>ML790869.1:109454-146960 GCA_009831015.1 Picea engelmannii | reverse complement strand
TCCCAGACATCTGCACCTAAATCCATTATGTAGGTTCTCATTCTAACTTTCCAGAAGGCAAAGTTTGTTCCATTGAACAGAGGGGCCTTATTGGTTGAATTTCCTTCATGGATTGACATGTTTAAGCTCTAGGATCTACCCTTTAGATAAAAGGGGCCAGCTCTGATACTAATTGTTAGACAACTAAGAGGGGGGGGGGTGAATTAGTTGTTACCGTGCTTAAACAATTATGGTTCTTTTAAACTCTTTGTAGAGACTCTGAATGATGATCACAATAATGAAGGGAGATAAACAATGGAACTTTCAACATCATTCACATATATGAGAAACACAGAGACAGATATTTCCCAAGGAAACCCATGTAGGGTAAAAACCTCTTTTCCTTTATATGATAAGTAATGGTTACATTATTTACAGTATCATACATATGAGCACCAACTCATAATGAGGCTACAACCTCAGTTTTGCAAGTTGCAACATGCTGAGAGCACCAACTCTCTATTTTCTCTAGCACCCACTAGAGGGAAGTACCAACTCCCTGGTTTCTCTAGCACCAACTAGAAGGAAGCACCAACTCCCTGTGTTCAAGCACCCACTTGAAGCTTTGAGGACACAAGTCCTCCCTAGCTCCTCCCAACCACCCTGAAATATAAATATTTGCTACTGAAGCTTATTACAGTGATATGATGTTCAACAATGGCTTACCAGACTCATCATTGTTCTGCTGCATTTTGTTGCTCTGTCTGCCTCATTGCCTTTCTACACATATCACTTGCGCTGTCTGTTCTTCCATTTTTTTTATGCTCTGTGCGCCATGTCCATTCACTGCACAGTTCCTCTTCTGTGCTCTTCAGCTGCTGCACTCTCCTCCTTCTTCACACATGAATCACCTTCACCAACAACATTCACAACAACCTCCAATAGCAACAGCAACAACCCCCTTCTCTTCTCTGTACTGTGTATTTATAGCTTCTGTGCCTTATGCATGCAATGTTCGCAATGCCTCTGCATGATGACTCCATGCCGTTATCCTCCACCTCTCAAGTGTTCTGTCTGATCATCATCATGACTCTTCATCTTCTCTAGCAGTTGAGACTCTTCGTCTTCTTTGTGACAGTTGAGCTCACCTTCTCTGTTTTAGTTACAGGCTTCCACGCTCATCCATCTGTCAATCCCTTCTAAGAATAGTCTTCCTTCACTTGGACGAAGCTTGGAGACTCTTCATCTCCTCTAGCGATCACACAGGTGTCTCTTTGAATTCTCTAGCAGATGCCATCAATGGTTTCTGTCAGTTTCACTGTGTCGTGCATCAGTATTCCTCCGATCAACACTTGATCTGACGGTTCAGATTACATCGCAATTTCACCTATCGCGATATCGATATTCCTGATGTCAATAATTTTTGACATGTCCAACTCTCGATTCCCGATGCCTCTCCATTGACTGGAATCAACGGTCCAGATCAAAGCTTGATCTGACGGCTCAGATTGCATCGTGATTTCATATATCGCGATATCGGGATTCCTGATGTTAATAATCTTTGACATGTCCAAATCTCGATCCCCGAAACTCCAACAAGGTGTCCATCTGCTGATGTCATACAGGGATTGACACGTGTTGAATACTGCCACGTGTCACTCTGATTCGTGACTTACATGTGTTTGAAATGTTGAATCAGTTTGACACTTGTCATTACTTGGTTGTGCCACGTGTTCCTAGTTGACATGGTCTACTGACGTGAGTCGGGTCGATGGTCTAGATCACATCTTGATCTGATGGCTCAGATTACGTCGGGAATTTGCATATCGAGAAATCAGGATTCCTATTGCATTGTTTCTTTGACATTTCCGAAACGCGATCCTCGAAACTTCGATCAATGGTTCAGATGTGATATTGATTTGACGGCTCAGATTACGTCGAGTTATTGTGAGCCCTCTACTCCTTGTACTTTTAAAGGTCGTGTAGGTTTTCCTCAATCCAACGGTGGTCGGACCCTGCGCTTGGATCTGACGCCTCTAACTTCAATTAGCCCTCCGGTTAAGCTCGTGGTCCACGTGACCTTCTCCTATATGACCGCAGCCAAACCTCCTCATCGGGGTTTCTGACTTTCCCATGTCGAAACATGTATGTCCTCAGTATTCATGATCCCTCGAGTCCTGACACGCTCTTTACGCACTAGCTCTCCTGGCTAGGCTCCTGGCCCATATGACCATTATCCCTGTGACCGCAGTCTTACAACTCATCGGGGTTTCAAGCTTTTCAATGCCGCAATACATTGGCTCATAGGATTCTCGATATGTGAAACCCCGATGAGTCAACCCTCCTTTCGAAATTTCACCTTGGATTTTCCCTATGGTAAACCTCGTGCATCTCCTGTCTGATCTGACGGCTGACAGGATTTCTGAGTGAGATCCAACGACTCTCGATCTCTCCCTTCTGTAGACTTCTCCTGAGCTCCTCCTGGCCATAGAAACCAATGGTCCAGATCTTCTTCTTCAGCCGATCTGACGACGGCTGTGCTCCCTACTGAGCTTTGCACACTTTCCTCCCAACCTTGGGAGAATTACAAGTTCTCAATGGCCTCGACCTTTGTCTTCCTTCTCCTCTGCGAACTCCTGTATCTTGAGCTTTGCTGCGCGTGTTCTCCTCGACGTTGTTCCTCTTGAGCTTTCAGTTCCGAATCCTGTTTTTCATCGATGCACACTCTGATCCTGCCATCTTCACTGTTGTACTTGCCATCAATGACAAGCATACGCTACCTGTTAAACATTTGCCAACATAAATGAAAAGGTTATGTTGCATGCTCTTGGAAATCATTCATATCCAACTTAGAATCTGATTCAAAGCTATCATACACAGGCTGGATGGTACCAGGTGATATCTTCTTATTCTTCTCCTCCTTTTCTCCTTCATGGATTTCCAAAGGATCATATTCACAATCATAATAAACAAGAACCATGGGAGGGCTCTGCTCTTTGTCATCTTTGTTGGGATATCCATCACAAGTTGTTTTTTCTCGGATAGTATCCGAAATCACTTCTTCGTCATAAGTAGGGATGCCAAGAACATATGTTTTGAGGACCGGGATATCCTCTACATCTCCTTTATAAGAGAAGCAGACAAACTCTCCCTTTGACTCTGAAAAACTCGGAAAAAACATAGAGGAATCTTCCCTAGCTTTTGTTTCTAGCTTTTCATCTATCTCAGCTTCATAGTCAGAAGAAAATTATTCTGCAGAATACACTTTCTCTTTGACATTGGGATATTCAGAAGAGACATGTTGATCTTCATGAATGCTTAAAAGCATAGACATCTGATGTGATGCTAGACATTTCTATATTATTTCTATCATAATGAATAGCATTCAACACCTCATGCTCTTCACGGCAAATGATTTCTTCCACAATAACAACTTCATCATAAATATGGTATTTGTGATAAGCAGAATATTTATAAAGCAAATAAAACTCATCAAAAAAAATTTCATAAAGATACTCAGCTGAAAAATAATCTTTACAAAAGAAATGAAAGCTGCATGAAGACCTGTCAAAGAGATGATGCTTGCAATAGGAAGAGATCGACACCAATCATGAGCAATCCCTTTTAATGAATACTTGAAAAGATTAATTTGAACATCTTCATGCACGATATGAAGTTGATGAATAAGAACATGAAAGTTCAGCAAATGTTCAGCTGGTACTTCCCACTCTTTTCCTTGAAATTTAGGAAGGTTAATTTCCCATTAATCTCTACTAGGTAGTGGGTTAGGGAAACCAACTATTTTTGAAAAATAACAGAAAGCAAACCTCTGAGCTAATATCTTTTCCATTTCAAAATAGTGGAGTCACCATCAGGTTATTTAATCATGGAGTCGCAAGGTGAATGATGCGTAGCTTGAAAGTGTCTGGTCTTTGTTCACCATCACAGACCAAATCTGGTCATAATCGTTCTCCCAGAGAAATTTTAAATCTGGGACAACAACAAAAAACCTTCTGAAAAAGATTTCCTACTCTGAAATAATCCTCTCTGGGTCATCTAAAATAGTGGATTCATAAAAGTGGAGTCTCCAGGTGCATAGTTGCAATATTCAATGGTTCTGATATCTGATGCACCTTCAGAATCAGAAGCTTCTTTGTCATTCTATCCCAGGGAAATGTCTTCAATTTGTTTCTTTACAGCAGCACCATAAATGTTAGGACTAGAATTCAGCTCTAGATTGCGAAAGAGGTAAGCCCAGTACCCATTAGTTTGTATGTCACAATGAATAAATTAAAGGAGGTAAAATGGGTGTAGAATCAAGAAAATATTGCTTTAACTCAGAAATCTGAACTAGACAATACATGAGCAAGTGAGGTGTTTCTTTAACTTCAGCCAGTAAGTTGTAGTAAAGGGCGAGTAGGGGGGAGAACTAGTGAGAAAATGTAGAGGTCTGCTATGGACATCGGGTCTTCCAACAGTCTAAGGAGGAAAATATTCGAATACAAGATCTTCTTGAACCCTAAACTTCAGGAAACTGAAAACGTCATAACAATATTGCAATCAAACATACATTACAATAAAGTCACAAAAACTCAATTGGATCACCCATGCCCGAGTCTTCAATATTAGAAGCAAAAGAGATGATAAGAAAGATGACTTTCATTAAATAAGAAGTCTCAAATGGAAACACATAACCAGAGAACTAGAGGTTTCATTAAAACTTTACAATACGGGAGCTTAGCTCAACCATCGACCCTAAAAAAATATCAAAATTGAGTATTTATACTCAGAACAACTCGCCACCGCCGGGAGCGTGACCTGGCCACTACAATCAAATATTTGCACCTGCATTTTATTATGTCAGTCTGTACTTGCATTCTTCTGTTAGATGCGATCTCAGATCAGTATGGGCTTTGCAGGAGAATTCGCTGACATGGGAACTTTGGGCTGACAGATTGCTCCCATGGCCAGTTCTTCCATGCTTTCTATTTATGTGGTGAAAGGAGGTTTAAACCACATTCCCCATTTTCATTAACTACTTTCATCGGGATCAGGGCGAGGCTTGACACCCATGAATGTTCCAGGTGGTTCCCACGACTCCTTCCAATTGATCTCGACATCTCGAAACCACACAAATCTTTTGCTGAGACCAAGACGAGCGCTTTGATTTTTTGAGTAGCTCCATTCTCTTGCCCCATGCGGCCACAGGCTGTGACCTCATGCTTATCCATATGAAATCTCAGGATTTCTCATTTTGGGAGTTTTCACTCCCCTTGATTTCAAATATCCCGATGCTCGAAAACGTGAAACAACCCATCTGGATCAATGGTCATATTTGCCTTGAATCTGACGATCATGATCATCACCTCGAAAAAATTTAGTCACATGTCGCTCAATTAGGTGTCTACCTTTATTTTGGTCGCGCTTTCCATATGCCCCTGGGCTGTGATTGTGGGCTTATTTCCCAGGCGTTTCGGGATTTCCTGTTTCACGATTTCACACTGTATTCCATGTTGAAATTTTTAAGTCGCGAAATCACGATCGCTTTGATTGGGTGACATGCGTCTCTTTTCATCGGACGATCTAGATCATATCAAATTTTTGGGACCTCAGACCATCGACACTTCTCAACTCATTCTTTCCAAAAAATACTTTCTCTACAGGTCCTGCGCCACGTGTCCTTTTGAAGTAGATGACCCAACTCATTTCGCGACTTCACATTTCATGAGTCCTCATGACTCTGCCCTTTGACTTCTCCATTTTTCAGGTTAGCAAAATGCTAGTCTTATGCAATGTGTCCTTCCTAGGATCAACGGCTAGGATTGGCCTCGCGATTTTAGAACTTTTTCTGACGCTATACTTCGTGTAACTCTATGATCCTGATCGCCCGATGGTCATCGATCTGATCTACCTGGTGGATCTCTGTCATTGAAATATGATCTTTCTCTCTTGCTTGATTTGAGTCCATATCATACCGCTCTAAGTGTTGCACTTGTGCTTATGGTTGCGCCCTCTGTAATTGAATACTTGGATGACTGACTGAGGGCATATGAAGGCTAAAGGATCATTGACAGAGATGAAGAGAGAGAAGTGATCGACCTCATAGAAAACAGAAAGTCTTAGGGCCGACAACTCTCAGGCAGGAAAAGGAAGAAACCTTACGATTGGGTCTACAAAAGGAGGAGCGATGGGAAAAATTACAGACTTAGGGGAAAACCCCAGATTCACAAGACTTTGACAAGTTTATGTGATAACATTTGGCTCCACAGGGGATGACATGCTCCCTGCGAGCTACTAAGAACAAGTAGTTCCAGTGCCTTAGCTTTGGTATATGGAGTCATGCTAAAAAAACATCATGCCGAGGATTAAAGGCCAACAAGCAAACTTTCCTAAAAATGAAATAAAAATACATGGGATCCAGGAGGAGCTTATTTATGTACATTCCTAGACTAATTGATTTTTACAAAGTGCTAGGTGAAAGAAAACTTCCACCATATCCATTCAAGTAACTTCCTAACTGGAAGCTCTTTTACTTTCTCAGTGATTGATAGCATATGATGCAACTGTGACAACAGGACGATTACATCCTTCATCTTTCCTCCATATGTCAATGGTGGGATAATACTTGGGGGCTTCAAATCATGGAGGAAAATAAACTCCATGTATTCCCCTACAAGCTCATACAATGAGTGAGAAAATTTATTGGGCTAGTGGCAGAAAACATGCTATGTCCCATAGTTGTTCACACAAGGCTGAATGTCTCTAGAAAGCATAGGTGAGTGAACGACTGATGCAAGCTAACTGATCCCAGGTGATGGTTGCTCACTCACAGGCTCAGGGCAAGATATAAACTACTCATTTGGCTCTCCCTCTTCTTTTTCATGGCTCCCAAGGGTCAGATTCATAATCATCATAAACAAGACCCATGGGCAATCTCTACTCTTGGTTTTCTATAGGCTTAGGATGATTGATTTCCACACAATTGTTTCCTTCAATGTACAAAGGAAAAGGTTATGTTTCATGCTCTTCAAAATCATTCATATCAAACTCAGAATCTGATTCAAAGTTGTCATACACATGCTAGCTAGTACTAGGTGATATCTTCTCATTTGGATCCTCCTTTACTCCTTCATGGCTTTCCAAAGGATCAGATTCACAATCATAATAAATAGGAACCATGGGAGGGCTCTACTCTTCATCATTTTTGTTGGGATATCCATCACAAGTTGTTTGTTCTCGGCCAGTATCCAAAATCTTTTCTTCATCATAAGTAGGGATGCCAAGAACATCTATTTCGAGGACTGGGACATCCTCTACATATCCTTTATAAGAGAAACAAACAAACTCTCCCTTCAACTCTGAAAAACTAGGAAAAAACATAGAGGAATCTTCCCTAGCTTTTGCTGCTAGCTTTTCATCTATCTCAGCTTCATAGTCAGGAGAAAAATCTTTTGCAGAATACATATGCTCTTTGATATTGGGATATTCAAAAGATACAGGTTGATCTTCATGAATGCTTAAAACAACATAGATGTATGATATGATGCTAGACGTTTCTATATTATTTATATCATAATGAATATCATTCAACACCTCATGCTCTTCACAACAAATACTTTCTTCCATAATAACAACTTCATCATAAATATGGTATTTGTGATAAGTAGAATATTTATAAAGAAAAGAAAAATCATCACAACAGTTTTCATAAAGATACTCAACTGAAAAATAATCTTTACAAAATGAAATGAAAGCTGCATGAAAACTTGTCAAAGAGATGATGCTTGCAATAGGAAGAGATCGACACCAATCATGAGCAATCCCTTGTAATGAATACTTGAAAAGATTAATTTGAACATCTTCATGCACGATATGAAGTCGATGAATAAAAACATGAAAGTTCAGCAAATGTTCAGCTGGTACTTCCCACTCTTCTCCTTGAAATTTAGGAAGGATAATTTCCCATTCATCTCTACTAGGTAGTGGGTTAGAGAAACCAACTATTTTTGAAAAATAACAGAAAGAAAAACTCTGAGCTAAGATCTTATCCATTTCAATCCAGTGGAGTCACCATCGGGTTATTTAATCATGGAGTGACCAGGTGAATGAAGGGTATCTTGAAAGTGTATGGTCTTTGTTCACAATCAAGGACCAGATCTGGTCATAATCGTTCTCCTAGATAGATTTTCTATCCGGGACAACAGCAAAAAACCTTCTGAAAAATATTTCCTGCTCTTAAATAATCCTCTCTGGGTCAACTGAAACAGTGGAGTCACTAGCTGCACAGTTGCAATCTTCAATGGTTCTGATATCTGATGCACCTTCAGAATCAAAATCTTCTTTGTCGTTCTATCCTAGGGAAATGTCTTCTATTCATTCCCCGACAATGGCACCAGAAATGTTAGCACCATAAGTCACCTCTAGATTGTGAAAGAGGTAAGCCTAGTACCCATTAGTTTGTATGCCACAATGAATAAATTAAAGGAGTTCAAATGGGCATAGGCTCAAGAAAATATCACTTTAACTTAGAAATCTGAACCAGGCAATGCATGAGCAAGTGAGGTCTTGATTTAACTTCAGTTAGTAAGTTGTAGTAAAAAGTGAGAAGGGGGAAGAACTAGTGAGAAAATGTAGAGGTATACTATGGACATCGGGTCTTCGAGCAGCCTAAGGAGGAAAATATTCGAATAGAAGATCTTCTCGAACCCAAAACTTCAGGAAATTGAAAACGTCATAACAATATTGCAATCAAACATACATTACAATACAGACACAACAACTCGACTGGATCACCCATGCACGATTCTTTAATATCAGAAGAAAAATAGATGATAAGAAAGATGATTGTAATTAAACAAGAAGTCTCAAATGGAAACACATAACCAGATAACCAGAGGTTTCATTAAAACTTTACAATACGGGATCTTAGCTCAACCATCAACCCTAACAAAATATAAAAACTGAGTATTTATACTCAGAACAACTTTCCACCACTAGGAGCATGACCTGGCCACTACAATAAAATCTTTGCACCTGCATATTCTTCTGTCAGATGAGATCTCAGATCAGTATGGGCTTTGCAGGAGAATCCACTGACAGGGGAACTTTGGGCTAACAGTCTGGTCCCACGGCCAGTTCTTCCATGCTTTCTATTTATGTGGTGAAATGAGGATTTAACCAACTTCCCCATTTTCATTAACTACTTTCATTGGGATCAGGGTGAGGCCTGACACCCATGAATGTTGCAGGCAGTTCCCACGACTCCTTCCAATTGATCTCAGCATCTTGAAACCACACAGATATTTTGTTGAGACCAAGACGAGCGCTTCGATATGTTGTGTGGCTCCATTCTGTTGCCCCAAGTGACTGTGGGCTGTGACCTTGTGCTTATCCATATGAAATCTCATGATTTCTCATTTCGGGAGTTTTCACTCCCCTTGATTTCAAATATCTCAATGCTTGAAAACGCGAAACGACCCATCTAGATCAATGGTCTAATTTTCCTTGAATATGACGATCATGATCATCACCTCAAACAAATTTATCTACCTGTCGCTCAATCAGGTGCCTACCTTTATTTTGGTTGCTCTTTCCATATGCCCCTGGTCTTTGATCGTCGGCCTAATTCCTAGGTGTTTCAGGATTTCACATTTCGCGAGTTCGCACTGTATTCCATGCTGAAATATTTGAGTCACAAAATAATGATTGCTCGGATCAGGTGACACACATCTCTTTGCATCAGACGACCCTGATCATATCTGCATTTCGGGACCTCGGACCATCGACACTTCTCACCTCAGCCTTCCCGAAAACATTTTCTCTGCGGGTCCTACGCCACGTGTCCTTCTGAAATAGACGGCCCAGATCATTTCGCATTTCACGAGTCCTCATGACTACCCTCTGACTTCTCCATTCTACAGGTTAGTGAAATGTTATTCTTACGCAACGTGTTCTTCCCATGATCAACAACTAGGATTGGCCTCACGATTTCAGAACTCTGTCTGACGCTATACTTCCTGTAACTCTATGATCCCTATCGCTCGATGGTCGTAGATCCGATCTTCCTGGTGGGTCTCCGCCGTTGAAAGCTTATATTGATCGCTCGATCGATTTGAGTCCATATCAGACTGCTCTAAGTGTTGCGCTTGTACTTATGGCTATGACCTCTGTAATTGAATACTTGGATGACTGATTGAGAGAACAGGAAGGTTAAAGGATCAGTGACGAAGAGAGAGAAGTGATCAACCTCAGAGAAAATATAAAGGATTAGGGCCAACACCTCTCAGGTAGGCAAAGGAAGAAAACTAGAAGATGAAATAAAGAAACCTTACGATTGGGTCTGCAAAAGGAGGAGAGACAGGAAAAATTATAGACTTAGGAAAAAACCCCAGATTCACAAGACTCTGAAAATTTTATGTGATAACACACCCTATCAACTATCACCATTGAAGTAGTAGATTTTTATTCAATATTTGATACCATCTGTCACAACCCCACAGTGTGCCTTATGATCGTGAATATTTTGAAGGTGTGTGAAACTGTGACGTTTTTCACTTGGATTCTTGGCAACACCAAGAATACTTCATCTAGACTACACGTCTTCACCTATAGCATACCCATACTCCATTCTAGGCTATCAACGAATTAGACTCCTACTCTAGTGAAACTCTTGTATACTTAGACATTCGTTAACAATTTTAACACTTAGTCATATTTAATCACCCATCCATGAACATGAGAAGACAAGAGAACAACAACGAAACAGATAAGAGAAGCATAGATATAGTGTGGGTGACACAAACTATGCCTAACACCTGGCTAAGCATTTATTATTGTAGAATAGTTACAACATGAACACTGTCGACTCAGTTTACAACGTCAACAGAGTCACCTGACTCACCTCACCTCACCAAGACACTCATGAATATATTTTTCATACCAATACACTCTGTCGCAACCATCTCCATAGCCTCTTGCGGTGCACCTCAAATGTGCGCTCAATCGCAGACTTGTTGTCTCTACATTTCCACATACTTCACAAATTTTGTTACTACCTCACATGTCTCCAACAAACCTTTGTTTCCAAAATTCCCCAAAATCAGCCCAAGAGAATCTCACCCAAATATGTCTAATGAATCCACCTCAAGGAAACACCAACCCTCCCAAGTGGAGCGACTTGGATCCTTGAGGGAGCTCATCCTCTTCGTCTTCCTCGGATCTTCAGATGATATGGATTTAGGAGAGGAATGAACTAATTAACAGACTGAATACAATAAACATAGAGATATGAAGAATAACACAGATATCCAGTGAAAAATATCTTCTATTGAATAAATGAAATAGGATGAAACTGTAAAACTACATAATTGAAACACTTTCTTGAATGGTGGTAGCTATCTCTGAGAAGAGATGTGGCTGCTATGCACATCTGTCTGAGAAGAATGATTACAATGAGGATCTAGAGGAATTTTTGATATTACTCATGAATGCCAAAGCCATAGACATCCAAAAACATAACCCTAGGAGGTGAAACACTAAAATTCATGTGGGCCCCTATGGGTAGGTTGGTACCTCAACTTCTCGGGTTTGTAACTTTTTCATACAACCTCCATTTTAGGTGCGTGATAGCCTATTTGAAATTTCTTTCAGAGAACTACACATTATGTTGTCAAGCTCTAACTTCGTCTATAGTTTGATTGTTGTGAACCAAAAAAACACTATTTAGGGCTCCAAAATGGCCCTGGAAGTACAACAAGATGTGTTGACAAGAAAATATAAAAAATAAGCCAGTTGGATTAGGTGAGAGGCCACTAGTATCCACCTGGAAGATGTGTAGGGATTCAGACATCCCCAAAAGTGTAGAACCCATAATTAAAAAGAAGTACATAAGAACGTGTTAAACTAAAAACAGACAAGAGGAGCCAGTTGGAATAGGTGGGTGGCCACAAATATCCACCTGGATCAATCCTCCCCTCTTAGGAAGGAATGGTCTCCATTGCATAGAGTTCCCCCATCAGTTGAGGAAAATTTTGTTGGATTTGGCCTCAAGTGAGCCACTTTCCTTGGTGTAGGAGTTGACCTACCTTGACAACCTGATAAAGTTGGATCCTCTGCTGGTGTAACATATCCACTATGAAAAATTCAAATTTTCACAAGAGAGAGTATGGAAGAGAAGGAGCCGAGACCTTGTTACAATCCATGCTCAGGAACACCTTGTAAAACATGCATTTTCCATTTAATACAATGACAATAGTTTTTCTTGCATATTTTCTGTGTTGAATGAATGTCTGTGTGGATGCGAAGACTCTGCAAGGAGTGTAGAAGTCACAGAACTCTTTGAAGGGTTCGGGGTTCCCTGAAGCTCGGGAGAAGCATCGTTAATATACGCGTAGACGAGATTCAGTGTTATAGAATTCACAGAGGAAAGAAGGCAAAGGTCAAGGCCTTTGAACATTTGGAATTCTTCCAAGTGTCGGGAGAAGAGAGCCAAATCTCAAAAGGAGCAACGACTACCGTCAGATCAGCCGAGAAGATATGGACTATGGATTCGTGTCCAGAAGCTCGAGGTTTAAACCCTTGTAAGCAGAGCAAAAGTCCCGAAGGAGAATCATATCAGGAATTCGACGTTTGGGAGTTCAGAGTCTGGGCCCTCGACATCATAAATCGTGAAAGGGTGAATTAGATTTGAGCCATCCATTTGCGGAAGGATGTGTGTCACGAAATTGTTCGCTTCGGAGATTCGGGCACCAGGACTCACAGAGGTGAGCACCTTGACTTCTCGAGTAGTGAAGTATTTAAGAAATCTGAGCCATCCGTCGAAAAGAGGACACGTGTCCCAAGATCACCCATATCGAGGATTCGGACATCCGACGTCAGAGAAGGAAGTCCTTCAACTTCGCTAGTGGCGAAGTCGCGAAGAGATCAGGACCATGCCTCTGAGGAGGACAGGTGGCAGAAATCACGGGGTCGACGAAGTGCCAAAGAAGTCTGAGTGCAGGCTTCGTGAACTCAGAGGTTCGCAAGGTTGACAGCCCAAGGATTGGATGCACCAAGTCGCGAGTGGAAAAGTCGCGAGGAGCGGAGACAGCCGTAGGATCCAGGTTGCGGAGGACCGTTGGATCAGAGCCTCATCATGCGTATCATGCACTCAGAGGTTCAGAGGTTGAGAGAACCTCTTCTCAACTGTAGAAGTCGCGAAGTGCCGAGAGTCGAGGCACAAGTATGGACACGTGGCAGAACCACAAGGTGGGGCCCGCGTGGTTGATAGGTGGGTACGCGTCGCCTTGAGAAAGAAGCCATCACTCCATTGACTTCTAGCGTCTTGGGGATTCACGGAGTAAGGGCATGAGAGCTCAACCCTTTGACTTATGAAGTTGCAAGTAGCGAGCTCGCGAGAGGTAAAGTTAATGTCGCTTCTCGGGGGTTCGTGAAGGGAAGGTGCCGAGGTTGGAAATTGAAACTCACGAAGGTGTGAGTAGAGAGAGGTTCTGGTGTTAAGCCTAGCCGGTGGTCACACAAGGAAGGCGTTGACAGAGAGGGAGCTACACCCATTTCGTGATCTCGGGTATCGCGGGATTGGAAAGGAGGAGTCGAGAGTTTTGACTCGCGAACTCACGAGATTGTGAATTGTGACAAGCACCTTTGGAATTGGGCCTTGGTGATAGCGCTGTGGTCGCTCGAAGGAGGTAGAGCTCGCGCCTAGTGCTGTTTTCATAGGGGAGCTTCCCAAAAGGTAAGGAAGTGGTCTCGGAAGGGTGCCTTCGTGAGGAAATCTATTCAAGGCATCAGGTAGGACAACATAGGAACGAATCTCCCGAGAGAAGACATAAAAATCTGTATTAGTTCATCGTACACACACACACACACACACACACACACACACACACACACACACACACACACACATATATATATATATATATAAACATAATCCATACGTGGTCTTTCCAATAAAAACATGCAGCCAGTATTTCTGATCAAAACACCCTGCAGACAGTCTTACACTGAAACCATTCATAATTCCATAGACTATGAACATACAGGTCAGCATATAAATTTCAAGATACAAGGTATAACACTTATCAGAAAAACACCAGGTGATGCAACTGCTGAGAGGGGTGCTCATTTCCACCCAACCGTAGGCTCAGCGACTCCCAATGGATTTACCACTAGCCACCCCTGAGCTGAGACCACGATGCTGCGAGACTGAGTCTCTATTCGCCAGTGACCGAGAATGAAGGTTACTCTCCTTCTTCTCTGCTATCACTCACTCTGTCATTTTTCCTGAGTTCTTTCCTCTCTGTTTTTCCCTCGCATATGCCCCTTGCTGACACACTCTTCTTGCCTTTTCTCTCTTCGGCAAGGTTGCGTGTGGCACGATTTTCCTCATGTGGTCAGGTCTGAGGACTCTATGGATGGGTGGTTCACCCACCCATCCCTCATTACTTGTGAGGATCCATTTACCTACCAATCCTGGTGAGTCATTTAATTCGGGGCCTGCGAGCCGCTCTTGGTTCTCTGGGCCAGTGAAGTCCAAATACGGTATTGGTTTCGGTGGAAATTAATGCCACCATTCCAGGTGCCTTCCACCACCTTTATTCAACCATCATGGTCTCTTTTTTAGTACACCCCCCTCTCAGCAGTCCTGCAATATATATATTCATAATATTATTTACGTTCATTGACCTTTTTCACAAGGTCCATTCACATCACACATTCACATTTCCAAGTTTTCCACAATACTTGGCGAATATAGTTATTTTTACAGACTGGGGGAAACAGGGGTGTTACAATTCCCTCCCCCTTAAAGGAACATCATCCTCGATGTTCTATCTATCAATTTGACATGCATGTAAAGATGTAAACAAAATTGGATATGCCCGTTTCATGGCATCCTCCATTTCCCATGTAGCCTCATCTGGGCCAAAATGCTTCCACTACACCTTGACCTATGCGATGGTTCAGTTCCATAGAGGGGTTTCCTTTCTGTCTAGTATGCATTGAGGTTTTGGTAGAAATTCTCCCTCTGGTTCCACCTGGATCACATACCAGTCAATTATATGGTTAGCATCATGTACATATTTCTTCAATAATGAAACATGGAAAACATTATGTGCTTTTACTGTGGGAGGAAGTGCTAGCCTATAGGCTACAGGTCCCACTCTGTCTAGAACCTCAAAGGGTCCACAATACCAAGGTGTCAACTTGGCACAAGATCCCATTTTCAGGGAACTTTTCATGGGCTTGACTCTGAGATATACATGATCTCCCACTTAGAACTCTCTTGGAGTTCTCTTTTGGTCAGCATAACTTTTCTATCGGTTCTGAGCGAGCTTCAAGTTTTGTTTTATCTGAGTCACTTGATGTTCCATTTCTTTCAACATGTCAGGTACAAAAGAAATCATGTTTACGGGATTACTCTAACTGACAGGTGTGTTGCATGCTCTACCATAGAGGACTTCAAAGGGACTCATATTTAAGGATGTTTGGTAGTCGTTGTTGTAGGCGAATTCTACTAGTGGCAGGTAGTCTTCCCACTTCTTGGGTTGATGCATTACATGCATTCTTAGCATGTCTTCAAGTATTTTGTTCACTCTTTCTGTCTGTCCGTCAGTTTGAGGGTGATAGGCAGTGCTAAACAACAACTTGGTCTCTAAACTCCCCATCAGTGATTTCCAAAAGTTGGAAGTGAACTTCATGTCTCTGTCAGACATGATCTCCTTTGGCATGCCATGCAGTATTAATATCTCCTTCATGAATACCTGGGCGATATCTAATGCCTTGCAAGTCAATTTGACGGGGATGAAATGAACAGACTTGCTCAATTTATCCACCACTACAATTATGGCGTCATTCTGTTTGGTCAAGGTCGGTAATCCGGTGATGAAATCCATGGAGATGGTTTCCCATTTCCATTATGGGATTGGTAGAGGTTGCAATAACCCTGCTGGGTGTCGGTGTTGTGCTTTAACCTGTTGGCACTCTATGCATTTGGCCAAATACTCGGCTATGTCTTTATTCATTCCAGGCCAATAAAATTGTTTCCTGGTGGACGTGATCACTTTCTGGTATCCTGGATGACCAGAATAGGGTCTTTGATGTAGTTCATCCAGTATGAACCTCTTCAAGTCATCACAATATGGAATATAAAATCTTCTTCTGTAAGTGACCATATCTCCTTCGATCATCTGGTAGCCTTCATATTTTACTCCGGTGGGTTCTTGCTGTAGGTACAGGGTCACGGTCTGGATGAAGGGATCTATTTCTTGTTCATTTCTAACTCTTTCTTTGACATCTGTCTCGCAGGTTCTCACCGCTGCCAGGTGAATTGTTTTCATACTTCTGCTAAGGGCATTCACCACCCTATTTTCTTTTCCTTTAATATGTTTGATTTCAAAATCAAACTCGCTAAGGAGGGCCATCCACCTAGATTGTCTAGCATTGAGCTTTGGTTGATCAAACAGATATTGCAATCCACTATGATCTATCATAAGTACAAATTTTCTTCCCAGGAGGTAATGCCTCCACATTTTCAAAGCATGCACTATGGCAGAAAGCTCTAGATCATGGGTCAGATAGTTGACTTCGTGCTCATTCAATTTTTGGGATTCATAGAAGACCACACTTCCTCCCTACATAAGGACTCCTCTGAGCCCTTCCTTACAGGCATTTGTGCACACGAGGAAGTCAACTTTGGGGTTGGTGATCTTCAACACGCGTGCATGGGTAAGTAAATGTTTCAGGGTTTGAAATCTTTCTTCACATTTCTGTGTCCACAGGAATTTTTTCCCCTTCTTTTGGAGGGTAGTGATTGGACAACCAATCTTAGAGAATCCTTTTATAAATCTCCTATAGTGTCCTGCTAATCCCATAAAGGATTTGATATCTGAAACATCCTTTGGGGTAGGCCATTCCATGATAGACTTGATTTTGTTAGGGTCTACTTCTACTCCTTCTTCAGATAGAACATGGCCTAAGTAATGTATTTGCTTCTAGAATAAGTTACATTTGTTGAATTTGGAATAGAGTTGTTGTTCTCTTAGCACTTGCAACACAAGTCCAAGATGCTCTTCATGCTCTTTTCCGTTCTTGGAGTAAATTAATATATCATCAATAAAAACAAGCACAAATTTGTCTAGGAATTTGCTGAGTACATTGTTCATCAAGCACATAAAAGTGGTAGGGGCATTGGTCAACCCAAATGGCACTACCACAAAATCATAGTGACCATACCTCATCCGGAAGGCAGTTTTATGGATGTCTTCACCCTTGATTCAGACTTGATGGTATCCTGACCTCAAGTCAATCTTTGAGAAAATAGACACACCCCCCAATTGGTCGAATAGGTCATCGATCCTAGGCAAGGGGTACTTGTTCTTGATGGTTATCTTATTGAGTTGTCTATAATCTATACACAGTCTAAGGGTACCGTCCTTCTTTTTCACAAACAGGACTGGTGCTCCCCATGGAGACACACTGGGTCGAATATAACCTTTATCCATCATTTATTTTAATTGCAATTTGAGTTCAACTAACTCAGGTGTGCTCATCCAGTAGGGTGTCCTAGACATCGGAACTGCTCCCGGTGCAAGTTCTATCGATAAGTCTATGTCCCTTCTCGGAGGTAGACCCGGTACCTCTTCCGAAAATGCATCTTTGTATTCTCTTAGGATAGGGTGATCATCAGGGCTTGGTTTGTCACCTTCGATTGTTTTCAACACATGTATTGCATATAGGGAACATCCCTTTTGGCAATACTTTCTCATTTGCAGAGCTGATATTTGTCTTACTGAGACAGGTTTTCGGATCCCTTGAAGGGTTATCTTTTTCCCTTCTTTACTTACACATTCTAAGGTTTTATGGTAACAGTCCAATTTGGCTTTATGGGCAGCTAGCCAGTCCATACCAATCAATAGATCATATGATCCTAGGGGTAATAAGTTAAGGGTTGCTTGGGTGGGGAATCTACCCAACATGAATTGGCAGGCTGGTGTAACCTCTGCTACCCTTCTTTTGGTGCCAGTGGCTAACTGTACCAACCATGGCTTCGTATGTTTTTTTGGCTGTAGTTTACACTTATCAACAACTTTAGGGGCTATATAACTCAAATTTGATCCAGGGTCAATCAAAACAGACACTAGATGGTTGGAAATCATACCTTCTATTTCTACCACCGAAGCTTGGTGGTAAGCTTGGTTATTATCCAAGGCTACATAAATTTGTGGCACACTCCTGGCCACATCATTGACGGTAGTAGATTCCTAGATGTTATAAATCCTCCAACTATTATGTTGTCGATGTGGACAGTCTGTCAATAGATGTTCTTCCCCGCAACCCCAACATTTCAAAGGTTTTGTCTTTGGGTTATCAGTCTTCACTGATATGGGTCCAGATGTTTTATTTCCACTCAAAGAGGGAAAATTCTGCTGGTGCATACTCTGGGCTGGGAAGCTCATTCTTGGGTTCTTCTTATAGTTCTTAAATCCTGGGGATTTAATCCCCTTTTTCTGAAATCTTGAACTATTCTTTTGTTTCCATCCTTCACGAGGTTCTACTCGATGCCCAAAATATTCATGACAATAGGTTGCTTTTCAAATAGTGCCTTCTAGAGTCTTTGGCTCATCAAATTCAATTCTATTTCGATAGTCCTTAGGTAGTCCACTAATGAAGCATTGCACCTTTGCCTTTTCTGCCTTGATATAGGGTACATACCTCAACAAATCGAGGAATTTGTTGACATATCCTTCTATAGTGAGTTGTCCCAGTTTGAGTTCATAAAACTCTTTAGTCTTTTCATCGAAATATTTTTCCGACAGATACTTCTTCCGGAAGTATTTCTCAAACCGTTCTCAAGACAGGTCATCTTCGCGAACCCCTTTCACATTTTTAAGGTCTTCCCACCAAATGGAATCATTTCCATTCAAGTTGAAGGTGGCCACTCGGGCCTTCATATTTTCTGAAAAGTCATGGACTATGAAATACTTCTTTATCCCAAGCAACCAGGCCTCTGCTTCCTCTCCCTTCTTTATTTCACCGTCAAAGGAGGGTGGTTTGGATTTTCTAAATTCTTCGAATTTACGACCTTTAAAAGGATTTTTCTTCTTCTGTTTCTTTCAGGAATAGGAACTGGTTCTACTGCTAGAAGAGCCCTTAGAATCGTCGGCTTCCTTCTCAAAGGAATCATCCAACGCTTGTCCTTTACCTCTGGGGTGGGCCTTTTTCAAGGTGCTCCTCTCAGTGTGGCCACTGATATCACCATGTTTCTGAGTTTTTGGTTCATGCTGCATTTGTCTTTGTAGATCACATAAGCTCTGCAGTAAAACTGTGTAAATTTCTGTTTGCTTTTCTTGTTCTTTCATCATCCTTTCATTGTCAGCCTTGCAGCTTTGCAATTCGACCATGAGACTCCTCACAGTCTCATCTAGATCTGGAGGGGTCCCTACTGCACTCCTTTCATTAGACTCTTCATCTCTATTGTGGGAGCCCTCTCCCACTTCATGGTGAGTCACCATACTATGCGTTGATAATTTCCCGCGGTTGATCTTCCACTTGTGTGCAAAAGGAAAAACGCTCGTTATTAGTCAATATTTGTATTTATTTATAACTAGTACATAATTCATATTTTCACATGTACACACACACAATAGTTTTTTTTTTTATTCTTAACTTCATATTTTGATTAGGAAGGTTAAGACAAGGGGGTTACTCCTTTTAGGAGTGTTTCGAACAGAGCTTCCGCACAATTCGTTCATGGGACCAAGTAGGCCAAGTGTTGTAACCATGCTCTGATACCAATTTGTAACATATCCACTATGAAAAATTCAAATTTTCACAAGAGAGAGTCTGAAAGAGAAGGATCTGAGACCTTGTTATAGGTCGTGCTCAAGAACACCTTGCCAAACAAGCATTTTCCATTTAATACAAGGATAATAGTTTTTCCTGCATATTTTCTGTGTTGAATGAATGTTTGTGCAGATGTGAAGACTCTGCAAGGAGTGCAGAAGTCACAGAACTCTTTGAAGGGTTCAGGGTTCCCTGAAGCTCGGGAGAAGCAGCGTTCATATACGCGCAAACGATATTCAATGTTATAGAATTCACAAAGGAAAGAAGGCAAAGGTCGAGGCCTTTGAACATTTGGAATTCTTCCAAGTGTCGGGAGAAGAGCGTCAAAGATCAAAAGGAGCAACGACTATCGTTAGATTAGCCGAGAAGATCTGGACTGTGGATTCGTGTCCAGAAGCTCGAGGTTTAAACCCTTGTAAGCAGAGCGAAAGTCCCGAAGGAGAATCATATCAAGAATTCGACGTTCGGGAGTTCGGAGTCTAGAGGACGAGAGTCTGGGCCCTCGACATCAGAAATCGTGAAAGGGAGAATTAGATCTGAGTCGTCCATCTACGGAAGGATGCGTGTTGCAGAATCGTCCATTTCAGAGATTCGGGCACTGGGACTCAAAGAGGTGAGCACCTTGACTTCGCGAGTAGTGAAGTCTCGAAGAAATCTGAGTCATCCGTTGAAAAGAGGACACGTGTCATGAGATCACCCATATCGAGGATTCAAACATCGGAGGTGAGAGAAGGAAGTCCTTCAACTTCGCTAGTGGCGAAGTCGCGAAGAGGTCAGGACCGTCCCTCTGAGGAGGATAAGTGGCAACAATCACGGGGTCGGTGAAGTGTTGAAGAAGTCTGAGTGCAGGCTTCATGAACTCTGAGGTTCGCAAGGTTGAGAGCCCAAGGATTGGATGCACCAAGTCGCGAGTGGCGAAGTCATGAGGAGCGGAGACAGCCGTAGGATCCAGGTCATGGAGGACTATTGGATCAGAGCCTTGTCGCGCGTATCACACACTCAGAGGTTCGGAGGTTGAGAGAACCTCTTCTCGACTGCAGAATTTGTGAAGTGCTGAGAGTCGAGGCATGAGTATGGACATGTGGCATAACCGCAAGGTGCGGCCCACGTGGTTGACAGGTGGGTACGTGTTTCCTGGAGAAAGAAGCCATCACTCCGTTGACTTCTCGCATCTCGGGGATTCACAGAGTAAGGGCATGAGAGATCAACCCTTCGACTTACGAAGTCGAGAGTAGTGAGCTTGCGAGAGGGAAAGTTAATGTTGCTTCTCGGGGGCTCGTGAAGGGAAGGTGTCGAGGTTGGACGCTGAAACTTGTGAAGGTGCGAGTAGCGAGAGGTGTTGGTGTTAAGCCTAGATGGTGGTCACGCAAGGAAGGCGCTGATAGAGAGGGAGCTACACCCACTTTGTGCGCTCAGGTATCGTGGGAATGGAAAGGAGGAGTCGAGAGTTTTAACTCACGAACTCACGAGATTGCAAGTTGCGATAAGCGCCTTTGGAATTGGGCCTTAGTGATAGCATTGTGGTTACTTGGAGGAGGTGGAGCTCGCGCCTAGTGTTGTTCACATAGGGGAGCTTCCTGAAAGGTAAGGAAGTGGTCTCGGAAGGGTGCCTTCATGAGGAAATCTATCCAAGGCATCAGGTAGGACAAAACCGGAACAAATCTCCCAAGAGCAGACCTGAAAATCTGTATTAGTTCATCGTACATATATATATATATNCTGAAAATAGTCTTACACTTAAACCATTCATAATTCCACAGACTATGAACATAACACTTATCAGAAAAACACCAGGTGATGCAACTGCTGAGAGGAGTGCTCGTTTCCACCCAACCGTAGGCTTAGCGACTCCCAACGGATTTACCATTAGCCACCCTTGAGATGAGACCACGATGCTGCGAGACTAAGTCTCTATTCGCCAGTGACCGAGAACGAAGGTTACTCTCCTTCTTCTCTGCTATCACTGACTCTGTTGTTTTTCCTGAGTTATTTCCTCTCTGTTTTTCCCTCGCATCTGCCCCTTGCTCGCACACTCTTCCTACCTTTTCTCTCTTCGGCGAGGTTGTGTGAGGCACGATTTTCTTCGAGTGGTTAGGTATGAGGACTCTATGGATGGGTGGTTCACCCCCCCATCCCTCATTACTCATGAGGAGCCATTTACCTACCAATCTTGGCAAGTCATTTAATTCGGGGCCAGCGAGCCGCTCTTGGTTCTCCAGGCCAGTAAATTCCAAATACGGTATTAGTTTCGGTGGAAGTTAATGCCACTCTTCCAGGTGCCTTCCACCACCTTTCTTCAACCATCATGGTCTCTTTTTTATTACACCCCCCTCTCATCAGTCCTGCAATATATATATTCATAATATTATTTATGTTCATTGACCTTTTTCACAAGGTCCATTCACATCACACATTCACATTTCTGAGTTTGCCACAATACTTGGCCAATATAGTTATTTTTACAGACTGGGCGTAACAGGGGTGTTACAGCTGGTGACTTCTCTTGACCTATGTTTCCACTATATGATAAGTGGATTCTTGTTCCATGCAGTCAGGGTTGATATATTTTGGTGTTAGTTGTTTTTCGATCTCTGAGGCATCCAATAATGGTGGAAAATATGGCCAAAGGAGGTCCACATTGAACATTGGGTGTAGACCAAGGAAGGGTGGAGTGTTGAACTCAAAATCATTGCTACCCACAACCTTGGTGATAGTGTAAGGCCCATAGAGAAGTGGGTGGATCTTTCAATGGGGCCCTGTGAGATGCTCCTTCTACAAATGTAACCATACTTTTTCACCAACCTAAAACTGGTGTGGTACCCCGTGTTGATCATGGTGCTTCTTGTACTCAGCATTGGCTTTCTGCAAAATCTCTTGGACCTGTTGGTGAATGTGTTGAATCCGCTCAATGAATCTAGTGGATTTTTCGATCTAAGAATGAACATGGGAAGAGGTAGTGCAACATCAATGGGACCCAAGGGTTGGAATCCCTGTCCCACCTGAAATGGGCTATGGCCGAAGGAGCTATGGAGAGCCTTGTTGTAACTATGTTGAACATAGGGGAGACTCTCATCCCATGTATGTGGATGCTTAGATATGTACATGCACAGGATGTGCACAGTCATCTGATTGGCGACCTCTGTTTGGCCATCTATTTGGGGGTGGAAAGCAGTGGATTTAGTGAGCTTGCTGTTCAACAGTGACCAGAGACTCGACCAAAATGTGTTGAGGACCTTGTTGTCCTGGTCGAAGATGATGGTCTGTGGTATCCCAAAATGGACCCATCATCCTTCGAAGAAGAGATTGGCAGTATCTGTTGTTGTGATATTCTTCTTGCAGGCTATGAGGATGGCCATCTTCGAAAACCGACCAATGACCAAAAATACATAGTCATTTCCTTACTTGGTGGATGGAAGGCCGGATGTGTAATCCATTGAGATGGATTCCCAAGGCTTCTCGGGAGTAGGAACAGGGGTGTATAAGTCTTTCTTCTTGATGGATGGATTGGAAATGGAACAGGAAGTGAAAGATCTGATATACTTGTTGACATCCTGTTGAAGTTTTGGCCAACAAAAATGTTTCCGAAGAATGACCACAGTTTTTTCCACGCCAAAATGTCCTTCCATCTGACTGTGGTGGGATTCCCAAATTTGTTTTGCACGCTTTCTTGTAGGAACACAGAGATGGCCCAGATGGCATAATAGTCCATCCTAAATGTGAAAATCGGTGATAGTCGTGCATGTACCCAAGATTTGATAGGTGGTGGTGAAGTCTGGATCTTGATAAAGTTGAGGCCACTCAGATGCCTCATGTCCATAGGAATGGAGCATAGTGGTGAGTGCAGCCACAGGAGGTTGACTGAGGCAGTCAGTGACATGATTTGAGATCCTTGTCTTATACTTGATGTTGAGATGGAACTGTTTTAGTTACGTGACCACTTTTGATGGCGGTCGTTCTGCAATTTTCCATGTGTCTATATGAACTGCAGATGCTTGTGATCACTGTGGATGATCGTCTCCTTTCCCAAAATGTAATGTTTCCATTGACGAAATTATTGTACAATGGAATACATTTTAGTGTCATAGGTGGGGTATTTATGGACAGCATTTGAGAGTGTCTCACTATGGTGTGGCACCAGATGACCATGTTGACTGAGAAATGAACCTATAGCATAGTCAGTTGCATCAGTCTCAATCTCGAACGATTGTTGCAAATCAAGAAAGGAGAGTACTAGAGCTGAGCACAAGCGATGCTTCAGATCATTGAATGCTCGTTTTTGTTCCTTCCCCACACAAATGTTTCCTTGCCACCACCCTTGGTCACCTGGCTGAGGGCCCATGCAATATGGGAGAATCCCAACATGAACCTTCAGTAGAATTTGTTCATTCAGAAGAAGCTCTGAAGCTCAATTAGTGTTGTCGGGGTTGGCCAGTCATGGATGACTTGGATCTTAGTTGGATCAACATGTACCCCATGCTCATCGACAATGTAGCCCAAGCATTGGACCATGTTCATGCCAAAAGATAATTTTTCCAAGTTGGCATATAGCTTGTGCTACCGTATAGTGCTCAAAACCTGTCGAATATGTCACATGTGCTCCTCCCAAGTTCTTTTGAAGATGAGGATGTCATCCAAATATACCACCAAAAAAGAGTTGGTGAAGGGTCTCAATACATCATCCATCAACCTCATGAAAGTGGTTGGTGCATTTGTTAAGCCAAAGGGAATGACCATCCATTCGAAGAGACCTTCTTTAGATTTGAAAGTTGTCTTCCATACGTCAGTTGGTTCAATGGGAACCTGGTGGTAGCCATAATTCAGGTCAATATTGTTGAAGAACTTCCCCCCTTGAGTTCGTCAAGAAGGTCATCAATCTTGGGAATTGGGTACCACTTCCTAACTGTGATTTTGTTTAAGTCTCTATAATCAATGCAGAGTCACCAAGTCACGTCCTTCTTCTGCACCAGTACAATCGGGCTTCCGCAAGGGGAGGATTTGGGCATGTGTGACCCTTTTGAAGAAGCTCTTGGATTTGACACCTAATTTCGTTAGTTTCCATCGACGAGCAACGATAGATTAGTCCATTAGGTATAGGTGCATTGGGGGTCATATCAATTGGATGCTTGAATTGGCAGTGCAATGATACCCCGTTGGGTGAGGAGAATATGTCTCTGTATGATTCCATGATCATGTCCACTTTATTCTGCTGCAAAGAGAGGCTCTGTGTAGAGGCCACAGATGTGGCAACAACCTTCTACTTACTATGATCATGGATCGCAAACAATATGAACCTCTCGGTCTGTGAAATGACCTTATTTCATTGCTTAGCAAAGATTAAAGAAATAGCAGTAGGCAACGCTACCTCTGGTATCATGTACAATTGTCTACCCAAAGTAATAATAACATTGCGATGTCTAGACTCTTACACAACATGACACTTCCACAAATATGGTTTTCCTAAAATAACAACACAAAATTCAAGGGGAGAAATATCACACAATACCTCATATTTGAAAGGCTTGATGACATAGGGAAGATGACACTATTGGTTGACACAAAGATCTCTTCCTTGGCGAAGCCAGCCGATGGTGTAGGGTTGTGGGTGTAGTGTCATTGGCAGGTCCAGACACTTGACGACCTCTACTGAAATCCAGTTCTTTTGGCTACCACTATCGATAATGAAATGAAGTGGATCCCCATTTACCCACATATGTGAGTGAAAGAGGTGTTCCCCTTCCTCTGGTTCTTCTGGTTCTCTTTGCCAAAATTTGGTGGTAGCGACAGTGGCACTGGGTTCAACATCGATAATCTACTTCCCTCCTTCGATATTTGATTCAGAATTAGAATTGGCCTCTCACTCAAAATCCTTCAGCTCGACCACGAGTGACTTCTTGAAGCAACATTCTTTAGTGTTGTTCCAAGGGATTTTATGTTACTCACACCATTTTCCCATGTCCTTATTCATCTTCTCATTGCCCTTCTTGTGTTGTGTCTTGGAATAGTTATCTTGAGGATGGACATAATTTATCTGTCCCTTGTTGTGTGGGTGGGGGTCACCTTTTCCCTGCTTCGGCTATGAGGAGTTTGCAGATCCAAACTCTTGCCTCTTCTGCTTAAATTTTTTCTCGATCTTGACAACGTATCTATAAGCCGTACCCAATGAGGTGATATTCAAAAAATCCATTTCTGTTTGAATGTATCTATGAAAACATCCATGGTATTTGAGAATCAGATGTCGCTTACAGTCTTTGATACCCAATTTGGTGTGTAGGGTATAGAAAATATTGGTTAAATCAGGTATTGTCTGGTCTCTTTCTTGACGCAGGGTGGTCCATCTAGTGTACTGGTCCTCATAGCTTCCAACAAGGTAGTATTGTTCTTTAATGGCATCCCGGAAGGAATCCCATGTAGGGGCAACCACAAATATTGCAGATTCCTCTATGGACCTTTGCTCAGAGTAAGTGCCCCTCCAGTCCTTAACATGGGGGATGACCTTGAGGAGTGAAAAACTAATCTTTTCCCTATCGAAAAAATTGTGGATCGAAAAATACCCTTCGAGTAGATTCAACCATTTATCTATAGCATCCACATCTATCAGTCCTCCAAATAATGGAATATAAAAATTTACCTGTACCTTGAAGGGGGTTGCATGGCTGCTTGATGAATATGCTTGTCCTTCCTGTAGTCGCCGAAGGATCTACACAAATTTTTCCATCATTTTGTTCCTTTGTTGTGCAAGGGCTTCCTTAAGAAATTTTTTAAAAGGATCTTCTACTCCATCATCTTTATTTTCGTCTCCCATGGGTTGTTTTTGGGCTCGATGCGAATGATCTTGAAATGACTCAATTGGTTCAAGTCCCAACTTCTTGTACCCAAATCTTTTCGGGGACATGCATGAAGAGAAATAAATGAAGAGAAAACCACTCTGATACAACTGATCCGGATTTAGGAGCGGAAAAAATTGATTAATAGATTGAATACAATAAACACAAAGATATGAATAATAACAAACATATCCAGTGAAAAATATCTTCTATTAAATAAATGAAATAGGTTGAAACTATAGAACTGCATAACTGAAACACTTGCTCGAATGGTGGTAGCTATCTCTGAGAAGAGATGTGGTTGCTATGCACATCTGTCTAAGAAGAATGATTACAATGAGGCTCCAGAGGCATTTTTGATATTACTCATGAATACCAAAACCCTAGACATTCAAAAACCTAACTCTAGGAGGTGAAACTCCAAAAATCATGTGGGCCCCTATGGGTAAGTTGGTACCTCGACTTCCTGGGGTCATAAATTTTGCATACGACCTCCGTTTAAGGCACCTGATATCTCGTTGTAAATGTCTTTCAGAGAGATACACACTACACTATCAAACTCTAACTCTATTTATATTTTGATTGTGGTGAGACAAAAAAGCATTGTTTAGGGCTCCAAAATGGCCCTGGAAGTACAACAAGATGTGTTGACAAGAAAACATACAAAATAATCCAGTTGGATTAGGTGAGAGGCGATCAATATCCACCTAGAAGATGTGGAGGGAATCATACAACTCCATAAGTGTAGAAACCATAATTACAAATAAGTACAAAATAACGTGAAGAACTGAAAACGGTCAAGAGGAGCCAGTTGGAATAGGTGGGTGGCCACCAATATCCACCTAGATCAACATAGCTCTTCTTTGTCTTCTTTGTATTCCAAATCTATATTCCTTGGTTGTGCACCCTTGTTCTCTTATAGTGACTCCAAAGGTCACCATCACAAATTGTCGCGTCCTTTGGGGGTGTCATGCCCCTTCGTGGACCCAACCACACAAATGAATCATCACACCCCTTCGTGGACCCAATTTCTCAAACAAGCCTATGCACTCATCAACCTTCATGCCCCTTGGGAATGGTGTTCCCCTCATGTCGATGT
Organism: Picea engelmannii; assembly: GCA_009831015.1. Taxonomy (NCBI): domain Eukaryota; kingdom Viridiplantae; phylum Streptophyta; class Pinopsida; order Pinales; family Pinaceae; genus Picea; species Picea engelmannii. Next base: position 119,216 of record ML790869.1, on the reverse strand, counting down.
GCCCCAATATCTTGGTCACTTCATACTTCAGTAATCCCCTTGGTGTGTTTGTATGCCCAAGGCATCCACTTTCCCAACTTGGGTGTCAGAGAAACACAAGTTTTTTCTCCTTTAGGGCTTGGGAAAAGGTATTCACTCCCATATAGCCAAATGACTTACACCCTCCCTCATCTCAAGTCATTGTCATCCTTGGAAACATCCACAAAATCTGTGATCTACAAGTCTCCACTTGAAATTGTGCCTCCACTTTAACTAAGTCTATTGGAAACCCTAAGTTTCATTCCAATTGGAAACCCCAAATCCTACCAAGGTTGAAACCCCAAGCTTCCTTGCAAAGTGGAAACCTTAAGTTTCCACAAACCAAATAGTACTACAACATACTTCACACAATATTCTTCCCAATTCAATGTGGTCGTTTCACCTAACTCCAAGGATGAAAGTCACCCAAATCTACTTCACTCTCTCCCTGCAATGTTTTTGACTTGCTACTATTCGGTTATGATGTTGTTGTTGCTACCTACTATAACTGATTGTTTCCCACTTCACTTCAAAAAATTTCCCATGTTGAACTCATGTGATCTTGATATTGTGCCAATACTTCAACCAAATCTACCATGTATCTGCACATTGATATCCCCCATGCCTTGGATTGATTGGGTAGCTAGTCCAACCGTCACACCCAACTCATGAGAATGCACTTCCTCATGCCCGAACTTAATATATTTTGTCGCATCTCCATCACTCTATCCAAATCCAAGGACTAAGGAAAGTTTCCATCCTTACCTCACTACTACTACCATCTTCTGATCTTCATCAAGGATATCCTCCACAACATCTAAGTGCTGCACTTCAAACCTACTAGTGTGTTCGTACTCATTACCCCCTTGTCATGTTGTTGTTCTCACCAAAATCATGAACTAGTTGAATGGCATGTCCAACCATCACACCCCTTGAATTTGCACAAAATGGTCACTTCCTTTTGAAATTCGGTCCATTCACACAACCCTCATATCAAAGCAAGGTCGCCCCTCACCTCACTACACTATGAAGTCACCCAAAACAAAATCTTATGCAGAAACTTGACTCCACTGTCCACCTCATGGCATAGTTAGCCAATTTTTGAACCACGAACTACATGACCAGACTTCCTTTTCCCCACTACTTCATCTCCTGATCATGCTACTGCGTCTACCTCTCCATTCCTTTGAATGGTTAGGATTTACCCTCAATGATATTTAACAACGCAAGAGTAACGTGCATGCTCAAGTAATCTCTTCATGCTACAATATTTATGTCTGCACAATCCTCCAAATGAAGGCAAGTCCTCAACTCGCCTCTTTTCATCAAGTCACCTTAACGCAACTCAAAATATGCAATGAGTGTGGCCAACACGCCCTCACTCCTCAAATTTCCAAATGGGCTATCCAAAGAACTCCAACTAGAATGAGTCACCTCAAAGAACTTCAATGCCTTAGGCATGTTCAGACCAATACTTTTGCCAACGCTAACCAACGACACTCTTATATCTCTAATCCATCACACAATCATCTGCAAGTAACCATGGTGCACTCTACCTTATCCAATTTCCCATATCAAAGGTTAGTGAACACCACCCAAATCACTTGGTCTGCATTTTTCCCATTCAGGTTGTTTGCCAACAATTCTTTGTTGACTCCTTTGCCGATTCCATCTGTTTCCTACAATGAATTGTCTTGCACCTACTGCAAGCATTCAAACTCTGGAATTTTTGTCACGACTATAAAATTGTTGCATGACCCAAAAAATATGGTTAAGGAACCAAGAACCAAGGTGCCTCACCCATCCTCTCAAATCATCACATACAAACTTCACTGTCCACTTCATAAATCCGTCTAAGTCCCAAACTTTGCATGCAACCAACTGAACTTGTATCCAATGCCTTTCCATGTCTGCACCTTGATTTCTTCTGCTTCAAGGAATCCTGCATCCATTGCTCAAATGTCAAGTCATGTTGTTGCTAACTGAATATTGTAACTCTGCAAAGAGTCACCTTATCCAAATGCTACTATCAACCCACCAACAACTTATCTCAACTCAACTATTGTTCTCAATGATGCACAACATGAATACATCATGATGGAATCATGCCAAACAAATTACCTGTTGCGGAGCTGCTCCAGCTCAACTAGTTCATCCAACACACCTAAGTGCTTCAACCTGTTGCAATGTAATGTTCCTGACTTGGCTAGTCTAGGAAACACTACTAATGTGTGTGTAGGATCAAAGGTTTACAACATATAAATGATCATTAAAATAATAAATGTGACAAAGGACTGCAAGGTTTGTATTATGATATCTCTGTGGATTACAAAATGGCCAAATGCGGCTGAATAAATTGACAATACTCGACTAGATCAACAGACAAAGGATCTTAGCGGGAATACAAATAAGCAACTGCGGCTGAATAAAATAAAAACAATCTGCTAGATCAAAAGACAAATGGATCTTAGCCGGAATACAAATAAGAAACCAAAAGATAATACTCGAAATATGGGAGCACTGTAGAATCAATGAAGAATGATGGAAGACCTGGATGATATTCCCAGTGACTAGGGTGTGTCTTTCAACACCGAAATAAGCCAGCTGGTGTCTTCCTCCTGGAATACACTGAACGATCTCTCCTGAGATGCACCTCTTCTCCTCAATGACAAGTCATAATCTTCATAATGATGAATTGGTTCACTGAACCTTCCTTTATAGCTTTCAAAAACCCTAAATCATGCTAAAACCCTAATTCAATGTTGACTTCCAAAACCCTAAATCACTGCTGAAACCCTAATTCACTGTTGACTTCTATTTTTATCTTATAATGACTTAAAAATTCTTTTAACCCTTTTTAGCTCAATGTCACTTTCTGAATATAACACCTGTGACTGGAGTGACCTCTAGTAACCTTGTTTACCCCTCCTTGGCCCTAGCTATAGTCTAACGGGGTGGTTTAGACCATTAAGCCTCCTCTTTGGAGCTCCTATTTGGAAAGGGACATTATATTCCTCCCTTCCTGAAATTTCTTGTCCTCGAGAAATACCATTCCAGGGTGTTGCAACACCTTCTCGCTCTCCCAAGTAGCGTCCTCTACTAGAATCCCTCTCCATCTGATCAAACACTCTCTGATGACCCTTCTCCTCAGTTTCCACTCCCGGAACTCCAAAACCTCCTCTGGAACTAACTCCAACTGTCCCTCCTCATCCAATGGGGGAAGCTCCTCTGATGTGATAATGAATTGTCCCACTTCCTTTTTTACACAAGACACGTGGAACACGTTATGAATCTTGCTCCCCTCTAGAAGCTCTAGCTCGTAAGCAACCTCACCTACTTGGTGCATGATCCTGTAAGGACCATAAAATCTGGGCTTGAGATTCTCGACCCCACTCTTCTTCAGAGATGACTATCTGTAGGGTTGGAGTCTCAAGAAAACCAAATCTCCAACCTCAAAGATGTGCTCTATCCTATTCTTGTCCGCACTTATCTTTTGTCAGTTTTGCGTCATCTATAGGTTCTCTGTCAACAACTTGAGAATTTCCTGACTCTCTATGATCCAATCCTTTTCCTTGCGAGCTCTGGGCTCCCTGAAGACCAATTCTACCAAAGTGGGAGCATCATATCCATACAATGCTCGAAAGGGTGTCATACCAATGGACATGTGGAAGGTGGTGTTGTAGCAATGTTCTCCTAAATCTAACCACTTTACCCACGTTCTTTGTTGTCCTCCTACATAGTTCCTCAAATACCCTTCAACCCACTTGTTGAAAATATCGGTCTGCCCATATGTCTGAGGGTGATAGTTGGTGCTAGGTGTCAACTCTGTCCCCACCAATCGAAACAACTCTCTCCAAAATGTCCCTATGAACCGACTGTCCCTGTCACTGACGATGTTCTTCGGCAACCCATGAAGTCTAAAGACCTCCCTAAAGAACATCTCGTCTACCTGAAATGAGATGTACTCTATCGGTATGGTGTAGAAGTGAGAAAACTTGGTCAATCTCTTGACCACTACATAGATATAGTCCTTACCCTGGACCTTGGGTAGACCTATGATGAATTCCATAGATATACTCTCCCATTTCTGCTCTGGAATGGGGAGTGGTTGAAGTAGCCTTGCTGGAAGAGCATGATCTGACTTGTTCTACTGGAAAGTCACACACTCACTAATGTGTCTCATAATGTCTTGTTTGAGGCCCTTCCATGAGAACCTCTCTCTAATCTGCCTGTAGGTTTTGAAAAATCCCTGATGGCCTGCTAGAGGTGAATCATGAACTGCGGTGAGGATCTTCTTCTTAAGCCCTGAATCTGGCACCAAGTAGACTCTATACTTGTAAAATATGACATCGCCAATGACCCTATATCGATCATCCTGTATCTTCCCATCCATCACCTCACAAGTGAACTTGTTCTTGGAATATTTCACTAATAAGTGGGATTTCCAATCTGCTAAAATATCCATCAAAAAACATGATGCAAGTCTCCTTGATAGTGCATCGTCCACAATGTTCTTTTTCCCCTTGACATACTCTATGTCAAACTCGAATGCCTGTACCTTTGTCATCCATTTTTGTTGGTGCTCACTGAGGTCCGTCTGCTCAAGGAAATACTTCAAATTGTTGTGATCGGTATTGATCACGAATTGGTTGCCCACCAAATATTGTCTGAACTTGGTCAAGGCATGCATGATTGCCAACATTTCCTTGTCATAAATGAAGTACAACCTCTCGGGTTGACTAATATTTCAGCTCTCGAATACAATGGGGTGTCCTCCTTGCATCAAAACTGTACCGATTCCTTCACTAGATGTGTCACACTCTAGTACAAATGGCAAGGTGAAGTCTGGTAGTTCCAACACTGGACAAGTGCCCATGACTTCCTTCATGTGATCAAAGGCTTCTTGTGATTTCTCGGTTCATATGAAGGCCCCATTCTTGGTAAGATCTATCAATGATGCTCCAAGCTGAGAAAAACCCCCGACGAACCGCCTGTAATAGCTGCACAACCTGAAGAAGCTCCTTCATTCTGTCATGTTCTTGGGCGTCAACCAATCCAGAATGGCCCTGATATTCTCTTGTTGCATCTATACCCCCTGTGCACTAATGATGTGACCTAAGTAAAGCAACTTTGTCATACCGAACTCACACTTAGACTCTTTGGTATATAATGACTGTGCCTCCATGATGCTCAATACCTCATCCAAGTGCCTCATATGCTCTTGTCATGACTGGCTATAGATCAAGATTTCTTCAAAGAAAACCAAGACTGATTTCCTTAACTGATCCCTGAATATATGGTTCATTCAAGACTGGAATGTAGCGGGTGCATTGGTTAGCCCAAATCGCATAACCAGAAACTCAAAGTGTTTAAAATGACATTGAAATGTCATCTTCTCTATGTCCTGCTCTCGGATGCTGATTTGATGATATCCAGAGCGTAGATCAATTTTTGAGAAGAAAACTGCCCCATGCAGTTCATCCATCAACTCGTCAATGCATGGGATAGGGTACCGATTCTTGATGGTTTTCTTTTTCAAGGCTCGGTAATCAATGCACATCCTCATAGTGCCATCCTTCTTTAGAACTAAGACAATTGAAGAAGCAAATGGGTTGTTGCTTGATATGATGTGTCCCATCGCCAACAATTCCTTGTTTTCCTTCTCTATCTCATCCTTGAACCTCCTAGGATGATGATAGGGGGGGGGGGGTGATCATAGGTTTGCCCCCCTCCTCCAACTCAATGGTGTGTTCAAACCCCCTATCAGGTGGTCTCCCTGGTGGAATTGCCTCAAAGACCTGCTGATGTCATCCCAATAAATTCTTGATCTCTATATGGTATTGTTGTTGACCTTCCGAATCCCTCTGAGTAGTGATCAAGCATTCTGCGACATATGCTACCTCCCCATGTATAAATATCCTCTCCATCCTCTTGGCTGAAACTGTCATGGGTGCTCATGTCGACATACCTCTTAGAACAACCTTCTTCCCATCCTGATTTCTGAATCCCATTTCCAAGGTTTGGTAGTTGGTAGTGATTTTTCCCAAGGTAATCATCCACTGAACTCCTAACACCACATCTGTGTTTGATAGGTCAACCACAAAAAATGTCTCTCTCACTATGTAGTTTCTTAACTTCATCTCTAAGTTTGGAACTCTGTCTAGACACTCCACTATGTGGCCATCTGCTACTGTAACATCAAACCTCTCAAACTCCTCTGTCTGAAGTGCCTGTCTCGATACTAGTGAAGCGTCAATGAAGTTGTGAGTGGCCCCACCATCTATCAGGGTGATTTCTCATTGCCCCTGAATAATCCCTTTGATATGGAGGGCATAATCGCTGGGAACACTAGAAAGGGTCGTTGTGACACCTCCCTTTGCTGGTTTTCTCCTGTTAGCCTGTTCTGGCAGTTGTGGGACTACTGGAGGATGGGATCCTACCGGTGTCGGTGGTCTATGGGGAGGCTTCTCCTATGCTGGTGCTAACTCCTCCTTTGAACTAGTGGATCCATTGTCCTCCTCCTCCTCCTCACTGTCCACACTTTCTACTGCTACCTCAATATAATGAATCTCTCCCTTGCCCATGCACCTATGGCCTAGGACCCAAGGATCTTTGCATCTGAAGAAAATATTCTTCCTCATAAGCTCTCGCCTAGTCTCATCATCCAACTTCTCCTTGCCCTTCCATTCTCTTTGGAATGGCTTCCTGTCTCGATCCCTCTGGGGAAAAAATGGTTTGGAGAAATTTTTAGTCTTTGGCACTGAGTTTTCCAGATCTTGAGTGCGAAGGATGACATCCTGCAAAGTGGGAGGCCTATATTCCTTCACCCATCCTCTCAAAGGATCTGTGAGTCCTTCTGTGAATAGCATGACCAACCTGGGTTATGATATATTTGTCACTTCCACGATAACCCGATGAAACTCTGTGATGAACGCCTATGCTGTGCCAGTTTGTCTTAACTGAGATAGATCCTTGAAGTGTATCTCGGGATCCTTCCTATCAAACTTGTCCATTAGCCTATCTATAAAATCCCTATAGGAGGTGATATGACTGTGATCCAATGTCACTAGTCCATGATACCACCACTCATGTGCCTCACCCTCCAAGTGTAAGGTCGCGAAACTGATGGCCTCTGTCTCGGTCATCTGGTTGAGCTTTTACTACGTGTCTAGCTTCTGTACCCAAGCTCTGGCGATGTATTTGGATGATCCATGGAAAGAAAGGATGGTGAGTTTCCCAACTTTTCAGATGAAATCAAGGTTATACCCCTGCTGCTATTGTGGTCCTCCCCTCTGCAGCTCTCTGGGGTAGTTCATGAGTCTGAGTCCACAGTACTTGACTAAGGTCATGTCCTGATGGAAGTCATGACCCAATGTTGCGTACTCCCTCCTATAATCTACAATGTCATTGACATGAGTGGGTGGCCTCTGTGCTATCGGTGGTAGTGCTGCTACCGGGGTGTCCTATGGAAACTGGGAAACAAGGGTCTGGGAATCCTACTCGCAAAGGTGTATGTGTGAGTGGGTGAATAGGGTCTACTGCCTACTCTTGAGTTCCCCTATGCTGCATGTGGGGCTTGTGTATCTGGGGTACCCACTCTAGCCAATCTAACAACCACCTGTGCCAAGGACTGAGACATGGTCCATTGACTAGCTAACATATCGTTGATAACCTGCATGAAAGATGCCTCTGGATCTACGGGGGCATTAACACTGCCCTATGTTCGCTCATATTTGTCTCCTATCATCCTCTCTACCTCGTGCTCAGCCTCATGCTCTACCCTTCTCTCTGCTTCTCTGTGTGCCTCTTCCTCTTCCTCTGAGCTAGGAGGAAAAGGGGGGAAATTAGGCCTATGCCTTCTTTCCTAATGCCTGTTGTAAGTGGCATATTTGTCACCTACGTGTTCACGACCTTCTGGGTATTCTACTGCACTCATTGTCTTTAGTCACAGGTTGGAAAGACTAAATCTTTGATACCACTGTAATGTTCCTGACTTGGCTAGTCTAGGAAATGTTGCTAATGTGTGTGTAGGATCAAATGTTTACAGCATATAAATGATCATACATATAATAAACATGAAAAAGGAATGCAAAGTTTGTATTATGATATCTCTGTGGATTACAAAATGGCCAAATGCGGCTAAATAAACTGGAAATACTCGACTAGATCAACAGACAAAGGATCTTATCCAGAATACAAATAAGCAACTGCGGCTGAATAAAATAAAAACACTCGGCTAGATCAAAAGACAAAAGGATCTTAGCCAAAATACAAATAAGCAACTAAAATATAATACCCAGAATATGGGAGCACTGCGGAATCAATGAAGAATGATGGAAGACCTAGATGATCTTCCCGGTGACTAGGGTGTGTCTTTCAACACCGAAATCAACCAACTGGTATCTTCCTCCTGGAATACACTAAACTATCTCTCCTGAGATGCGCCTCTTCTCCTCAATGACAATTCATAATCTGCATAATGATGAATTAGGTCGTTGACCCTTCCTTTATATCTTTCCAAAACCCTAAATCATGCTAAAACCCTAATTCACTGTTGACTTCTATTTTTAGCTCATAATTACTTAAAATCGCTTTTAACCCTTTTTAGCTAAATGTCACTTTTTGAATATAACACATGTGACTGGAGTGACCTCTAGTAACCCTGTTTACCCCTCTTTTGTTGGTTGTGGAGCCTGATTAACTTCCTGATTTAGAGGTCTTTTACTTTCAGTCGTGTTTATACCCCATGAAGTATTTACACCCTAGAAGTATGTACACTCTTCCACGTGGGGGAGTGCAAAGGGGGGGTACCCCCTCTATGGGGTCTGGGGGGGCTATCCCCCCGGCTAGGGGGTTTGGGGGTGAAGCCCCCGAAGAAAAAATTGCCTTGTAAAAGTATATTGTAATTTCATTGTAAATCTGGACCGTTCATTATAAGGTCGTAGATCTAATGATAGAGATTATGTTAGGGTTTTTTGCCCTAGAAGGCAACCTTCTTTTATGAGGGAATTGTATTGCGGCTATGTATGTTGGCAAGTATTGTATTCTGAGAGAGGAGATTGTGAGAGAAAGAAGAGGAAGTTACAACGGGTTTTGCTGTAGGTTGTATCCCTTCATTTTGCTGTATAATAATAAAGAAAAGACCTGGAAATTTCTTTGGTGGACGTAGCCCGCACTGGGTGAACCACGTAAATCTGTGTCTCTCTTGTATTGTGTATCTTCTGTGTTTTTTTTCCATGTTTTTTTTATTTTATTGCTCCACGGTCCTGTTTTTCTCACAACTGGTATCAGAGCATAAGGTAACTCGCAGGAAAAGAGGGTTCCTAGTTCTAGTGGGAGCAATGTCGGAAGATGGAAAGTTTAGGGTCGAGAAATTTAACGGCCAAAACTACCAGTTATGGAAGATGCAGATGGAAGATTATTTATATCAGAAGGATCTATTCCTACCATTGAGCAGAGTAGAAAAGAAGCCGGTGGCCATGAAGGACAAAGAACGGGAGATTCTTGACAGAAAGGCTCTAGGAACGATACGGCTAACCTTGACAACGTCGGTGGCTTTCAATATCTCGAAAGAAAAGACAACGAAGGGTTTGATGGATGCGTTGTCCAAATTGTATGAAAAACCCTCGGCATCCAATAAGGTATTTCTAATGAAGAGATTATTTAATATGAAGATGTCGGAAGGTGGGTCTGTTGCAGATCATTTAAATGAATTTAATACGGTTACTAATCAACTAAGTTCTG
>ML790869.1:77910-89107 GCA_009831015.1 Picea engelmannii | reverse complement strand
GATGCTGGATCTTGTGAACTTACTCAAGAAGAAGATATTCAGCATCACGGTCAACCTGCAAAAGAGATAGAAAGGAATGATTGTTGTTTTATCCAGAAAATACAGAGACCACCTTCTCCTTTAACTAAAGAAGAGATGGGTCTTCTCCTGCACAACTATGTTGCAACCCCTGCTCACATAGATTTGCAGCTTTCACACAGTCCTAGATATGAGTGTCAAACTTCTTCCATTTCTGAAAATGTAAATCTGTTTTTAAATGATGACAGTCATGTATTTCATGGAACTTTACAGGAAGTTAGTGAACCTATTTATGATGATTTCCTACCAGAAGATCAGATTTTAGACTCTTCTTTGTTTCATGAAAAATATATGGTTGCCATGTTTAATGATCCTGAAGTAAGTTTGTTGTTCGAAAATTCTTTAGACTATGATTTGCAGAAGTGTGATTCTGAAATAAATAGTATGCCAGAGATAGTAACAAAGTGTCCTTTGCTTGAGAGATCCACAGTTGATGTCCCGAGTTTTTGTCTGACTGATGACTTTCTTGAGTTATTTGTTGAACCTAAATATGATGAGTATAGTGATGATTATTTCATCATTACTGTAGAACAACTTGCTGCATATTTTTCATGGAGGAATGAAGGTCTTCAGACAAGATTGTGCCATGATTTTGGAGATTCCATTGCAGATGATCTTGAAGGGTCCTCAGATATTATTTTCGAGAATGATCCTGAGAATTATAAATCAGAACATAGAGTAGTCCTGGATGTTTTAAAACCTCAAGACAATATATTTTTCCAAGATCCTTTTGTTGATCTTTTAGATTCATTTAATGGAGGAGTATGCTATGTCATAGATATTTGGTCACAATAATTGATGACAGGTTTGAAAATTCATGATCACCAACAGGTCAGATGGGAGTTGTCAGTTTCCTTTTTCAGCTTGCTCAAAGAAAGTGTGAGAAAATTTCAAATAAGTAGACAATTATTGGATTGGCTTCACTGGAATTTTCGTATCATTTGATTCAGTGGGAATTTTTCAGTTGTTAGAGTAGGTGATGTATATAAATAAGCTTGAATTCAAGCATTAGATTACAGCGGTGGTTTTCAATATGTTTTCAGTTCAGTTTTGAATCCAGTATGGTTTTGTTTTAAAGCATTGCGACTCCATAGCCCAATGGATGAATAAGCGGTTTTTTGTTCCGAAAAGATGCAAGTAAAGTGACAGGGTTCAGAGTTTGATAAGAATGATTTCGGGTCGCCCAATGGATGAAGGCACTTGGTATACTGTTCTTGGCGCTTTACAGGAAAGCACCATCCCTAGATGGAGCCTATGTTGGAACAAATATTGAAATTTTGGCTTTCGGTAGCTTAGGAGGAAAAAATTTATAGTGTTTAGCTACCGAAAGTGCAGACTTTCGGTAGCTTCTGCACTATCGGTAGCTTAAATCTCAGTTTTCATATGCCCTTAATTGCCAAAAGTGTATCGGCCGAGACTAAGCACTCAAGTGTCACATGGAGAAAGAGCTCAAGAGGAGGCACAAAAAAAAAAAATGCAATAAACGGAAATAAAATCACTAAAATAAGGTTTTACAAAATGCCACGTCATCATTTCGGGTTTCGTCCATTGGAGGTTTGGTCGACGAATTTTTTTTTTTCTATTTCCCGAAACCTGAAATCTTGAAATCGGGGTTTCGGGACTTTTGGTGGTTTACGATGCTCCGAAATTACACTGTTAGCCACCGAAATCCAGGACTTTCGACAACTAAAGATACCTTTGTTTTTGACGTGTTAGCCACCGAAATCGCAGATTTTTCATATGCAAAAAACTACCTCAGCAAAAAATCATTTTTCTCAGCCGTGGAGAGGTTGTTTTGTGCGCTCAAATGGTTGATTGACATCTACATATCCTAGGATTTCCATTGGTGTATTCATATTTTCATTTGGATCTTGAGAAGGCATTCAAAAGTCCCCTGAAAGATGAGGTTCATTTTCAGAAATGTGGCGTTTTTTGTTGTGATGAGTCATCATTTTCAAATGATGATTCTGAGCAACTCAAATATCATTTTGAGAAACAGTCAGAGATTTTTTTGCCTAACACATCAGAGATCAATAACCTCCCTCATTTTTCCTACAGGTGTCACATATTGGGAGAATCGAATCCATCTCCGAGCCTTAATTTTCGGATCTCAGAATTTCTCTCTTTGACACATGTTGTTGAAACGCAGATCTGGGGAAAATGGAAATGGATCTCAGGAAATTGAGAGAGGTTTTTAGTCAGAAAAAATAGATGAACAAAAACCTCTTTAATTTTATACACAACTATCACGATTCGAGAGATACAGAACCATAACCGCATCCCCAGTTTTCAGTAATTCGGCCCATTTTCTATGGCAGAAAGTTTCTGAATTTGATGGTAATTGTTGTTATCTTTTGGGAGGATTTCGACCTCAATACCTACATGAAATGCCTGTTCATTTCTAGAGGGATTTATTTTGGAATCCAAATCATTTTTCAGTTATTCGAAAGGGGGAAGAAGACATATATTATTGTATATTCTTGAAGAAAAAAGTGGAACAGCCCGGGAGCCTTTTGGAGGCTAGGTTTGTAATGCATTCCTTTTCAGCAAATATAGAATAGAGTGCCAAGAGATTCTACACCTTGTCACTATCTAATTTTGTCTTCTTCATGTGTTATTGTTTCTGAAGTTTTCATCACTTCTCTTTCTTCCTTCCATTCATTAATTCAGCTTGTAATGGTTACAATTCAGTAATACTTCTGTTGTAGCTAATTTAAAGCCTTTCTTAAAGTGCAGTTTTTCCTCTGTTTTGTCGTGAGTAGAACAAGACCTGCATCTTAATTATTTTTCCTTATTTACAATTTTTATTTGTTCATATCTTTTCATATGTCTTGCTATGAGTGAGACAAGACCTATGTTCAGATATTTGAAGTTTGGTTTTATTTCTTCTATTGAAAGGAGGACCAGACTTATCAGAATTAGATACCTGGATTTTTCTTTCAGTTTTGTTCATCCCCTATCTTCTATCCATCCTCATGATTTTAAAATGAATTAGACAAATGAGGTCATGCCTTTTCGTTTCTGATCTATAAATGAGTGAAATGATTATTTTAGACCTAGTTCTAAAAGCCTCTTATGACTGATCAATCAACAAAATTTATTTATTTTAAAATGTGCTAAGGCTTGGCTCTTTTACAGCCTAGAGTCAACTCTTGCGACAACACAATGAAAGCTCCTTTGGAAAGGAACAAAGGCAGGTCACAAGTGGGCCTTGGTCAATTGGAAAGAGTTATGCAAACCAAAACATGCAGGGGGCTTGGGATTAAGGGATCCCCAAACCCTCAACCAGGTTTTGGGGGTGAAAATATGGTGGAGGTGGCTCAAGAACCCCATCAAAATATCGACTAGACTATGGAAACACAAATATTCCAACCCATTGCAAGAAGACCAGTTGATCATATGGAATGAAAATTGCATCGACTCTCTTATATGGAACACATCGGACCGCAATAGATCCCACGTTCAGAACCATGCTTTTTGGGAAATACGTAATGGCACCACAACCTTATTCTGAACAGACTCTTGGAAGCAACTTCCACCACTTGACCAACAACAATGGTATGAAAATATCCAGCCACACACCACTAGGACAAGGCTAAAAGCATTTGTTGACTTTTGGGGTCCGGAAGGCCAACACGATACTTGGCGGTGATGGAAAACTACAAAAGTAGAATTGGGATATCCAAATCAACCAGTCTTAGAATAATGGTAGGAAGAGGCCAACATGCGTAGAATCAAATTCAAACATGGACCAAATATATTACATTGGGGACACATGCCCAAAGGCACTTTTACAACTAAAGAGGTATATGGCCTTAAATCCAACTTCTCTACGCTACCTAAATCCCCCATTTGGAGCAACATCTAGGATTCTAAACTATGGCCAAAGATCAACACCTTCCTTTGGCTCATTGGGAATAACATCATCCTCACTTGGGATAACCTAATGAAAATAGGCTTCATAGGTCCTTCCACATGTCACCTGTGCTTCAAATTAGAGGAAAATCAGGAACATCTTCTCAATTAATGCTCCTTCAGTTCCCTCATTTGGGACCAAGGCGCCCTTGTGATGTGCACATCCAACCATAATAGGGAAGGAGTTGTCAATATTATTGCTGTCTAGAAGCTACGAGCCTTCAAGAATCCCATTCTCAACTGTATCTGGCAGCTTCTCCTTGAAGTCATCCTCTGGCAAATATGGAAGGAGATAAATCGCATAATCCTCACCTCCAAGAAGCAAACTTGGATTGAAGTTTGGTTGAACATTAGGAAAACTATCGTCGAGACCATTCTGATCAACACCTTGACTATAGAGGATCTATCCCATGACCCTAGTGAGAAGGTAATCCTCCAAGGCTAGAACCTTCAGATTTCCCCCTCTTTTCCTCAAGTCAATGGGTGCTCCAACCATAAAAGTAGTCCCAATCGATGGAATTCCCCCCCACAAGGATTCATCAAGACAAATTTTGATGGAGCGTCCAAAAAGAACCCTGGCCTAGCTGGCTTAGGTTTCTTTCTTAGGGACGAGCAAGGATCAATTCTTCACATCTCAATAGGTATTCTCGAGTATGACTCGAATAAGGAAGTAGAAATTTGGGCCCTTAACAAAGGTCTCACCCTCACCCAACATCATGTATATCACCAAATTGTGGTAGAAGGGGACTCCATGATAATTATAAATATGTTAAATAAGTTCCTCCATGGCTCCTCCCCAGAGAAGATATCCCCAAGTTGGAGGCTTCTCCATACTCTGGAATCTCTTCATAATCTCATACATCCTCATGAAGTTCTCATCTGCTCCCACATCAGATGAGAATCTAGATAGGTGGCGGATAAGCTAGCGAATGTAGGGGTTCACTAGCCAGAGAAGGATCTAATCTGTGACTCCTCTCAGCACAATGATCACCCCATTTTTTTGGAATGCAACACCTTAGCACACATGGTAGACCCCCCCCTAGATGAGGGTGACATCCAGCTCATAGTACACATGACACTGCATCCACACTTTAATACAATCGTCACTTGGGCCTTTGATCCCTGAGCCAAAGGCGTACGTGGAAGGATCTGGAGGAAGTGGCATCAAATCATGCGAGGCACTAAGTACCTCGCTTGATCTCATACTAGGAGAGCATTGTAGGTCTACACGGTGGAGGATAGAGGTCATAAATTCTGGTATTGGAAGTTTAATGGGACATTAACGACCATGACATAGGAAAGGAGCGATTTCTTAAGGGAGTTCAACACTTTGACACAACACCACTCAGTTCTTGATTTTTACCTGGTGCATTATCGCAAAACGAGAAGACTATTGGTCAGGATTTTCCTTATCAGAGTGTCCACCACTTCTATGCTCACTATGCCAAGGCAGTGAGGACGCCCAAAGTGAGGGAAAGGCACGCACATTCTAGTCATTTGACCCATCTCATAGGTCGTAGGCGGTGACAGTCCGATAATTTATGGGAAGCACCCTACTTCTCCCTCACACGATTCAAAAAAGGATAAGCAACATGATAGTGGACGCACATCGTCTGGTTGGGGATGTAAAATTGAGTGGTTTGACTAGCGAGGACGCTCTCTGGGCTATGCCCCAACTTCTTTCCCTGGATGGACTTCTTTTGAGAGCCCACCTCCAAGCGCTTCTCATTGTCCCTCCAGTGGCGGCTAGGATGCTCAATCCTTAGGTCACCCAATGACACCTCCATTGGAAGCACCCTCCATAGAGAAATCGAATGCAACTAGGGAGGCAGACTCTGAGCGCATATTTGTGGCCCTATCCACACTTCAACAACTCATTTTCGAGCTTCACAACAAAATGAATGACATTAAATTCTGCCTTGAACTTCTAGACTGTCGCATTTCCATGGCCACGAACATGCATAATACTTGAGAGGCCCCGACATCTCCTACAACAACTGGAGCGACGAAGCTCGTCTTCTTTCCTCCTGCACATAACTGATGCTGCATATGAGGGATGTCAGGTTCATCATTTTTGTTACTGGTCTTTTTTGTCTATATCGGGTCTTCTTACCTATTAATCTTCAGGCCATATTAGCAATACTGTTCTTTTTCAGTTTGTGTCTGGCATTATCAATAAGCCTCTATGTCATAATAGCCCCGTGGATCTATATAAATTTTGATGTATTAAGTTTTTTAGTTTTTAAAACTTAGTTGGAGCAAAGTTGGTTTCCAGTCATGGCGGTTCTTGCTCTAGTGAACAATTGGCACTCCATAATCACTTTTTCATGACAGGAACTTTATAGAAAACTTACTTACAAAAAAAAATGGTTGATTAAAAAAGTGTCTTTATAAAAGTAGTTTTCCTTTATGTTGGGTTTGTTATCGCTTGGAATTTTTTGTAAGTTTCGGAGGAGCGGGTGTGTCTAATTTTGTTGTAGGTTTTGTGTAAAGGTTTTAGTTGAATTAGTAATTTCTACTAAAATAGTATGCTACATTTTCAAATGTTGTAAATGTTGAGTGTTTGGTTTGGGTTTAGTAATGTTGTCATGATTTTTAACCAATGACTGAAGAAATGTGATTTTGTAAAGGGAATCGTTTCTAAGTTAGGTTTGGTTTGGCCCAAGAGGCGGAGGAACGCTTTTCTCTAGCTTCAAGGTTGGTTGTTGTCAAGAGTTCTCATACCATCCTATTTATTTGTAGTTGAATAGTAGTTTGTGTTGTATTTGAAGATGTTCAGTGTTTGGTTTAGGTGTAGTAAAGTTATCCTCTATGTTTTATGCCAACTTGGCTTTCTATATGCATTTTGCGAGTTTTTTTTCCATTTAGCTCAATCAATTATGGTACTAAATTCTTCTTTGATACTTAGAATCAATGGTTAACTAAATACATGGTTTTATAAAAATAATTGTATATTTGTTGGGTTTGTTTTGGCTTATTTAGAGGATTTGGAGAATTGGTCTTTAGATTTGAGGCTGGTTTCCATCAATCATCAATAATCAATCATTTATGAGCCATCCTATTTGTTTATAGTCGAATAGTAGAATCATCTTTGATTTCTTTGTGGGCTTATGGGTATGACCATTCAATTGTTGTAAGTGTTGTTGAGAAGTTTTATTGTGTAGTATAATGTACGTCTTAGATAGACGTGGAAAACGTGTTGGCTCTCTCTCTTTATATATATATATATATATATATATATATATATATATATATATATCCTTTCAAAGTGAATTTTTCATGTTGAGTTGGTTTGGACATATAAGTAGAAGTGTTATATTCTATAGGGTTTGAATGTAGTTTTCTTTGTAACATTTAGTGTGTTTTATTTGTTTATAGCTAAAATTGTAAAATCTTTTGGATATTGGTGAAAAGGTTGTAATTGTGGTTATGTTGGGAATGTGTTTGAGGGATTTTGGTGTTGTATGGTTAGTTGTGGGTATGTTGGATTGTGACTAAAGGATTTTGATCTAGTTCGATGATGCGTACTCGAGAATGGTATTGTTGTTCTCCGGTTTTGAGGTTATTTTTCCAAATTAATATTTAGATTGTTGTAGTTCTTTCTAGCTTAAATAAAGAAATCGTTTGGATGTTGGTAAAAAGCTTTGTAGTTACGTGTGTTTGTGGGAATGTGAGTCAATAATTTTGATCCAGTTTGGTAGTGTTTTTCGAGCACAGGTTTTACAATGGAATCCAAAGATATTTCGAGCCTAGGTGATGGAGCAAGGCCTTCTTCTAATTAGTCTGTTCAAGTTATGACACCCTCTCCCCCAAATCCTCCTCAAATGGAAACATAATTTGGGCCTTCTTCCAGCAAGTCTGTTGAAGTTTTTCCACCCCACCCCCACTACCTCCTTAAATGGCACCAAAAATCCCAGAGATTCCTTGTGTTGTTCTGGCTAAAAATCCTAGACAAGGTTGAGCTAGTAGACCTGTTAAGATACTCTATAATCACTTCAGAATAAGATTTTCAAATCTCCAAAGATTATTTCAATATAATGTGAGTAAATTCCACATTTGTAATGGCTCTCTAGTATTGTTTGATTTCCCCAAGTACTCAAAGGTCTACGTGATTGGATGTCTTGCAATCTTGCGATTCATAGTGACTGCGATTACATTTAATTTTGGTCATGTTAAACTCGGTTGGACATGAGTAGGGCATTTAATGTACATTCTTTCAATGCCCACTTAGTGTATAGTGTGCAAAGTACTATGATGTATGACTTCACTGGAAGGACAAAAGTTTTCCAACACTTGTAGGAGAGATGATCTCGAAACTACACCTAACCAAAACATAATTAAAGAGATGAAAAGGTAACTGGAGATTTAAGCATGATGGACGAGTTTACTTTTTTTTCCACGTTGGTGATTCCGCGCTGGAAACCCACCCCAGATACTTCCCCACATAGTGGCTGGTATGGGAGTGATAAAGCTTCACAGCCCCAAGGGACACATGTTTCGAACTCATGACCTCTCCCCAAACTGGAAGAGTGTGCGCATGTCTTAACCAATTGTGCTATCCCATGGAACCTTTAAGACATTGAGTAATTTACTTGCGAGAAAGTAATTTGAGTAAAAAAATTGCAACTATGAATACAAGTTGTTATTTCCATATTAATTATATGGACATCACATGTAATATTTAAATATCCTTGTATATATCTATGTCATATTTTTTCTATAATATTTAGATTTTGTTTATTATTTTTAATTTTTAGAAATATTATTTGTATGTTTAATTAACTTCCAAGTATTTGAGATTCAATATTGTTTATGACTTCTTTTATTATTCTACTTTAATGTACATAGAAGTAACCATCATGAAATAAGAAAATAAAAAAGTAAAAGTTTTTATTAATTTGAAAATTACATCAAAGATTTTAGTTAAGTTGGATTTAAACAATATCTTTAAGAGCAACATTTTATTATTCAATTATTATAATTGAATCTTAAATTTTGATGAGATTTTAACTAAACTTAAAATATTTATTCATTTTTATTTTATTTTTTACTTAAATAAAAATTCATTTGAAAAAATTATAACTACTTTTTTTATTATGTATTCTTCTCTCTAGTTTTATTTCCATTTTGGAAATATATAGTCTGAGTGGGCCTAATGGTTAAGAATATGTGTTTCTTCTTAAGAGGTCATAGGTTCAAATCCAGAGGGGGGTAGGGTATGTATACCTTCGTAGACTTTACGAGTCAAATCGTTGGGCGGAGGGGGGTCCCTTGTCCCACAAACAAGAGGGTCTCATATACCAAATTTAGTGTGCTGGCCGTGACCTTAAAAATAGATTATTATTATTATTATTATAAAATGATTGTGACAAACTTCACCAAATAAATGCCTTATTTTTCTTTTATTATGTATTCTTCTCTCTAGTTCTATTTCCATTTTGGAAATATGTAAAATGAGTGTTACAAACTTCACCAAATAAATGCTTTGAATAACAAACACGTGATTTTTTTTTCTCTTTATTCCTATTTGTTATGTGTATGTACACAATATTCTTAAAATTTAGGAAATAAATACAATATTAAATGTTTATATAAGTATTTTCTTGCATTAAATATATAAATTTGATAAATTAAATAATAAATTTAATTAAAATAAAATAAAATAAATTATTTTGCATTTTATTTATAAGTTTAATTAAAAAAATTATTATTATTCAAATAAATATTATATAAGTGTTTTGGCGTCTAACAATAGACAATTACATTATAACATTTTTAACGGACAATCCGATAATCCTTGCCCAAGGTACGGGTCTTATGTTAATGTATAGTGGGCCAATATGGTCACCATGGCAAACCTTCAATGCAATGGCGTGTGGTTGGCATTTGGGAGTGTCACATTGGAAGAGTACCCAACACCTCCAACAATGATGGTGCCCTTTGCAAGTCAAGCATGGCAACTTCCAAGGGATAGTTTAGTTGGTAAGATGTGCGCACGCTCTCCCAGTTTGGGGAGAGGTCACAGGTTCAAGTCTAGCTATGAGTCCCTGGGGCTGCTGCTTTTCCACTCCCATATCATCCACTATGTGGGGAAGTATCGGGGTGGGTTCCCAGCGAGTTTATTTCTCATCTGGAAAAAAAGTCAAGCATGGCAAAATTTCATTAAAGGATATTAAAAGAATATTAAATTTTCCTTTGAAACCCTAACTCTAAACCTCTTAAACAATAAAAATTATTCCCTTCCAAATCCTAACTCTAACTCTAATTTCTTTTTTAATATATTTTCCTATTAAAATTATAAGTAAATTTTGTATATTAATTTTCCTTTATATTTTATAATAATATTAATTTATTCTTTATAATTTTAATATAAAATATATTTTCATATTTTAATCATTCAACATTGTAATCATTATAATGATATGATATACGATTCAATTATTTGATCGATCCATTTGAATCGATATAAAATGATCTTTCGTTCCTTTCTCTTTCCATAGAAAAGAAGGGAAAGGTAGGGATGACACGATTTGAACTTGCGACAATTTTGTACCCTACCCAAAACAAATAGGCTACCAAGTTGCGTTACATTCTTTCTAATCATTAAACAATGTTATTTGATAGAATTTGAAATATGTTTTCCACATTTTTTCACCTTCATTTCTCTACGGTTTCGTGAATGAAAAAACTTTATACATGCATGTAGGGTTTATTATCTAGAAAATTAATTAGCAAAAGTTGGTAATGAAACATCTTATATATATATATATATATATATATATATATATATAAGTTTTGGAATCATTATAATCAATATGATGATGATGATGATTAACGTCCACTAAGACCTAATTGGTCTATCGGATCTTAAGAGGGTAAGTGATTACTTGTGATTCTTTACAATTTTGTTTATGTGCTTGAAAAGCATTAAGAGAAGCTTTCCAAGATCACCATACTTTTGTTGAGTTAAGAGGTTAGGAAGGTTGGTAGTGTGATCAATATTTTGAAAATGAGATCTATATGGGTATAGGCTGGACAATCTAAGAGAAAGTGTTTTTCAACTTCAACCTTCTTAGTGTCACAAAGGTGACACACTCTTTCATCCCATGGCATTTTAGGAATTGACCAACGCCCAGTTTCACTATGGAGCTCGTGAGAATTTGTTCTTATCTTAACAATGCTTATTTTTTTCTTTACACTTGGC
>ML790869.1:0-77221 GCA_009831015.1 Picea engelmannii | reverse complement strand
ATCGAGCTAATCATAATGGTCCTATAATTAGAGGGAATGTTTTTATCCCCATTTTTAAAAATAGGAACAATGAGGCTTTGCGTCCAGGGTTTAAGCAAGCCCTGCTTGACTGCTAAATTGAAGAGCTTGTGTATGTGAGGGATAAGGATTGGCCCTCCGATTTTAAAAAATTCAGCTTGGTAGCCTTCAATGTCCTTACCTTTCCCATTTGCGAGCCGCTTAACCCTGAACTCTATGTCATCTAAAGAAAAAACTTCTTCCTTTGTAGACACAATAGGAATGGTGTCCATGGCATTAGGGAACTCGTAAAGACTTTTAAGGTGGGAATTCTAGTCCGTTAAGGGAATCTTATTATTTTCTTTAGTATTGCGTTTTAGAATTTGGCTCCAGGACTTCTTAGGATCCAACTTGTATAGTTGTGAAAGTTGCTCTTGCATTTTATTGATATAGTATCTTTTTTTCCTTTTAATTAGGGCTTTGTACATATTGATCTTATCAAGTTTTAAGGGCTCATTAGAAGCATCCCTAATGGCTTTCCTAGCAATTTTACATTCTTTATCATAACAAGGGTTGGTTGTTCTATTATTATTTTTATGGGACACCTCGAAAGAGAAATTGTTAATGGAAGTGGAAAGGGTAGTTGTAAAAATATAATAAAGTTCTTCAATGTTGTCCTTATAAGTTAGGAGTTTTAATTTACTATTTAAATCCTTTAAGAAAATGTCAACTTTACTTTTGTCAAAGCGCAAATTCCTTTGATTATCATAATTCTCTTCAATGGTGCTCCTATGCATGGAAAATTTTAGAGTTAGGGTTAAAGGTTTATGATCAGAGTCATGCTCATGGTCATTTAAAAGGTCAAAAGTTGTTATTTGGTTGGAAGCAGGGATATCATATATCACATAATCTACAAAACTATTACCTATCCTATGAATGCATGTCATTTGGTTGGAGTTTGGCCACTTCATTACTCCATTGCAAATTATTAGGTCTTGAGAGCTGCAGATCTTGACCAACTCAGTACCAAATAAATTCTCAATTAGGTCTTGAGAGCTTCTTTTGTAGCTATTAGATAAAACAAGGTCCTCATCTAGCCATAAAGGATTATGGTTGGAGTCATCACTTAAAAGAGGAGATTGTTTAGTTGCAGTCCTAGCATTAAAGTCTCCTAGTAGGAGGATATTACCTTCATTTTCCAAATTATAAATATCTTGTTCTAAATTATTATATGGGCAATTTTTATCTAGATTATTTTTCTTATAAAAAGTAAAATTAATAGGTGCAAAATAACAAATTTCTATATACATATTCTTAGCATTGGTGTCTGAAATTTCTATCCAAATGTATTGATTAAGAGGGTCAATCATATGAAGTTGAATGTGAGGAGAAATGATTTTTCTAATATAACAAGATATGCCTCCTATCCCTCTATGGTGGGAATTTTTGTTCCATGCCAATCACAAGACAAATCCTTCCATGTTAGGGACCTTAGACTCCTCATGCTCCCAAGTTTCAGCTAGACATATAATATCAATACCACTCAGGGTCCAACTTATCATAGGACCTTTGCGCCATGGAAAGCCACGACAATTCCAAAAAAAAGATCCCAAGTGTCCCAAATTCCTATTTATTATTATCCTTGTGGTCTCTATCCCTAACAATAGCTTTTCGATTTCTAATTATTGCTCATTTTCCTTCTTTCCTGGCTTCTTTTACCTTTTGAACTTCCTTCCTTAATTTAGCTTGGTCTTCGGGAATGAGGTCTTCATTTATAAATATTCCCGACCCTTTTAAGATTGGAGATTTACTAAGTATGTTATATTTATGGTCATTACAACTTACTTTGACATGGATCAGCCTATCTTTGTGATCAATTATTTTTCCTAGCCTCTTTGCTTCTATGAGGTAAGTTGTATCAATTTGTGATTTATTTTTTAATTCTTCTTTTACTATTGCTAGTGTATCCTCCTCTTGTTGTTTTTTTATACCAAAAATTATGAGGTTCAAGGCTCTTTTGTTACGCTCATGGTCCAATTCAATTACCTTATTCATTTCCTCTGATGGGTTTGATATCCAATTTGTTTTCCACATTACTGAGGGTCAAATTGTTGGTTAGTTTTTCTTCTAGCTCTTTAATCCTATCTCTGAAGTTGTGATTTTCTTCAACCCCTCCTTCTTGGGTTGATTGTTTATGTTTTTCCATTTCTTGAATTCTATCCTTCATTGTCTGCAATTCACTCTTGAACCCTAAGAATCTTTCCTCTATTTGAGTTTGAATGGTATCTTTAATTTTTTTATCAATCATTGCCTCTAGCTCTATTTTGAGTTTTACGTCTCTTTCTTCACTCCTTTTTTCTAATGTTTCTAACTCTATTTGGATTTTGACATCTCTCTCTTCTCTTTTTTTTCCTACTGATTCCATATAATCGTAAAGGATCTCTAGGGTGATTTTGGGGGGCCTCCCCTTGTTAAGGTGAGTTTTTGGAATAGGTGGTGGAGTGCTCATATTGAAAAGAAGAGAAAAAAGATGTAACAATTATTATTATGGATTGACTTTATCTCTCAAATAAACTTTTGCTTCTGAAACTTAAAATAAAATAAAAAATAAAAAATATTTAAATCTCTTTACACAAAATTAAAATCGAAGCAAAGTAAAAAGTGACTCACCTCATTTCAGATGTCCAAATGCTCAACCCTTTGAAGAAGCCAAAAAATAATTTATGAAGACGACAGAGAAGTCCAGAGAAACTACAGATATTATTCTGGGTAAAAAAGGTAAAAACTACAGAGACTATTCCCGTTCAAAACCCTAGATATATAATCTTAGAAATAAAATATCTCCTAAAAAATAAATAAACAAAGAAGTATTATTCCTGTTCAAAACCCTAGATATATAATCTTAGAAATATATATAATTTAAGGATGTTAAAATCATTTAACATTGTAGTCATTGTAATGAATATATCTTTGGAAATTGTAATCATTATAATTTAGATATTTTATAGTTAAATGAATCTATAAATTAACATCATTGTAAAATATATAATTAAAAGATATTAAAAGAGTTTATTCCATTAAATGATATTAAAAAGATATAATTAAAGGGTATTAAACAATATTAAAGAATATTAAAAGAGTTTGTTTTATTATAAAATTTCATTTAATTTTATTATTATTATAGTATTTTATTATTATTATAAAATTTTATTAAGAAGTTTTCTTAAGATATGTTTTATAAGATGTTAATTTTTTTTAATTAAAGGATAATAAACTCTATATAATTCCGGCTTTGTTAGGGTTTGATAGTTATAGTGTTCAAGGGGTTTTGTAGTTCTTGGCCTTTTACTATATTTGTGTAGACATTTTTCCCTTAGCTCGAACCTGGTCTCATGTCAATGGATGAAGGGGAGGGGCCCCCTCATATGGCAATGTGGTAGCTAGTGAACCATCAGGGACAACTGGATCACAATCACCTTTCGAACCACTGCCACAACTAAAGGACCAGATCTATCAAGAGGAACTGAACAAGGGCAAGGAAATGGAGGTAGAAGCTTAATCTTCCGATCCAAAAGTGACTCGGGCATGGGAACTGGGTAAATGTGTTCCTCAAGCTTTTGCAGCACCAAAGTATGTAGTCAGTGCAACAAGAGTAGGGGAAAAAACTCAATACATGAATGATCATGCCCTAATCAAAAATTTTTTGGAGCTATGGTCTTCAGAAAGATATCTAATTAAATGGATCAACACTTGGTGGAAACCTAAAGGCTATTATGATCTTTAGTTGGGATCTAAGGGTTTCTTCATTGCAATCTTCCACAATCTGGAGGACAACAATAAGATCTTCGAGAATTGTTGGCACAGTGGTAGACCCAGGGTTCAACGCTCAAGAGTGCACCAACAAAGCCCTAACTACCGACCCTTTCGGCAACACCTGCGAAGTAGATGAAGTCTCACCCGAGGTAGAGGCAAGGGTGGTTGCAGGACTTAGGTGTCTGCAACCTTAGTTGGGACATAGATCTATGATTATCTTTCTTACAGTGCACTTAACATCAGTTATTTCCTAACATACATTCATTAAAACACTTCGCAGAAAGCACAGAGCACCGCAGTAATTACTCAGATCTAGCACTTAGCAATGATAAACATGTTATACTCAATAGATTAAGCACTTAGCATCTTATGTATCATATCTAGCATGAATTCATATCTCATAAGAACAAAGCATCAATAGATCTATCTAAACATATCAGAGCACTTAGCAAGAGAGACACACGCACATTAGCACAATACACAGAGTTACCGTGGTTCACCCCCACCCTGGGGCTACGTCCACAAAGTCTTCTTTATATTATCTTGGTCAAGTAGTTACAACACAGATCTTCAATGACCCTTACACCGCATAGGACAAGAGATCTGCGCAACTCGCTAGATCCTCTTTCCCCCGGTAGATCCAAGCACTAAGCCTTCTCACACTCTGTGCACTCAACACTATTACAGCATGCACAAAGCTCTTACAGTCACATGGACTTCTAATCACATAGATCCAACTACTTATTACAACATGCATAGAGCTCTTACATTCACACAGACTTCTGATCACATAGATCCAACTTATGCACTAAGCCATTGACTAGACAGGGCCTCTTTTCTTACATGGCCTAGACCTCTATTTATACATAGAAAAAGGCCTAAACAAGGGCCGACATCCCTTTCCCGTTACAATATTCCCAAAAAAACCCAAAAAGGTTCCACAAAAGGTGGTAAGATCCCGTAATCTCCACTTCGCCATGCGCTTCGTCTTCGACAGGCAGTCGAAGTACCAAACAGTCAACTATGACCAAGTATTCCTCAAAACTTGGTCGAGGGCCAATAGGCCCCCAACACTCACCTGTGACTCATCCCGAGTCACTCTTCTCTGGGTAACTCTACCTTGAAGGCCTTGAGCTTCACTCGAGCGGCTTCGACCTGTTTCTTTGCTACTGCTTCTTGCTCGACAAACTCCTTAATGAGTGTGTTACCAACTGGTCCTTCTAAGTGCTGCTCTGCTGTGTTCACGACTTGTTCCAGGTTTGTCCCTTGGCTCTCAATATCTAAGAATAGTTGACATGCCCTATCCTGCAAAGGTTGAATTTGTTGCGTCACTTCTATGACCTTGCTCTGGATCATATGAATTTGTTGCTACATAATGCGCTGTTCGTGGGACCTCTTCATTTTCTCTATGGTCGGTAGGGCCTTCAGTTGTACTTATAAGTTCTCAGCTTGGTACTTCGCCTCCTGGAGTTGTGACTCCAATTTATGCAATTCAGGGTTCTCAGATAGGTTCTCATGTATCTGCACACTTCTACTACTTAATTGCTTACATTCTTCAGTGAGTTCCTTAATCCTTTCTACTATACTTTGGGCATTCACTTCTCGTTGGTCATGCTCTTCTTGTGGATTACTCGGTATAGCTTGGAGCTCTAGTTATACTACTCTTTGTTGCAGTTGCTGAATGACTTCAACAAGCTTCATTACTTGGCATTCTATGGGTTCTTTTGCCTTATGTTCTAAGCCAGTCATAGAGCGAAATGCTCTATTGACAGTTTCTTCGATCCCTATTTTCTTTGCAAGAAGTTTCTCCTTCTCCTTCTGGATATTTATGCGTTCGTTATCAAAATTCTCTTGGATGGCCTCCTTCTCTTGCTGTGCAGCTTGGCGTTGCTCTATGATTTCCTTGTGTGCGTGCTTTAGGGCCTGGGTGGCCTGCTTTGTTACTTATTTTGCTTTTTGAAGGCGTACTTCGACTAGGTTGGCAATCCTGCAAAGTTGAAATGACTCATCTCCTGCTTTGGGTGTTCCTTCTAGCATAGGCACAGTGGAGACTATGCAGTTAGACTGGAGGGCTCGTTGTACTCCTTGGAGCTCGACTTCGATTCTGTCGTACATTGTATGTTTCTTGGTCTCCTTCTTTTCTATGATCTCTTCTATAGCTTCATTCAAAGTCACGAGGAGAAAGCTGAAGTCATCTGGATTGAGCGTGGTATTCATCTTGGTCACGGTCGCTTTGGATTTCTTCTTAACGGAAGACTTCGAAGGTAACCCCTTTCTTTTGTTTAGAACTTAGACTTCATCTTCTGGTTGTTGTTCAACTTCTTCTAGGTCTTCGTCGTTACCTTCTTCATCTGGTGGGATGGAAGCTGTCCTTACAGAGCAATTATCCACATCTTGAACTTCTTCATTTTTCTTAGTCTCCTTTGTCTTCTTTGTCTTCTTTGTCTTACTGGGCCCAGGTGTGTCCTGCATAGCTTCTGGGTTGTTGATATCTAAAATATTCGTTGGATCTGTTGCAATGAGGAGGTTCGCCAACCATTCCTTAGTGATCTCTTCAAGGTCTTCTTATGTCAGTTTATAATAGGACTGTAGTTGTTCCTGGTGCTCATCAGTGCGTGGAGTAAGGTATATGAAGTGGCAGTCTGTGCTGAAAGTCATTAAGGGTCTGAATCTGTGGAGTGTGTTCAGAGTAATGCGAGGTGTGGCTTGTATCGCAGTCTTCAACTGGATGTAGTATCTATGAAAGAGGGTATTCGACTGCCATTGCCTGTTCATATATTTTGTGTACCATAATGTACTGAACTTTGCAGCCAATGGTTCAAACGGTAGGGTTTCAGGAAAAACAACATCCTCTGACATCTCCCATGCTATGAAGGTGATCAGGATGAGAAGCCAGCTGAAGTGGAAATCATATCCTTGGTCTTACGCTTCTCTGCAATCCAATTCGAGTTGATCCACTAAGTACTTTGACCAGTTCATTTGGACTCCTACTACACATTTTCCTGCGAGATCAACTACAAACCTAGATACTTGCGTCGATCTGTTCTTGCGGACTAAATTTCCTGCGATCATCTGACAGGCGAGGCGCACTATGGCACTGTCAATGGAGGTTACCTTGTAACCTCGCGCGCCTTTTTCAACATTTCCATAGGCCTCTTTAATCTTCTATGAAAGAGCATGATCCGTGGTCTTTCCAAGGTAATAGTCTTGCGGGTCAGGTCCCTGCATGATCAGCTGAGTGATCTAATTGATCAGTGTCGGATCAATCGTTATATGTCGGTTCAACCAGATATATCCTCCATGGTAGCTCGCTAGTAGCAATTTTACGCAAATGTTCACCTCTTGGTGCTTTCCAAAGTGTGGAATCTTCATTACATTAAGTAAGGTGGACTGCACGAGGTTCACCGTCCATTGTTGAGGGACGATCTTGGAATTCTTCCCCTTTTTCATCATTAGATACTTGTGCGGGGAAAGCATACTGTAGGATTTTCGGTCACCAAGGTTGAAGTCGCAAAACTTCAATGCTGCGAGCTTGGTCTACTCAGTGTGAACTGTGCGCACACCCTTCGGTAGGCATGCAGTGATCATAGGATAGTCATAATCTTGGGGCACACTGTCATGGTTGATTTCACCTTTCAGAGGAGGTATGTAAGAGGGAAAGATGCTCAGGATCAATTTGGTGTTCGCGATGTCATCTCTATGTTTAGTACGTTTCTCAATGGTCTGTCAGGATGGTCCAGCTCGAGCAGTGGATGGAGAAGATGCTACTCCTCTTGACAATAAGGCTTGGACTCTGGTGGATATTCCTCTTTCTAACATAACTCTTTCGGTTCTTAAGCTAGCGAGTACTTCTCTCACCGATTCTTCTGTTGTGCTAAGCTCGTCATACATGTAAGCTCAGAATCACTTTCTCAGGTTGTCAATGGGATGAAGGTATCATAATCTAGTAGAGAGCAAGGTGGGGTAGTCACTATTCCACAATGCAGGTATTCTGTGAGCTCAAGATCTCAATTGGAAAAAGTGTCTTTTGAGAATGGCGCGACGAAATAAGTAATTAAAGTTGTAACGGACTGCTTGCAACGGATAGGAGGGTCCATTAAATCTTGATCTTTCCGTTATGGTGTAGTCTAACGGTTAGGTAACAGGTCATAAATTTATTTCGAGCCGTTCGGGCCATCAGTAGAATGGGTTTATCGTCTTCTAATGGCTATATTACTTCGACATGGCGAAGTGCCATATGTTATTGTTCTTCTATCCCGTTGAAGCTCAAATTCTGCATGTTTTCCTTTTGCGGGGTTTCTTCTAGAATGTTCTGTAATTTCCCCAAATTTGCTTTCTTCTTCATGAGTTTTCTAGCTTTCTTCCTAGTGATCTTCGTCTCAGTCATCCTTTTTTCATTCTAAATCTTTTCTTCTCTTGGCATGGTAACTTCGCAGTGCTGAGATTCTTTCCTTAGATCCACGGGTATTACTTGTCCAACATATTTTTCGGTCCTCTGGGGTTCTTCTAGCGTTCTGCAACTTTGTCGTCCAAGTTCTTGGGGTCAAGAACCCTTGATCTGTTCTCCTGTTCTTCAATCAACTGTGTGATCCTTTTAGTCATGAAGTCTCTTAACTCTTGTCTCTGTTGTTCTAGGTCCTTTTCTGCTTCTTGTTTTCTGGCTTGGTCTTTCTCAATCCAAGGTTTGCCAAGTAACATAGTAAAAGGGGCTTTGTCCTCCACGAACTTAACAATCTCAAAATATTCTTCCATTGAAGCTCCATGAGCATTCATGGATATCTGAGTGAGATTTCCACATAGGTTTACCAGCTTTCCTATGAATAACCCTATTCCTCCTAATGAAGGGGTCATGTCAGGTCTTCCTATATCTTTCCAGGTTCCTTCTGTCATAATTTTTACCTGTGTTTCTTCATCCAAAACACAGTCAATGTAGAAGTCTCCTATTCTTACTTCGATCTGTTCTTTCTTCTTGAATATTTCTAATAAGTTGAGGTCTCTGTGATCATTAAGGGTTTCTTGCATTTTCATCAATACTTTCTCTGATTTTTTCTAGGGTTCCTCTATAATCTGAGTCTCTGGATCCCCTGCTTTCTCTATATTCATCTTTTCAAGTCTAGCAATCATTCTAGGGAAATCCAGTACTTCATGGTCCATAGCCTTACAACAAAGATGACTTCGTCTTTGCCCAGGGAATTCCTTAGCAAGATGTCCAGGCCTTCTGCAATTGTAAAAAAGAGTTAATCCTCTCTTTCTCTTCAATGATCCCCAACTTTTCATGTACTGTGTGTTAGGATCATAATAGTTAGCCTACAAAAATTTCTTTCTAGGATCCTGCATCCATTGGTTAGTCCCAAAATTCTTTCTATGCATAGGTATAACATATCTATCACTATACTTATCAGATCTATTCATATCAAACTTTCTTTCATCTATTAATGCCCTAGTTTTGAAGCTAGGATAGAATCTATCAAACATATCTAGATCCATGCTTTAGAAACAAAAAAATTTCACTTATCTTACTTCTACAGAGAACAAAGCTTCCAAATATAAGACTTTTAACTATTCTTACCTTTATCAAAGCACATAGCTTATAGATCTTACCTTTTTCTTGCAAATCTAACCTCTTTCTTCACAGATCTGACTTCCTTTTCTTCAAATCTGACCTCTCTTCTTCAGATCTGACATTTCTTTCTTGGCACAAAGCTTCACAGGTCAACAAAACACTGCGCACTAGATCTATGCACAGAGCTTATTTCACACAAAGCTTCTTCTTCTTCAGTTCCCAACAATCACAGTTCTAGGTCCCAGCAATGGAACCATTTGTTGGCACAGGGGCAGACCCAGGGTTCAATGCTCAAGAGCGCACCAACAAAGCCCTAACTACCGTCCCTTTCAACAACACCTGCGAAGCAGATGAAGTCTCACCCAAGGTAGAGGAAGGGGTGCTTGCACGACTCAGGTGTTTGCAACCTTAGCTGGGACACAGATCTATGATTATCTTTCTTACAACGCACTTAGCATCAGTTATTTCCTAACATACATTCATTAATACACTTCACAAAAAGCACAGAGCACCACAGTAATTACTCAAATCTAGCACTTAGCAATGATAAATAGGTTATACTCAATAGATTAAGCACTTAGCATATTATGTATCATATCTAGCATGCATTCATATCTCATAAGCACAAAGCATCAATATATCTATCTAAACATATCAGAGCACTTAGAAAGAGAGAGACAAGCACATCAACACAAATACACAGAGTTACTGTGGTTCACCCCCACCCTGGGGCTACATCCACAAAGTCTTATTTATATTATCTTGGTCAAGTAGTTATAGCACGGAGCTTCAATGACCCTTACCCCGCATAGGAAAAGAGATCTGCGTAGCTCGCTAGATCCTCTTTCCCCGAGTAGATCCAAGCACTAAGCCTTCTCACACTCTGTGCACTCAGCACTATTACAGCATGCACAGAGCTCTTACAGTCACACAGACTTCTGATCACATAGATCCAACTACTTATTACAGCATGCATAGAGCTCTTACAGTCACACAGACTTCTGATCACATAGATCCAACTTATTCACTAAGCCATCGACTAGACAGGGCCTCTTTTCTTACATGGCCTAGACTTCTATTTGTACATAGAGAAATGCCTAAACAAGGGCCGACATCCCTTTCCCGTTACAATATTCCCAAAAATACCCAAAAAGGTTCCATAAAAGGTGGCAAGATCCCATGATCTCCGCTTCTCCATGCGCTCCGTCTTCGACAGGCAGTCGAAGTACCAAACAATCAACTATGACCAAGTATTCCTCAAAACTTAGTCGAGGGCCAACAAGAATGGGCCCTAATTTTTCAATTCGGTTGGTCTCTACTTGAGATATTAGACGAAGCATTTCAGTCCAGAAAAAGAAGATTTTACCTATGCTTTTGTATGGATCATACTTTATTTTCTCCCACTGTAATTTTGGCTTGGAGAAATCCTAGCTGGGATTGGAATACCTTGGGAATCTATGTTAAGATAGTGGAGGCGACTTGCCAATGTTGCTACACCTCCTATGTCAGAATCTGTGTCTATATGAATATTTCCAAGCCACTGCTAGCTTCTATATGCTTAGAATATCATGATGGGGAATGGATTGAAACTATTGACTATGAGCATATCCCTTTTAGATGTCGAAAATACCATGACATGGCCACCGGTTCAGGTATTTTCCTCTCAATTCCACCCTAGGTTCGACAGTTATGTCTCCAGCAAAATCTAAAGATGGCTTCACCTATGTCCAAGGGAAACGTCGACAGAGCCAGAAAAATCCAACCCCTTCCCCTTGTCTAGCCAAAGCATTGTCAACGTTTGACTCCTTTGAGGTCTTGAATCATATTCAAGACTCTCAGACATCTGATGGGATCCCTCTACACTCTGGAAAGGAGAATGCTTAAAGAAAAGCAAAAGAAATCCCATATCCAATACTGGAGCAGAGTATCCCCTCAATGGATATAGAATCTTTGGAAGATGATCATATCACTTAAGACATAGGAGATATGGAGATGGATTTGGATGAAAAGGAGTTGGAAGAAATCTATCTGGTGCATCTTGAAGAATCTTATAGCAAGCAAGAATTGCAATCCATTTCCCCTGAGTAGCTTAGAAAAGTTCACAAAGTATACCTTAACTCCACGACAAGGGCCACCTCTAGATCTGGAGGAGGGCTTGGAATCCATTCGGATCCAAGGAAGGAGACGCACAAATCATCAAAAGAAGAAAAATATGAGGAAGAAAGTCCACCTAGCAGCTAATTCGTGAGATAGGTAGTTACATGATTAATTCTAGATAGATCCAGAAGCTCACTGAGAGCTTATTTCTCTCCCCTCCTCCACCATCCTCATGAAAATTATCTCATGGAATATTATAGGTATTAATGGAAGGACCAAGAAGAGGGTTCTCTGAAATAGTATAATAGCAAAGAATCCAGACATCCTACTGATACAAGAAACAAAATGTGCAGATGCAGTGGAGGAAATAATTTTCTCCAGATATTGGAAGAGAAATTATGTGTACAATGACTCAATAAGAGCAGCAGGGGGGATTACAATCCTATGGAACCCAACCACAATCATGCTTGAAAATTTATACTCCACTAAGTGGAACATAATTGCTTCTTACAAAGCAATATGATTTGATAAAGAAGGGGTTATTACTAATGTCTATGGGCCACAAGCGGCTTCAGAGAAAGAATCTTTTCTCAATAGTTTGATAGATGTGGGCAAACTTGTTAGGAAGAGATGATGGATCTTAGGAGGGGAATTCAATATAATTCTCTCCCTGTAAGAAAAACATGGTGGCACCCAATGACTGGACAATGATAGTGAGGGCTTCCAAAATGTGATTGGCACTCTTCTTCTAATTGATATGGAAACATAAATGGAGTCTACACCAATTCGAGTAAGAATTATGGCTCCAATCAAGTAGCATACAAGCTCGATAGATTCCTTATTTTAGAACTACTAATGTTGGATGGCCTTCTCATGGAGGCTAATATCCTCCCATTGTGTGGCTCTGATCATTGGCGTATACAACTATGGATCAACATTGCTAGTTCTCCTTGAAGAAAACCATTTAGGTTTGAAAAATTATGGTTATCCCATTACAATTTTCAAGAGAATTTTCATAATTGGTGGGTGGAAGCAACTATCTCTCATGGATCCTTAATATACGGATTCCAACAAAAATTGAAAAAAATTAAGCAACATCTATGAGAGTGGAAGAAAAATGTCTTTAGCAACATTTTTCAATCTTAAAATGACTTAGAACAACATATTCAGGAGATACAACAATAACTCATCACTCAGGGAAGCCATGAACCCCTTCAGGATGAGGAGAGACAATTGAAAATAAATTTGGAGAAGAGATATGCACAGGAGGAAACCCTTTGGTGCCAAACATATAGAGTTCAATGGTTGAAGGAAGGTGAGAAGAACTCAAAATTATTCCACCACAATATGGTCCACCATTGACACATCAACCGTATCACCGGGTTGGAAAATGATCAAGGACATAAAATAATGGATCATGAGGGCATGGAGCAAT
Source organism: Picea engelmannii (assembly GCA_009831015.1). Taxonomy (NCBI): domain Eukaryota; kingdom Viridiplantae; phylum Streptophyta; class Pinopsida; order Pinales; family Pinaceae; genus Picea; species Picea engelmannii. The sequence continues at coordinate 64,316 of ML790869.1, read as the reverse complement.
AACTTATCAAATTCTACGAGGAGATACTAACATAGCCTTGTTCAGACAGATCCTTGGAAATTGGAAAAACAACTCAACAAATCCCCTCATTGATCACGGGCGAACAAAATGCGACACTTCTTAGACCAATATTGATTGAGGAGGTGGATCAAGGAATTAAGGAAATGCCAACAGGAAAATCCCATGAACCAAATGGTCTCACCCACTACAAGGAAAATAACTTCTAGCAGAGTTTTTTGCGGAAGCCCCTATAAAAATAGCCCAAAAATCCATTTATAGTGGAAGACAGTAGCGGAGGCTAGTGGCCAGAGATTTTAGCGAAAAAAATTTCACGATGATTTTATAAATATAGAGTGCACTAGTGTGTTTTATACAACTGACACACCAGTGCTCTAACACATGTTACAGTCCTTAAATACTCTAACACATCGTGCACTCGTTAAATACTCTAAAACATGGTGTACTCCTTAAATATACTATGGTGCGCTCCTTAAATACTAATGCACCGGTGCTCTAACACATGGTGCATCGCGTGGTCAGTTTATTTAAAAAAAAATACTCATGTGTTCTCCTTAAATACAGACGCATCGGTGCTCTAAAACATGGCCCACCGTGGTAGGGTTAATTCAAAAAACTACACTCTGGTGCGTTATCTAAATACTGACGCACCAATGATTTAAAAAATGTTGCACCGTGTTAGGGTTATTTCAAAAAAATATATAGCGGTGTGCTCCTTAAATATGGGCAACATGGTAGTGTTATTTCAAAATATATATATACTCTGGTGTGCTAGGTAACTACAGATGCACCGGTTCATCTAATAATCGAGCGCCCATAACAGGTTTAAATAAAAAAAATTGTCAATTAGTAAAACTTATTATATTATAATTGTCAATTAATAGTTAGGATAGTTGTTATTGGCCTGTGAATGCGAGTTGACACATTATGCATATAACTATTGAAAAACACCATAATTAATGAGTTTTTAACCACATATATGTTTTATGTGGACATGATTTGATATGTATCAAGTATTCTTTATTGTCACAACAAATAAAAACCTAATATTTTAACCATCAACTTCCTTGCATGCCAAAACATGCTTTTAACCACAAAGATGTTTTATGTGGACATGTTTTGATATGTATAGAATATTCTTTATCGTTACAACAAATAAAAAGCTAATATTTTAATCATTAACTTACTTTCTTGTCAAAACATGGTCGTTAGTCATTAGTGAGGGTTATTAGTGTGGTTAGCATAATAATGGTCGATATGGTCCACCTGGTTAAAATACTCCTTGGTCTTTTTTTGTGCATGGGACGCTTTTCATTTTTTATTGCGTCATTTTTTATTGTGCGTGCGACGTTGTTCGGGTCTGATTCTTTACCACTACTCGACATATCTCCAATTCGATGTTTGATGAATTTCCATTCCTAAGCCGTTTTGATTTTCATTGTCATTTCAATTTACAACCACGATCGACCACCATGTCCTGGAATTTGTTGCCATATCTGGAGCCTCAGGTTAAGTAAACAAACAATTACCATTTATTTTCTTTGATGTGTGGTTGCGGATACAAATTGGAGTCGAAACAAGGCAACGTTGAGGAGTACATTGAAGTAAAAACAATGTTGCACAGATAAACATACCATTAAGGAGGACATTGGAGTGGGAACAATTTTAAAGGTGCACCATCGAGCAAGCAAGATGTTCAACAAAGAGGCTAGAAAATGTTATTGAGCTTCCTTTATCTCTATTAAAATCCATGATATATGCTTTGGTTTCCTTCTTTGATATATGCCTATGATTCGATATGATTCCATCTCTATATAATTTTCTTTTATCCTTCATCATAATCTATAGATGGCACCACCAAATCGCTCATGAAGATAAATGTTGTTCTTGATAGGTGTTTGTGAGGCTCCTACCACTGTGGCGCTAGGTTGGTACCCATGCGAGGGATTCTCCATTTATGCAGTTACTCAAAACTTCAACATGTGCTACTAGATTTTAGTGATGCCCTCTGGATGACAATCCAACAATCCTTTCACAAGGTATGAGTCTTGATTAATGTATTGCTGGCCAATATGGTCACCATTGCAAACCATCAATGCAATGACATGTGGTTGACATTTAGGGTGGTGATGTCACATTGGAAGAGTACGTAGCACCTCCAACAATGATGGTTCCCTTTTCAAGTCAAGCATGGCAAAATTTCATTAAAGGATATTAGAAAAATATTAAGTCTCCCCTTGAAATCCTAACTCTAAACATTTTAAACATTAAAAATTCTCCCCTTTGAAATCCTAATAGGAAGGCCTAAAAATAACAGTTCTCAAAATCGGAGGAAACTAGCGCCATTGTGTCTAGTTCCTTGCACTGATTCCAGCCATATATTGTTTTTTGCAAATGGACATCGTATGCGAAAGATATTGCGTTCTGACTGATTTCTCAAACAGTGAAAAAGTCAATTGGTCAAATTCAATAGGTCATACTATTGATGTCAGTAGTAATACATCGGACATCAACATGACATCATGATGACATCATCATGCTGATGTGGCATCACCAGGAGGTGACGTGCCCTTCAAATTTGGCATTTTTAGGTTGAGTTGGCACCTATACGGATTTGACACATGGCATTGTACGACTGACATGTGGAAATCCGAACGACCACTGAGTTGTACGGATGCTAATGTGGCAGGGTGACTGTGCAGTATGGATGATGACATGGAACGACACGTGGCTGTATGATAGGTGACGTGGCAGGTGACTGGGTAGGTGACTTGGTTGTAAGGAAGTGACGTGGTAGGTGACTAGTCTATACGCCAGTGACGTGGTAGCTGACTGTGCATGTTGATTGTGTGTTGATTGTACGCTGACTATGTGGTACGGTCTAATCACAAGGTGACACGTGGCCCAATCAGAGGGCACCACATGGCACCTCGGATTTTTCCAATATTGGCTAGTTCAAAAATTTGTTATAGCTTCCAGGGGATTCGAACCTCTGACCTCATGGGATGAGCCAACGACTTCATGAAAAGGGGCGGACCGATCGGTCTGTTATGGTGCTTGTTTAAACAAGCCACCAAATTTATATTTAAGTTGACAGTTGGCGGGTTTAAGGGATAATGATCGGTCGGCGGGGGGCTAGACTAACCGACTAGGGGCTAAAGCTGGTCGTGTGGGAGCTTAGGGTTGTGGCCATATGGCCATGCCAATGAGCAAGGGTCAGAAATCAAGGGCCAAATACCAGGGGCACGCCAACCTGAGGACATATGGCACCTTCCATGTGACCTGGAGCCCGAGTAAAGGGGGTTGCACCTATATTATTTCCATTTTTTGGTTTTTTAACCTTATTTTTTCATTTTTATGTTGTTTTAGCCTATTTTTAATGGATTTTAGCCATTATTGGGAGATCTGGAGGTCGATTTGAGGCCATATCTTGGGAGGAAGTTGGGAGATTGATACCAACTTAAAATCTATATAAAATAGGGGTTCTTAGTAGCATTAGAGAGGTTTAGAATAGGAGAAATGCTTAGGAATTTTAAATCCAAAGCCATTTTTATGCAAGGAATCCATTGAGGAGGGGAACTTTGCGGGCCAATTCCAGGAGCTACGCTCAATCATTTTCAGTGCCGTCGATTGTGTTGGATTCTTGAGGTCGAGAAGAAAACATCTAGACTAGTTTCTAATCCTTTTGATACTTTTCTAATGTACTTTTGAAGCATTGAAGAGAGATAAGAAAGAATCACCCACTGGGACAAAGGCCTGGAGACGTAGGCAATATTGTTGAACTTCGTTAACAATTGTTTTGATATGGTTTGCTAATTCTTTATGCTTACATTCTGATTTTCATATCTTATTATGGCTGCTATAATATATCATTAATTTCTTCTTCTTTCAATCAATTCCTAATTGATAAATGAACTCATGCTTAAAACTTAACCAAGTCTTTAAAAGATCATTTCAGATCACTAACTCTAATTTTTTTATGTGTTTTTCTATGAGAGTTATAAGTAAATACTGTATGTTCACCCAAGACAACTAGGCGGGTCATTGGATCCTTAAATGCAACCTTTGTGGATTTAATTATAAAGGTCTCTAAGCATGTTTCCTTTAATGATTTCATACCTATAGCTCTTTGTAATTTCATCTATAAGGTCATCAAAAAAATTATTGCTTCTATGCTTAAGGAGAAAATGGCCTTTTGCATTTTACCAGAACAATTCGAGTTCTTAAAGGACAGATTGATCTTTGATGAAATAGGGATTTCACAAGAATGTTTGCATACTGTCAGGACTAAAAAGTTTAATTCTCTCATCCTTAAACTAGATCTAAGGAAATCTTATGACAAGGTGAGTTGGAAATTTCTTAGGATGATGTTGATACAAATTGAATTAAAATGGGAAGTGACACAATGGATAATGGGATGTGTTTCTAGTGCTAATCATGCAGTCTTGATAAATGGTTCTCATATCGACTTCTTTAAAATTAATAGAGGGCTAAGATAGGGATGCCCTCTCTCACCTTTACTCTTTCCCTTGGTGGTGGAGGGCCTTAGCATACTTCTAAAAAAGGCATGTACAAAAGGGAGTTTCAAAGGAATCAAGGTTGATACGGGTATTATCATTTCACATTTATTTTTTGTTGATGATGTTTTAATTATGGGCTCAGGAAATCATGAGGATTGGGCTGCCTTCAAACTTTTCCTAGATAGTTTCTGCAAGGCCTCAGGCATGGAGATAAATTGTCAAATGTCATGATTTCTTGTTCATAATATATATGACATGCTAAAATCAAGGATAATGGATCTTTTTGATATTCTGACAATTGATCTGGAACAAGGGATGAAATGCCTTGGTTTTTTTAAAGCCAAATGTGTATAGGATCAACAACTAGCTTTGGTTGATACAAAAGGTGGAGAATAAGCTAAGTCATTGGACATATCGTTGGTTATCTTTGGGGGGGATATTAGTCCTGGTAAATTCTATCCTCCAAAACATTCCAGTTTATTGGCTCAATCTTGCTAAAGTCCCTATCAACATCATAAATAAACTTAGTCAATTTTTTTCTCGCTTTCTATGGAAAGGAGTAAAGAAGCCTTAGGATTTCACTTAGCAAGTTGGGATAAGATTGCTAAACCCAAAGCTTCTAGTGGCTGGGTTATTCAAAATCTTCACTGGTTTGCAAAATCTTTAGCTACAAAATATTTATGGAGAACATTGTTTGTTTCAGTTCTTTGGAGAAAAGTTATAATCAAAAAATACTTGAAAGGAGTTGATGTCATCTTTTGGTTGAGGACAAAAGGATATAAATTTCATGCGGCATCTAATTTCTGGAAACATCTTTTGGGTTCCTTGCCAATTTTGAAGCGATGGTGTGCTTGGAATGTAGGTTGTGGTTCAAGAGTTCTAGTGGGACATGACCCTTTCATTGGTTGCAACTCCTCCTATAAGATTTTAGGTGAGCTAATTAAGCTACTCCAAGATGCACAGATTTATTCTTTGGCACACATTACAAACCCTGCAGTTCTTAATCCCTTGGATGCTGTTGGGTGGATTTCTTCAGTAGATTTGGGCCTGGAAGGTTTGTTTTCCTTGGAATGGGATGTATATATGTCAATGCTTAGAGGTAGTGGAATTTCTATGAATAATGAAGAGGATTCAATTTGTTGGTCCTGGAATAAGTCCTCGGGAAAGGTTACAGCTAAACTAGCTAATGAAGCCCTGGTCTCACAACATAGTAATGAGGATCCTTGCTGGTGGTATCAAGTAATATGGAAAGTAAGATCCCTACAAAAATTCTTTGTTTTATTTGTCTTTGCCTCAAAAAACGGGTCCTCACTAGCGAGAATTATAGCCTTAGAGGAGGTATAGGCCCTTCTATATGTCCATTGTGCTTACATGATGAGGAAACAATTGTGCACTTGTTTGTCAATTGCTCAATTTCACAACTCATCTGGATGGAAGTTTTTAAACAAATACAGATCAGAGGACACTGGGATTGTCCTTCATTATAAGAAAAATTTCTTTATTGGTTCCTTACCTTTCCAAATCACAAGTCAATTCCTTTCCATATACTTTGGGGAACTTGGAATTACAGGAATACAATTTTATTTGAATATTTTCCCCGGAATGAAGGCTTGATCTGTAGCAGAATTCTAATGTCACTAAAGGAATACAAGGATGTTTCTGAAGGTCTCAGTCTAGACTATATATTGTCCCCAGTGTACTTTGAAAACAAGCCTATGGGTTTCTTCGATGGAGTTGTTACTCGAGGTAAATGTGGAGTTGGAATTTTTCTTAAGTTTAGTTCAGAGCATGTTATCAAAGCTACACTTGTTGTTGGTGAAGGTACTAATATTAAGGAAGATATTCTTGGGTTATGGGGACTACTCACTCTAGCAAAGATTCTACATCTTAACGAATTAATGATTGCAGGTGACTATAAGGTGATTATAGACTGGTTTGAAGGTAAATGCACAATTCTCTCACAGGTTCAAAATCCTTGGCAGCAAAAGATACAAGCATTTAAATCTCTTTTCACTTGGCTTCACAACATGCATATCCACGGGCAATTTAACTCTATAACCTTATTCATTATCCAAAGAATCTCTAGATCAACATCCTGGCTAGTTACAATTTGAAGAATTTGTAAAGGATACCCTGGTCAGGAGTGATAAACTCTATATATTCTAAAGGATGCTAGGGCAGATAGTTGATCAAACAATTTTTTGTCTTTTTGGTCAATTACTACTAAGTGTATATATGTTGTAAATGAAAAACAAAAACATAAGATAAAAATAAGAGTCAGATGCAAGCATGTATTAAGTCACAAGGCCATGGTTTTTTTTTGCGATATATAAGCCTTATTACAATTTATATTTTTTACATAGAAAGTTTCCTTTGATTCAAATTTGAATATCAATGAAACTATTTTTTTCATGGTAAAAAAAATACCATATATTAATTTTCATTCATATTTTATAACATTGTTAATTTATCCTTTATTATTTTAATATAAAAATATCCTTTTTTATTTTAATTCTTCAACATTTTAATCAATATATCCTTAAAAATTGTAATCATTATAATGAAGAGATTTTATAATCAACGCTCTAATCATTCTAATGAATATATCCTTAAAATTGTAATTATAATGAAGAGATTTTATAGTTTACAAATATTAAATGAATCTATAAATTAACACTCTTTTATATATATACAGTTTTGTTCTTAAAAATTGTAAATTATAATGAATAGATTTTATAGTTTACAAATATTAAATGAATCTATAAATTAACATTATTTTATATATATATATATAGTTTTTTCCTCAAAATAAAAAATTGTAATTATTATATTGAAGAGATTTTATAGTTTACAAATACTAAATGAAATAACATTATTTTATTTATATATAGTTAGTTTTGTAATCAACAAGTTTTTTTTAATAATTCACAAGTTTTTTTTTATAGTTAACAAATATTAAATGAATTTATAAATTAACATTGCAATATATAATTATAGGATATTAAAAGAGTTTAAATTTGGTTAAAGTATATTAAAATGATATTAAAAATATTTAAAAAGTTTATTTTATTTTATTAAAGTTGGACTTTGGGATCCTTTGAGGATTCTTTAATGGGGCATGTTAAGGGCACCCTTCACTATGAGGTGTAGGGGTTATCCTTTTCATGAAGCAAAACCGTTATATTCATGTTTGATATGCTTTCAGGGAGGGGGACAAACAACAAAGTAGAATTTATAGTTCTTACCTTATTAAAGTTAATAAGGATGCTTTTAAAAAAGGCCTTAAAAAGCTTCATATTAAGTTGGTTAACGATTGGGTCCGTTAAAAGGAAACAATCTCTTAGGTTAGGATGGATCTTTTATTGTATGATATCAAACTCACTTTCCAATCTTTTGAATGGTTATTGTTCAGTTATTTTTTTTAAGAACTTAATGAAAAAGTTGATTTGTTGTCCAACGAAGGTTTTGTTTTTTTTGAGAGTTCTAGGGTTTTATGTTTTTTTTTTTTGACAATGAGGAGACAAAATTTATAGAGTTTTGGTTCTAATTTCTTATATGGATGGTTTTCTTAAAGTGAATGAAGTAGCAACAATAAAAGTATCTTCTTTATATGTAATGACTATTATGTATGTAACCTCTAAATGTACAAGTAAGAAGGAATATGTTTTCCCAAGTAGTGGTATGGAAGTATTTTGTATGGTCACAATAGAACTTGGTAAGATGGATGAGATGTGAGGTGTTTGGAAGCATCAATAATTTTTTTTGGAGATTTGTAATATGTATATTCACTTCTTATGAATATAAAAAAAAAAAATTATTTGAAAAAATTTCATTTCATTTTATTATTATTATAAAATTTTATTAAGATGTTTGTTTAAGATATGTTTTCAAAGATATTAAATTCTTTTAATTAAAAGATATTAAACTTAATAAACTCCTTTAATATTTTTTAATATCCTTTGTATTTAGAGATATAGATATATTAACTAGCACAATCATATTAGTAAAAGTGGTTGATATAGGCAAATTCAGAGTCATTAGTCCATTAATTTTGAAAGGTGGAAAATGACCCCTAATGATGTATATCAACAACTTTTACTAATGTGGTTATGCTAGTTACAATTATTCAAGAAAAACTATGTTACCTTAAATAACTTTCTAGTAGTTCATAAGGGAGCATAAGGGGACATAATTTCCATCCTTACTACATGTCTTTAGATTTTTGGTCATTAACCTATTTTCTTACTTTTAAAAAAGATAAGATATGTGAGGCTCTTGAGCTAAACCTTGAAGCTAGAAAAGTGTCATACACCAATTTAGTGTCTATCTTGTGACCTTAAAANATATATATATATATATATATATATATATATATATATTCTTCTTGCTTATAAAATTGCTTTATTTTTTCTTGGGTTGAATCTCAACCTATATTTAATTCAAGTAGGTTTGATTACATCATTTTGATTTAATAATAATATGGTGAATAATTTCAATGTTAATGTTTACCTTTTATCTTTATTTTCATTTTAATAATATTGTATGTTATTATATTAATGATGATGATGATTAACGTTCAATGAGATTGAATTGGTTTTTTAAAGCTTAAGAAGGTAAGGGATTACTTGCAATTCTTTAGAATTTTGTTTATGTGCTCAAAAAGCATTGAGAGAAACTTTCCAATATCACCATAATTTTGTTGAGTTAAAAGGTTAGAAATGTTGGTACTATTTTGAAATTGAAATCTAATGTGAGTATAGGCTAGACAATCTAAGAGAAAGTGTTTTTCATCTTCAACCCTCTTAGTGTCACAAAGGTGACACACTCTTTCATCATATGGCTTTTTAGGAATTGACTAACGCCCACTTTCACTATGGAGTGCATGAATTTTTTTTTTTATTTGATCTTCTAGATTAGGGTTGACCACTTCCTTATAATACCTTAATTTTCTTTTTTCCTCTAACTCTTTATCACACCATATTTTCTCAAAGTTTGATTTAATAATATTTTTAATAGTATCTTTATTCTACAAAATGATCCCTTACATTATTCCCCAATGGTTTAAATAAGAAATATATTAATAAATTGAATTGTATATTGAATTTTTAAGTTTCAAATGATTGCTAAAGTTTAAGAAGGTATACATACCCTATATTCTTTTGGATTTGAACTTGTAACCTTTTAAGAGGAAACACATATTCTTAACTATTAAATCAACTCAAACTGTAACATATGAATATGGTAAAAAATAAAATATTAAAAATATGATAAAAAAATAAATATGAATCACATTATATTTTTCTAAGTAAAAAGTCAAAAAAATAATTAAATTACAAAATAAAATAAAAAAATAAAAAATCATTTATTAAATTTAATTTTTAATTTATTAATTAAATTAATTGAATTAGCATCAATTAAAAAATTGAATTTTCATATTAAATTTGATTTTTTTATATATATGCAAGGTTATTGATATCCACCACATATAACTTTATCATTGTAAGTAAACAACAACTTATAATAATTTGTTTATGATTTATAAGTAATCAAACTTTTATTCATGTTAATATTCTGAATTATTAACATATTTTTTTAAATAAGAAGAAACTCTTACCCAATTAAAAAAAATGTAAAATCATACTCAAACTAATTGTTTCAAATTATACCTTGTTTCTTAAATAAAACCAATATCTCATATTACTCATCACTAAAACTTAAACATAAGGATCATGTGCTTTCCTTAAACAACCTCAATTCAAGAAACAAGAACACATTTGTAATTTGTAGTAGTTTAAGGACACCCTCCCTTGAATCCATACATAAATTCAAGAAACAAGAACACATTTGTAGTTTGACGTAGTTTAAGGACAATATCTTTTAAGTACTTTTTACATCATTGCATTTTTTAAATTATTATTTGTGAAAATGTAATTCTTAAGATTAAATAATTAAATATTTCTTTTTCTTTTTCCAAAAAGGAACAAAATTTATTATAAATTGAAAATAACTATCATTCATTACTATTTACTAATATAAATATAAATTTGAAAATAGCCATCACTCATTACTATTTGTCAATATAAATATAAATGGAGTTATTACTTCTTTTTCATATTATATATATATATATATATATATATATATTAAGATTACATAAATGATGATATTTTTTTTTGTGAGTTAGTAATTTTATTAAAACTTTCGAATCAAAAAGGTTGTGACAGCATTGCCTTGGTGGGAAATCAATGTTGCCACCTGGCCGAAAAAATGTAATGTTCGTGCAAAATTTGCAGAGCTATAAGAGATAGGGATCTAAAGCGCCACGCAGGGCCAAAATTCGGTATGCTAGACTGAACCAACCAAACCCAAAAGGATGGACTCATGCTAAGACTGAAAAATCCTAAAACTGTGGAGCTGCACAGGGCAGAAACCTTGTAAAATATATTAGCTGAAAACATAAAAACATAGGAAACCTGAACCAGAAGGAACTAGCCAGTGTCGTGGTCGAGCCTCTGCTCCGAGAAAGCCTGACACATATATATGGTGTGTTAAGAACCTGAATAGTTCAAATATAATCACCACAAATACTGAATACACAATAGATCCATAAAGCAAGATAGAAGAAACCACACTTTATTATTACCAAACCCTTGAGGTAGGGAAACACCATACAATGGATCTTATTATGGAAGTGATCCTCTCCTGTTCACTTGTCTCTTCGAGGGGGCATCCTCCTATTGAGCTACCGTTCCACAATACAATACTTCTCTTCATGTCCCATTACATTACTTGAACCCCTTTATATAGTGCTACCATCACCTAAGAACATTCTAGAGGAGGAATCTTCTAGAAGAAAAACCTTCTAAGAAGTCCTCTTACATTTATTATATCTAACTACCCATTTAGTTTATCTAACTACCATAGTGGGTCTTATTTAATAATATAGTGGACCTAGCCCACCTTACATTGAATGACCTCCACTATTATCACTATGGGCCCTCTGCACCCTCCCCCCCCACCAACCTCTATAGCTACCTTACATTCCATCCCCCTTATGAAAGCATTGTCCTCAACGCTTGATGTACAACCATATACTAGGGTCCCATGGATAAGTGTGGACCATAGTGATGAAGTAGACTAGAGAACTAGGGTCCCATTGAGAAATGGTAGCCACCATGCTGAAGTAGTCCAACCGCCATTGTAAACCAGGGTCCCATGTCCAATTGCTCATGTGAACCCCACATGGAAGATATCGGCACCCAATAACCAACTGAAAATGATGCTCTCAATACTGACACCTATCATGTGGATCCAAATAAGAACATCCATCCACATAATGGGAGATGATCAAATATGAATCTGGAAGGAACAATACTATTGTAGAATATGCAGGATGAACGCTGATAACTAGCTCCTGATGCGGGACATTGATGTTCTCTACAGAAGGTGGAGTAGAGTCATCAAATAAAATATGAAAGTGGTTGTCATCCCATAAATGACAACTATCCATATACCAATCATCACAATCGGCCTCAAAATCATACCAGGCATATATTTCTTGATTATATTCATCCCTGATGTCTGCCATAAGAAATCTCTCTTGCATGCTATCCAATGAATCTTGAATACTACGAAAACTATCATTGAGGCCATCTACAAGGTCATGCAATTTAACATCCAATGTGTCATAGAATGAGATTTGAATGTTTCAGTGATTTGTAGAATTTCTTTGAGGGTTTGAGAGGAAATAGCCATCTGAGCACCCTATGAACTCTTTGGTCCCACAACCATCATGAAAAAACCCAAAAAATAGAACAATAATTTACGACAGAAAATCGCCGCTTTTTCTGGAAAAAACCTAAAAACCTGTTGAATTTAAAATGCTCATAACTTCACTTCCCGGACTCCGTTTAGGCTTATGTTTTTTTTGAAATTGAGTGAAATTGTGAGAGGAACTCAGATATGTAATTTTTTTGGGCAAATTAGGCCTTCAGCTGCTACAGGAAAAAAAAAATCACGCCGTCGTCCACAGAAAAAACCCTGAAAATTGCATATTTTAAAACTTCAATATCTTGACTTCCCAGACTTTGTTTTAGACGATTTTTTTTCCAACTAGGGTGTTTTTATGAGAGGAACTCAGATCTACAACATGTTTCTACAAATTGTGCACAAAAATATATCGAAAATATCTGGAATGTTGCAGCCCTCTTTTTTCTTCTCCGAAAAAAAAAAATCTGCAAAAATAAAAACTATTTGTCCACAATGTTTGCCAAGGAAAGTGCTCTGATACCAATTGTTAAGAACCTGAATAGATATACAAATATAATCACCACAAATACTGAATACCTTAAGAACCAAATACTTGCATACAGAAATACCACAAAGATTCAGAGAACAATATAGAAAACCACAACTTTATTATAGAAACCCTTGAGGTAGGGCAACACCATACAATGGATCCTATTATGGAAGGGATCCTTTCCTATTCACTTGCCTCTTCGAGGGGGAATCCTCCTATTGAGATACCGCTCCAAATATGTGTCTCTTAGTAAGAAATATGGGCCCATGGAAGCTAGCAAAGAAGCTATTGTTGAGTTTGAAGTTGAATCAGAGGCAGAGTCTACAGAAAGAGATGAAGCAAAGCTACAAGAAGGACATAATCAGGAAGCTAAGGAGGTCACTAAATAAAAGGTACAAAGTGTTGCAGATTTGAAGAAAAAAGAACAAATTCCTACAGTTGTTGTATATTTCCATCCACATCATAAATGTAAGGTAGCTAGAGAGGTAGTGGGGGGGCCCAGAGGGCCCATAGTGATAATAGTGGAGGTCATTCAATGTAAGGTGGGCTAGGTCCACTATATTATTAAATAAGGCCCAGTATAGTAGTTAGATATAATAAATGTGAGAAGGCTCTCTAGAAGGTTCCTAGGAGATAGAGAGAGATATATAAAGAAGTGTAAGCAATGTAATGAAGCATAGTGAAGAATATTGTGATTGTACAAGCAAGGATTGTTTGAGGAGTTTTATCCTTCCATAAAGATTAATATATGTGTTACCCTACCTCAAGGGTTTTCTCCATTTTTTGTGTTCATGTTATGGTGAATGGTTTATGGTTTATTCTTGGTATTATTGAAGTATATTTGCAGGTTTGGTATAGTTACTTAATAATTGGTATCAGATCACTTTCCTTGACCAAATAAGGGAAGATTGTTTTTTTTTTCTTTTTGTAGAATTTTTTCTAGGGAAGAAAAGAGGGCGACGCACTTCAGGTTCATATCTAAATCTTTACGAGCTAATTTTGACAAAACAAATTGGGTCTTTTAATTCCTCTCGGAAAAATACCCAACTCTAAAAAAGAAAATCATGAAATGGAGTTCGGGAAGTAAAGTTATGAGCATTTTAAATTCAACAGTTTTTTAGGGTTTTTCTAGAAAACGCTGCAATTTTCTGTCGTAACTTATTGTTCTATTTTGGGGGTTTTTCATAGCAAGATGTATTTTACAGGGAAATGTGATGACCCTAGTATTAAAGCATTCATTAAAGAAAGAAAGTCAGCATGGGAAGAGAATTGGACCCATTGGGAAGATCTCAAATTGCAAGATGATGCTTCCATTTGGTGGAAATCACTTGATTATAAGGAGATAATAACACTCTCCAATGGAGAATTTGAAAAACAATTGTTAGACAAGCCGTCTCATGGAAAAAATAAGGATACAGAGAGAACCAAGAGTTTTTTTTCATGTGATAAATCTATATTACAGGTTCATGGTTGTATTCATAAAGAAAATATCATTGTTTCTATTGACCCTAGTTGCAAACATAATTTTATCAATGTTCAGTTGGTTAATAGATTGCAAGTTCCAGTAAAGAATATTCAAAGCACACAGGTTGAGGGTGAAAATGTTCAAATTTTTAAAGATTTGAAGATTACCATGGATAAATATGTGTTGCATTCAAATTTTTATGCTATGGATATGGATGAAGTGGATATTGTTTTGGGATATCCTTGGATAGAATCAATGGGTACCATTAATATTAATGTGAAAAATAAGTTTTTGAAGTTGTGGTACAAGAAAAAGAAAATCACATTGCAGGATGTGTCTCTCAGTAAGAAAGATGGGCCCATGGAAGCTAGCAAAGAAGTTATTGTCGAGTCTGAAGTTGAATCAGAGGCATAGTCTACATAAGGAGATGAAGAAAAAATACAAGGACATAATCATGAAGCTAAGGAGGTCATTGACTCAAAGGAACAAAGTGTTGCAGATTTGAAAAAAAAAGAACAAATGCCTATAGTTGTTGTATATCGCCATCCACATCATATAGAGACACATCAATGATCAAGGCAAGGGCGTGTGCATCAACACATTTATGCACCAGCAGGGCACTAGACAAGAAACCAATCAAGAGGTGCATGGAGGACTACCGACATTACGGGAAGAGCTCAAGATACATAAACAACCCCATGGAAACCCCGACATGATGCACAACAAGATCAGGGTGGCAAGGCAACAAATAGACATCATGTTCGACTTCCATTGGGATGGATGGGTGGTCGTACTTGGTACCAGTTGGCTACATTGCTTAGCCGGTCATATTATATGGTTTCTTCTCATGTTTTGAGGACGAAACATGTGAAGGGGGATGGAATGTAGTATACCTAGAGAGGTAATATGGGGTACCTAGGGAGGTACCCAATGGGAATGTAGTTATATGTTATTAGTGGAAGTCATTTAATATATGAGAATGTGATCATTAAAAGTAATGTGGACTAGGTCCACTATATTAATAAAGGCCCACTATGGTAGTTGGATGTTATAAATGTGAGAAGGCTCTCTAGAAGGTTCCTGGGAGATAGAGAGAGATATATAAAGAAGTGTAAGCAATGTAATGAAGCATAGTGAAGAATATTGTGATTGTACAAGCAAGGATTGTTTGAGGAGTTTTATCCTTCCATAAGGATTAATATATGGTGTTACCCTACCTCAAGGTTTTTCTCCATTTATTGTATTCATGTTATGGTGAATGGTTTATGGTTTATTCTCGGTATTATTGAAGTATATTTGCAGGTTTGGTATAGTTACTTAACATGGTGTTTCTACTGAGCTTGTCTCTGTCCGAGATAGCCTGCCTCATGAGGCCCTGGAGGAAAGTCATCAGAAGCTCCACTCGGCGCCACCGCTCTGTTTCCTTGTTCTTCATCTCATTGAAGAGGCCCTTGATTTCCTCGATTCCTCTCTTGATAGCATCCAAAGACTTCTCGAGAACTTCCCTTTTGGTGCAGCGGGAGAAAACGATAGAGAACGAAGGAGGAGGAGGCGAGTCAGAGGAGGAAGTGGTGAGGGAGCCGGAGCAAGGAGCGAGGGAGGACGAGGAGGAGATAGGAGCTGAGGTGACGGGAGGTGGAGAAGGAGGAGGGGGAGGTGGGGGCTAGCGAGGGGGGGGGGACGGACTGAGCCTAGGAGAAAAATTGAGGGAATTACCATGGATGTCGAACCATTCAACACGACAAGCATAAGGATTCGATAGCGAGGACAAGTCCAAAGTGGTGTCTCGAGGAGGAAGAGCAGAGGTGAAGGAGGGAGTGGGATCGACAATTGGTGTCGGGGTGGAGACAAACTCAGGTTCTAAAGAGCATGGACGAGCATGTTGGCCTCGACCTCTCAGTTCCCTGCCTCTAGCATCATACCAGGCCGCTTCTCTCTTCGACTTACCCCTGGGTCGTGGCACTGAGAGAGCCACCTGAAACCGGATGAGGAGTGCGTAAGAAAAGTGAGGCCTGTTGCACGAAGAGCTCAAGACCAGCCAAAAACAACATCAAAGAATAGCCAGAGGAGAGGTTTCGGGCACCGAGGGTAGAGTGCACTACAGAAATTAGAGCCAGAGAAGAAAGACAGGACCGAAATCTGGAGGATACCAAAGATTTTGAGGCCAAGGGCTCGAATGATCCTTGGTTCTCCATAAGACGGGCCTAAAACCTCCATGCCAGGACGAGTGATTGGACTGTGACTGAGTCCAACCCATTACCATAAACATTCCCACGAGCAGAGGCACCAAGAATTTACAGCAGTCCAGGGTCAAGTGAATGCCAAGGAGTGACGACCGAGGTTTTAAATGCATGAGGTGATGGTGGAAGAGGAGTGTGCCTGAGCTGGCGCAAGCTGGCAGGAGGCTAGACCAGGTGTCCTCTCCTCTGGATGTCCACCCGTTGAGTCTGTAAACACCCCATCTGGGACATAAATGATAATAAATTATTACTAAATAAAATTGATTTTTTCCCAGTACTATAAATTTACGTCGATAGTAATTTGGCTGAGGCAAAAACATAAAGTATAGTAGATATGGATAGAGTCGTTGACACTGAAAAATATGTGTCTCATACGTCGATAGCAATTTGGCTGAGGAAAAAACATAAAGTACGTTAGATATGGATAGAGTTGTTGACACGGAAAAATATGTGTCTCAATGTTTTCTATTTAAAATAAAATAACCATAAAGATAAAGTAGAAAGAAAATATTACTAAACATTTAATATTACCACCTTACTTTTTTCTTTTTCTTTTTTTTAACTTTTTAGTTCAATTAGAGTGTGACTCCGAGCGATGCCATGATTGAACTACAGTGACATATGTCCCCACACTTCGTATTCGCTTAAAGATGAATCCTCACATTCCATTCCATGTTGCTTCTATCTGCAAGTTGTGTGGACAGGGAGCCCACAAATCAGATTGGCAACGATGTTACTTTGTATTAAAGTGAAAAGTTATAATGATTGTCCACATCAGCGTTTCACATAGTTAATTGTGGAAAGTAAAAGTTAGGATGATAAATATATAGCTTGCTAAGCTATGCAACATTCAATGTTAGATTTAAAAATAATTCAGATCCATCCGCAGAGTATTCAATGTTGCATAGTAGAATAAATATTGTTCGTAGAAAGTTAGTATATTTGAAAATGTGTACAGACAATCATTAATATTATCAATTTATTTAATTATTAGTCAATTTTAATTGGTGTTAAATATATTTAAAAAAAAAATTACAAATATTTATTTTAAAATATATTAAATTCATAACCAAAATTTATTAAATTTCAGTTTTTAATTATATTAGTGATTAAATGTTAGTTAATTAATTAATTTATTTTTAATAAATTTAATTATCCATTTATCTTTTAAACTATTTAAAATTATATTATTAATTATCTTCTTTTTTAATTTTATATGATTTTATTTTTCTAAATTAATAACATTTTATTCTTAAATTATTAATTTGTTACGTTCAAATAATTTAGAGGGAAAACTATATGTACACTTCCATAAATTTAATATCTAAGAGTGACCTTAAAAATAAATTATTATTATTATATTTATCAATCCTCTCACATTAATGTTTTAATTAAAAATAAACTTTATATAAAGATAATACGATGTCACGTCTATTGATGCAAACCATGAAAAAGAAAAACATTGGATCTGGCAAGTGAATATTGAATATTGAATATTGAAAAGAAAAGATAATATTCAGTGAATATGGAATGCTGGAAATTAAAAACATTGGATCTGGCAAGTAATTTCAGAGATATCAGCGTTCAACATATCTACAGGGAGCATAATAAGGAGGTAGATCTTCTGTCAAAGAGGGCTCAAAAAGAAACAAAAGATAGACTATCAATGTTTCATTGGGAAATCTCTCACTCTTTTCTTAACATCTTTGAAGAAGTTAAGTAATGTCTTTGTTAAAAAGATGTGTTTTGAGTTAGGACTGTTCTTCCCCTTCTCACTCCTTTCTTAACATCTTTGAAGAAGTTAAGTAATGTCTTTGTTAAAAAGATGTGTTTTGAGTTAGGACTGTTCTTCCCCTTCTCAGCTGCTCATTTCGAGGTCAATGTAACTTGAAAAGTTTTTGGATTTCAACATAGTACTTTTGTTGTATTTGGAGCTGTTGTTGTATTTGGAGCTGTTTTGAAGTAAAGAAAGTTTTGGACATCCTTTTGGTGTGGACCTACTTTGTAAAAGAAATTATTCTAATATAATTTTGAGATATTTGATCCAAAAGGTATCCTCGGCTTTGATCCAGGTGATGTTTGATCCAAAAGTCTCGGCTTTGATCCAGGTGATGTTTGACCCTCGTTTCAGATTTCACTCATTGCCTTGGTTCATGAACTGACCGAGTCTTCTGTTAAAAACCGGTCAAACTGTTCCGTTAAATGACTTTAAATTATTTGCATGTTGACCAATCATTTGCTTGGCAACAATACTACTTTATTAAACAATTTTAAACTTCATCTACTTCTTCGTAGTCTTAGATCGTAATTATGATTTTTTGGTCTTCATATTAATAGGATTTATATGAAAAATAAAGAAAATTAAATTAAATATGTATGAGAATGTTTGTGTTATGTTAAATTTATAAAATGCAAGCATTAAGAGTATTATATTTTTAGGTAATTTTTAAAAATAATCAAATAATCAAATTAGTTTAATTTTTTTTCAAATATATATTATTTTTTAATTTTTTAGCTTCATTTAAAATACACTTTTTAATTTAAAACTTATTTAAAATTTAGTTATCTTTAAAATTCATAAAATTCATTGAAAATTTTGTTATTTTTTAAATTTGTTCAAAATTTCTAGTATCAGGTGATAGTGGTCAAGTTGGTATTTTGGCATTATGAATGGTGGCTTTGAGGGTACTAGTCTTGTTCTCCAGCCCATGCATTCGGCTCGTATCCACTTGTCATCGCTTCATCAGGCATCATTGCATGAGCGATGGATTATGATCCACACAGGCCAGATGTGACAAAGGCAACAAAGTAAGTGGGAAGGTACAATGTAGATGGTTTCTAGTGTTTGTCCCAGTGGTCTACATCCTTGCATGGGGGGCAAGAAGGTAAATATTGTTGTTTGGACAGTAATTATTACACAACAAACAACATATCATAACCAAATATAAGATGGGAAGACAAGAAATCATAAGTTACCCAACTTCGGGCTACGTCCACCAAGCAGGTATCGATTCTCTTATTCTTCATGGAAAAATACAGCAGGCTCACTCCACTCTTCACTCTCTTAGCCTCTAAAGGCATACACAAATTTATAGCAATTTACACAAGAAACTGAATATTGAATGCACTCATATCCATATTCTAACTTAGTCTAATTAGTTACAACCAACGCTCAATAATAGGATCTAAAATCCAATTGTGGAGGAATTCGTTGTCACCAAATTCCAACAATCTCCACCTTGACAATAATTAACCTGATACCTTGCTTCTTCTTTTCTTCATCACCTTTTCTGCAAGCCAAGAGAAGCCAAGCACCATCATAGCTTCTCTAAAAGTACTGGTTTTGTGAACATGTCTGCGTAGTTCTCTTTTGTATGAACTTTTTCAAGATAAACTCCACCTTCATCGATGACCTGTCTTACAAAATGGTACTTAATAGGAATATGTTTAGTTGTATTGTGGTAGGTTGGATTCTTAACCAAGTGAATAGCACTTTGACTATCACAATGTAGCTTTACTTTGTCTCTCATCCTTCCAAACTCACCAAACAAACCTTTTAACCAAACCGCCTCTTTGCAAGCATGTGAAGCAACTATGTATTCTTCTTCTATAGTGGATAAAGCAATAATGCTCTGTAGCTTTGACATCCAACTAATAACTCCACCTGCAAGAGTAAATATATATCCTAAAGTTGACCTCATTTTGTCCAAATCACCTGCAAAATCAGAATCAACATATCCACAGACTAACTCACAACCACCGTTATAGGTGATACAATAATCACGTGTGCCCCTTAGATACCGAAGCACCCATTTCACTGTTGCCTAGTGCTCTTTACCTGGATTTTCCATATATCTGCTGACAACCCCAACTTCATGTGAAATGTCAGGTCTTGTTCTAACCATCACATACATCAAACTTCCTACTACATTAGCATACAGTATTCGAGACATATATTCCTTTTCTTCTTTTGTACTAGGACATAAACTTGAAGAAATATTAAAATGGGAAGCGAAAGGTACAGAAACTGGTTTCACACTGTTCATACCAAACCTCAAAAGTATTTTCTCGACATAGTTTTGTTTTGACAACCAAAGCTTACCATTCCTCCTATCTCTGAATGTCTCCATGCCCAAAATCTGCTTTGTTGCTCCTAGATCTTTCATATCAAACGTCCTATCCATTTGAGCCTTTAACCTGTTGATCTCAGTTATTTTTTTCTTGCTAAAAGCATATCGTCAACATACAATACTAAGATAATGAATATGCCATTATTCAATTTCTTAAAGTAAAAGAAATGATCATACTCACTCGTATAATTCAGGCTCATCATGAAAGAGTCAAATTTCTTGTACCATTGTTTGGGCAATTGCCTTAGACCATACAATGATTTCTTGAGCCTACAAACAAATTTCTTGTTGCGATTATGAACAAACCCTTCAGGTTGTTCCATGTAAATATCCTCATCCAAATCTCCATGTAAGAAACAAGTCTTAACATCTAGATGCTCCAACTCCAAATCAAGTAATGCAACCAATGCTAACATATTTCGAATTGAAACGATTTTAACAACTGGTGAAAAAATCTCATGAAAGTCAATACCTTCTTTCTGAGAATATCCTTTTGCAACCAGCCTTACTTTGTACATTTCTACCTTATCATCAACACCCTTCTTCAACTTGTAGACCCACTTGCAACCTACAGTTTTCTTGTTTCGTGGAAGTTCTACCAGGTCTCATGTAGCATTCTTCGCTAAAGCATTCATTTCATCCTTCATTTCTTCTTTCCATTTTTCACTGTTAGAACCCTCCACATCTTCCTGATAGCACGAAGGTTCATCATCATTAGTACTTAAAGAAACTGATGAAACAAAATCATCATACCTTCTTGGAGGAACTCTAACCCATGTAGACCTCCTTAGGGAAGTTTGTGACTCATCTAAAATCTGTTGATTGTCATCATCAACCATGTTTTCCTCTGTAGGATCCTCTTCATGAACATCTTCATAAACTTGTTCATGTTCACTTTCATCTGTAGTTGAACGAGTTTCAAACCGAATCTGTTGATATTTCGGTACTTCTACATGTTTCATTTGAACATCTACATCTGATTTGATGAGATATGATTCATCAAATATTACATCTCTATTAATGGTGATCTTGTGGGCAGTAGGATCCCACAACCTATACCCCTTAATACCATCACCATATCCAACAAAGATAAGCCTTTTTTATTTTGGATCTAATTTAGAACGTTGATGTTTCAGAATTAGAGCATAGGCTTCACAACCAAAAACTTTGATTAGAATAATTACAAGGGTGACCTGTTCATACCTCTTCATGAATCTTGCACTCTATTGTTGTTGATGGTGATCGATTCATGAGATAAAAAGTTGTAGTTATTGATTCTACCCATAGTTCTTGCTGCAAGTTGATGTTACTTAGCGTAATCCTTGCCCTCTCTAGAAGAGTCTTGTTCATGAGTTCAACAACTCCATTTTGCTAAGGATTATAGGCAGTGGTTTTATGTCTATCAATACCAACTCTTTTCAATAGTTCTCAAATTCCATCGACGTAAATTCACCACCATTATCAGTTCTTAAACATTTAATGGACCTACCAGTGCTCTTTTCCACCAAGTCTCTAAACTGCTTGAAAATAGTAAACACATCAGCCTTTCTTTTCAACAGATAGATCCACACCTTCCTAGAGAAATCATATATAAAAGAAACAAAGTATGATGATCCTCCATACGAAATAGTAGGGGATGGCCCCCAAACATCAGAATGGATATAATCAAGGATTCCCTCACTAGTGTGTCTTCCGGTTTTAAATCTCTGCCTATTATGTTTTCCATAAATACAATGCTTGCAAAAATCTAACTTTAAAGACTTTAGACTAGGAAGTAACTTGCGATCAGATAATACCTTCAATCCACTTTCACTCATATGGCCCAACCATTGATGCCACAGTTGAACAAAATCACTGTCATTCTCGGATACAATTGTCGCATGATATGAATCAGTTCTTCCTTCTAATAGAAACATGTTTCCAACCTTCGCTTTCAGAACTAGTAGGATTCCTTTGTAGACCTTCATAACTCCACTTTGAATAGTACTTTTATATCCTCTAGTATCTAAGACTCCCAAAGAGATTAGGTTCTTCCTTAGCTCAGGTACATGTCTCACATCAGTTAGAATCTTAATAGATCCATCAAACATCTTAATTTGAATGCTACCAATTCCCACAAATTTACATGATATATCATTTCCCATGTAAACAATTCCATCATCTAGAGACTGGTAAGTAATAAACTAGTGTCTATGAAGACACATGTGATTTGAAGCACCAGAATCTAATAACCACTGTTGATCATAACGTGAAACAATACCAATTGCTAAAACTTCATCAGCCATACTTGAACTTGTTGTTGAACCTGTTGCAGTTGCGTTTGCTTCCTTCATCTCCTTTGGAGGGTCTTCTTTAGAGGCTTGTTGTCGCTTCCAACAATCCTTCTTTAGGTGTCCAGATTTGCCACAAAACCAACACTTAAGATTACTCTTCTTTCCCTTCGACTTTGAACGAGATAAATCCCTTTGAACATGTCCTCTTTCTTTAGGCCTTCCTCTAACCACCATTGCCTCTGTAACGTCCTCGACCATCACTCCCACTGTCAGGCAACGCTACTACACAGAAACATTCTCATACTTATATAAATAACATGCATTAAATCAAATTAACACATTTAACTAAACAATACAGAGTAATCAAGGGATTACTGCTAACATACATAAATAATGGAATTAACATTAATTCATGATTGCAATGGAACACATGACAATATTGCAAGCATCACAGACATGCATTTTAATTTAAATTAAACACATGCATATACTTATCTTGGAAACTGTAGTAACTCCACCAACCATGTGAAGACCTTCCATGAACCTTCCAGCCTTAGACCATGTTGCTCATCACGCTCAACAATAGGTCACCCTTGAGCTGGGACCAAGCTCCACCCAGGGCAAGGGAATCCTAGACTAGGTCGAGGTTACAGAAAAACTACACAATACAACCAGAAGGATTCTCTCCAGGAGCCTTCTTACGCCCACTACTCACGGAATCTCATTCCCCACATGCATGTTCCATTCGGGAGTATACACCTTCACAAGTACAGTCCATCGGTGCTTCACCTCCCTCTCTGGGTCTCGGCAATAGGTCGAATCAGGAATTCTCAGAGCTCTGTAGCTAGTGATGGACTCTCTCTGGGAGAAAACCACTTCCCATTATACTCTCTCACCTGGAGAGAGCTTCTCACAGGCCTGACAACCTGGTTCTTCAACCAGTTTTCAACTCAATTCCAACAAGTTCAGGATAACATCAACAACAAAATCTTTTGGTTAACTCACGGGTGATAGCAGCAACAGGAAAATTGGGTGTGGACGTCTAGAAAAATAGCAATAGGTCACTAAGACACAACACGGTTCAGGTAACATTGGTTTTAGGATGCGTGAAAATCAATCCATGTAGAGGTCGAAAAAAGACTCGACGGTTCAGACAGAGGGTGTATTAGCTTCTTGAGAAAACATCATAGGCTTCGAGTTTCAGAGTTGCGTGAGGGTATGCATGCAGAGATTAGACGGAATTCCCAGTTTCAGAGAGCCGACGACAGAATGGAGGAGGAAACCCAAACTCAGTTCGCACTTTAGCTTTTAACCACATGCGCCCAGGTCGACACTTTCTTCCTGGAGCTGCATGCGTTCCATTTTTCACACTTGGAGCTGCATGTGTTGCCTCTCCCAGGACTTAGGATAAAAACATGTTTTGTCACACAACTTTAGAATAATAATAAAAATATTATTCTCAAGGACTTAAGCCCCTAAGCTTAGCTCCTCTTTCCAACCTTTCATCCCCTTTTCCCTTACCCACCCCATTGAAGCTTATTCCCCCATCACTCTTTCTTCATGGTCGGTTTGCATGCAGTGATGTTCATATATTATATTAATGATATGCATAATTACATATACAAAATCAGGCTTCTGGACTTAATACTTAGGCTCTCCGGCCTAATAAACACATAAGCCCACCAACTTATCAATACTCGGCTCGCCAACCTACAAAAAATGATTACAATTCATAATATAACTGGGGCACTACCGAGGGATATTGCAATCCCCTCCCCTTATTTTTGCATTGTCCTCAGTGCAACTCTTTACACAACATCAACATATTTTCAAAATCTTCAAAAGAATGTGGGTATTCTGCCCACATAACATCCTCATGCTCCCATGTTGTGTCCTCAGGACCATACCAGGTCCACTGAACCTTTACAAGCCCCATGGCTCGATTATGGAGCTGTTTTCTTTTCCGGTCCAATATGCGCACAAGATGCACTCGTAGGACACCTTCTTGTTCTACCTGAATCACATTCCAATCAATTACATGATTATCATCATGTATATATTTCTTAAGCAATGAAACATGAAACACATTATGTATAGTCATGGATGCAGGTAAATCAATCATATATGCAATTGGCCAAATCCTTTCTAGGATTTCAAATGGCCAACAAAATCTGGCTGCCAACTTGACGCAGTTTCCCAGCTTCAGGGAACTTCTATTGGCTTTCACTTTTAGGAAAATATGCTCTCCCACTTTAAACTCTCTGTGGGTTCTGTTTTTATCAGCATAACTTTTCTGCCTATCTTGGGTTGCTTTCAAATTTTGCTTAATTTTTAGCATTTGTTCTTCCATTTCCTTGAGCAACTCTGGCCCAACTACTGCCCTGTCAGCTAGATTATCCCAACTTACTGGAGCATTTCACTTTTTACCATAAAGCGATTCAAATGGTATCATCTTCAACGGTGCTTGATACCCATTGTTGTAGGCGAATTCTACCAAATGCAAGTAGTCTTCCCATTTCGATGGTTTGTCCATCACATACCTCCTTAGCATGTCTTCTATTACTATGTTCACTCTCTCTATCTGTCCATCAGACTTAGGATGATAAGTTGTGCTAAAGTTCAGATTCATTCTGAATCCTTTGAACAACCCCTTCCAGAAATTTGAGGTAAATTTTGGGTCTCTGTCAAACACAATTGTCTTGGGAATATCGTGCAATCGTGCTACTTCCCTCATAAAAATATCAACAACATCCGTTGCCTTGTGAGTAGTCTTTAGTTGAATAAAATGGGCAACTTTTGTAAGCTTGTCCACCACCACCATGATTGAATCATTTTGCTTTCCTGTTCTGGGAAATCCCATGATGAAATCCATTGTCACCACTTCCCACTTCCACTCAGGAATGGGTAAAGGTTGCAGCAACCCTGATGGGTGCCTATGCTCGGCTTAACCTTCTATCACTCCATACATTTGACGATGTATTCAACAATCTCTTTCTTCATACCTAGCCAAAAGTAATGGCTCTTGGCTACTGCCACAGTTTTCTGATATCCAGGGTGCCCAACATAAGGCACATTATGCATTTCATGCAAAATCATAAGTTTCAAGTCTTGGACATTAGGTACATAAATTATGTTCTTGTACAGAAGTATTCCATCAGTTGCCAACTTATAATTCTCCACTTTCTATGGCATCTTACCTTGTTGTATCTTTTCTACCAAATCCCTGTACTACAAATCCATATTTGTAGCCTTTGAAATTCTGCTTTTAAAATCAGTTCGGTACATGCTAATGGTTGTAGCATGTAATTTATGCACTCTCTTGCTGAGTGCATCAACCACTTTTTTTTTCCTTCCCTTTGATATGCTTGATATCAAAATTGTATTCACAGAGAAACTCCAACCACCTACTCTGTCTAGCGTTCAAGGTTGGTTGATTAAACAAATATTTCAGAGTGTTGTGGTCTATTCTCAGTTCGAACCTCCTTCCCATGAGGTAATGGCTCCACTTCTTTAGAGTGTGTACTATTGATGCCAAATCCAAATCATGAGTAGCATAGTTCCTTTCATGCTCTTTCAACTTTCTGGATTCATAACAAATTACAAATCCATTCTAACCAAGGACTCCTCCCAATCCTTCTTTGCATGCATCTGTACACACTACAAAGTCTTTGTTCGGATCTGCAATCCTCAGGATTGGAGCATTGGTTAATAGTTGCTTCAATCGCGGAAAGTTTCTCTCCCAATCCTCTATCCACTGAAACTTCTTCTCCTTCCCTTCCAAGGAAGTGATAGGGTGAGCTATCCTCGAGAACGCTGCGATAAACCTTCTGTAATAACCATCTAGACCCATAAAGGATCTTACTTCCTTCACATTCTTTGGCACTGACCATTCTCTGATGGCCTCAATCTTCTCAGGATCTACAACTATCCCATCCTTCAAAATGATATGCCCTATGGATCTTCTTTTGATAAAACGAGCATTTGCTCAACTTGGCATACAGTTGGTGCTCTCTTATCACCTGCAACACCATCCTCAAATGCTACTCCTGCTCTTCCTCTGACTTGGAATAAACTAGGATGTCATCCAGGAAGACTATGACAAACTTGTCTAGATATTCCTTGAATACACCATTCATCAGGCAGATAAAAACAACAGCTACATTTGACAACCCAAATGGCACCATTGTGAACTCGTAATGACCATACCTCATTCTAAAGTTGGTCTTGCTGATGTCTTCATCCTTTATTCTTACCCGGTGATATCCTGACTTTTTATCTATCTTTGAAAATATCTTAGCATCCTGTTGACGGGCGAAATTGACCATCCGTCAATAGGAAGAATGAGTCTGGTCCGGGGTTGTCTAAATAACCCAAGCCATTTGGTGTAACTTGTTCTAACGGGTTTAATGGCTTTGTTATCCAATCTAAAATCCTAAAAATAAGAGAAAGAAATAACTAATTAATTACTAAATACTATAAATTATATATATACATATGTTATAACATGACTATTGTAGGTATTTTAAGCAGAGAATATACTAATATCACTTATATACATCATTTACAAATTGCAATTTTTAATCGAAACTTACGAAATCAAATGCGAAAGTTATTTCTGTTAAGAAGTAGATAAAGAAAGCACATTTAAAACTTTTTTTGTTTTCCTTTATAAATCTAACAAATCTTGCATTGAATATACTATGAAACACAGATGTGTGGGTAGTCAAAAGATGAACCATACATTCTACTTTCATTAATATGTAAATGACAGAATTAAAAAAACAAAAAACAAAGAGGCTAACCTATCAGTGAGTTAGTGAGGTGTATCCAAGCGTCTGCATGAGTGAAGAACATCCAACTGCCACGTCTAAGAGAGAAATCTGCAATGAACCTTATGACTGTTCTAAATAAATTCAAAACATGTATTGACAACTTAAGTTTTAATTAAAGAGGAGGAAACACAAACATAACCCTGTGATATCATAATTGCATATAATTACAACGAGATAAATCTAAAAGTAACCTATGCATTTCATCATTCAATTAAAATTCAAAGATAATCCTATCATTCTAATTGGAGATATGATCACAACATTTATATTTTGAGCAACAAATTATAGATGATATTTATAATATAAACATCCCGCACATAATAGATCATTAAGTCTAAAGATATCAGACCTATTAATGTATTAGGATTAACAAAACATAAATGAAAACATCATTAACAAAAGGCTAAAGCCAAAATGCATATATGTTGTTTCATTAAGTCTTGGAATCACTCGTCCATCTTCTGCCCTTAGCCAAGATGATTTCCATTATAAAATATAGAGTATTTAAAGAGTTTACAAAGGCTAAACTTTTTATCTTCTAAGATAGGATCAGATCTCAAAAAGATCTAAAAGTTACAAATATAGAGGGCTTAGAGCCACTCAAGATCAACTAAATCTTCAAAATTTATGAGAAATTTCTCATATTTACAAAATAAGCAAAAAGAAGATAGTTGATCGACTAAGTCTAGCATGCTCCACCCCATAAGATCAGCATCAGATACATCCTATCCTGAAAAACAAAATGAGCAAGTCAAATATTTTATTAACTAACAATTCCTAAATTTTATATGAGAATTTACTTGGCTACAAAATCTCTCGATTTTGTAGCCAGTCTTATTATTGGTAATAGAAATATAAATCAATCTAGATTGATTAGAAAAATAAAAAAAAACATAACTGTGATAAAAACCAAACTTACCATTCAACTAATAACAAAATTTGAATCACAATATCTCAGAATTGATCACGGCCTTGACACTGTCAGCGTTTTTTATAATGATATTGCCTATCCTTTTCAAACACTTTGTTTGTCTGTGTGCATTGGCCTTGAGCTCACGGTTTTCGTTTTCCAATGAATCATTTTGAGTCGCGAAAGCTTTGATCCTTGCTTGAAGGATGAGGATGTCTGTGTGGTACTGACCTATCCAATGTAAACAAATTTCACAATGTACAACAGGGGCAATCGGTTGACGAAGTGTGTAATTGTGTGCTAAAACACCACTGCTATCCACTGTCGGCCTTTGACCGAGCTTGATACCTGTAAACTCCTTGCTATATTTTAGAAACGATGGGATATTATTCACATAATCGAATGGTTGATCTGGTTCGGAACAATTCGGATATTCCTGTACCAGAGACCTCTCGATCTCGGAGTCTGAATCCTCATGGATCTCGATCAAGCTCACATGAGGTTTGGATTTATTATGCAGACTCCTTGAAATGAGTCGGCCAACCCTCTTATTACGAAACCCTGTTTCTTGATTTTTCTTTGACTGTTTGTGAGGGTTTTTGTTGTTGGATTTTACAGTAGGATTAGGGAAAACAATTTTTTCATGCTCAAGAGTTTTAATAACCTTAGAACTGGCATCCTGTTTCTCATGCAAAGACTAATCAGGCAATGCCCTTTCACGAGGGTTTTCATACAAGAAATCTGGCCTGCCACTTTAGAACCCAAGAGGTTTCTCTATCATAAGTTTATCCACCACAGAGGTTTCTACAGAAGTCTCTGTAACAAAACCATTTCGAACTAGAAACTGGTTCCAACCATCACTCAAGGTTTCTAAACGATGAACCAACATTAATTTAATCAAACTATGGTTAAAAAGGATAGAATCTAAGTTATGCTTCTTATATCTCTTTGACATTTTATACAAACTTCTTAGCAGGTAAAACGACATATTTAAATGGAATCCGATAAAATGCATGAGCAATCGCACATGGTAAAGGAAGACCAAGCCATAACAACCTTCATAGGTAATAAATTGTTTTAAAACCGCTAATAAACCATTCCATCTAACCTTGAGTAGGGAGACCGAAATATCTTTGTCACAACATTCAATTTTTCTGGAGGTGACGAACAGACTCCAGGGTACTTCGTCCAACTCGAATTTTTAAACCATTTTTTACTAGTGAGGGGGAGTCTTGTTGCTTCACTCAAAAATTCTTCGGTGATCTCTAACTGAATATCACCCAACTTATCTCTACATCCATCAAATGTAAGGGTGAATTCTTTGGCCACCTGCAAGTTATACCCCTGGAACTTATTAATAAACAAACCCCAACCTTGGCTCTTCAGATCTTCACTCGCATCATCATAAAGAAACAAAGTCTAAGAGCCATTTGGCTCAATTCGGATGATAGGGGCCATCAAGGGTTTCAACATATGGTAAGGGGAGTGACTCAAAATAACTATGGGTTTAAGAGGTAGTAGCAATAGAAACAATTCTAAGCTGATAACAAAGGAGAAAAACTAGCAATCACACCAGCACGACCATAATATAAGCATAAGGGTTTTAGACATGAAATTCAGGCACTTCTGGTGATGAAGATTTTGGATACAGAGCATAAAACCACACCTTGATCTGTCATGAGAGGCCTGTCAATTCAAACTGCCAGCTAAAATGAAGTACAGGGTACGATCGTGGTGTGTTTAATTCCCATGACAAGTAATGGGTATATTCGATTTGCAAAGGTTAAAAATGGATATGTTTTTGTAAACCAAAGCCAATCGATTCTTTGTATATTTACAAAGGACCCAAAATATAAGCTTACAATCCAAGAGCAACTCAAAATAAGTATTTCATTGATATATGATAAGCTCAAAGCAAAACAAAATTCATGAAAAGAGATGTAAACACATTGACCCTTTTAAAGACCAAGCCTTAGATAGAATTGCAATACGATTTTAAGTTTTAATGCTTGATTCATGCTTTCAGTCATGAATCAAGCATGAAAACGCAAGATAAAAATAAATAGGAATAATCAAAACATCCTTTTTACAACCGAATAGTCACCTTCAAATAGCAATATTTACAGGATGAGGCGTAGGCAGCTACAAGAATTGTCATTTGTCACTTGAAAAAGAAAAAATCATGTAGGGATGCCAACAATGGCGACTTACTGGGAGAAGCAGTTATCTCTGCATAACCGACGAGTTCATGTTAGTATTGCTTAGAATGGTTACAGATCAAAGAACAACTGAAGGAAATCAAGAATCTCAATCAAATTGCAACAATCATTTCACAGTCCAGCTTCAGATATCTTCCTGTTCAAATGAAATCCGGTGACAAATTTTAATTACGAGAGCAACAATATTCAAGTCAAATGGCTCTGATACTGTTGACAGGGCCACTGCTGCTAGTAGGTGTTTATAGTCTCGACAGGGATGTCAATTACCCCACTCTGACACCTCTGTCTTGTCCAAGAAATTTCAGTACAAATGAAGGACACTTATGACCAATATCAAAATTTATACCTGATAATTTTCTTGAACCCGATCGCTTCGCTGCCAACAGGCCTATTCAGTACCCTGACGAAGTTGTCTTGGCATCATGTGTGCATTTACTTGCTGCCAGCAGACCTATTCAGTATCTTGGCATGTTTACAAACACTTCCCACAACTCTCTGGAAATTATTTTCAATTCGGCATAAATTTAATGGTCTTTCAGAAGAGCAGGGTGATGCTGAAAATTTCAGTTTTCAGAACACTTGATATTTTTCAGCCTTTAATTTATTTCTTGATAACCTTCATTATGATCTGAAATTAGTTTTCTGATGAGACTAATTTCTCGAGCACAGGAAGGCATACTTGATTTGTTTTTTTTAAAACAGGAACAATGTAAAGAGCTTTAATGATGGTCATGTCTACTCATAATTATAAAGTGAAACTAGGAAACCTATTATGAACAAAAAGTTTCTTCAGCTAGTATGCGTTTCAGTAAGTTACAACATTGATGCTCTGAAAGACCTTAGTTATTGCTTCATAATGAGGCATTCTGGTCTCCCTTCATGAACTAAAAGGTGACACTGACATAAGCTTATCCAGAGATCAACGAAAACAAACAAAATGAAAAGAACCAAAAACCAGAAAACAAAATGAAAACAGAAAAATTATGTACAAAGGTGGGTCTGTAATTTATCAGCAAAAAAACCTCTTGAGAGCTTGGCCATTCACTGGGAAGGTGTTTGGTTGTCTGTCCAAACTTTGTAGACAGAAGGAGTTGGGACCTAGTTTTTCAGTGATTATGAAAGGCCCTAACCACAGGTTCTGGAACTTGGTGTGTTCCCCTTTTCCTTCGTGAGATTTATCCCACTTGAGAACCAAATCTCCTACCTCGAAGTTTCTATCCGAAGCAGAGTTTGAATCAAACCAGCCTTTCACAATCTACTGATGTTGATCCAGTCTCTCCTTTGCTTGTGCTCTTACTTCTTCTAGTTTCAACAAGGCATTAATTCGACTTTCAAGAGGAGGGCAATCCTCTTCCTGAACTTTCTGTGATAATTGCAGAGAGGGAAGAAAAACATGAGGAGGGAGAATTGCTTCTCTTTCGTAGATGAGAAAGAAAGGATAATTATCAACAGGGGTTTTCAGAGTCACCCTATCGACCCAGAGTGCATTAAAAAGCATGTTGTGCCAGTTCTTGTGGTTTTCAGAAACTTTCCTCTTGATGATCTTGATCAATTTTTTATTCGTTGATTCTGCTAGTTAGTTTCCTTGGGGGTAATAGCTGGCAGAATACTTAAGTTTGATCACTTTCTCTAAAGAAAAAACACTCATATTGAGGGACAAAAATTAAGAAGCATTATCAAATACCAAACATTCGAGAATGTTGAATCTAGTAATGATATTCATGTCAAGGAAATATATCACCTGATTAGTGTTTACCACTTTCAACGGTGCAACTTGAGACCATCTGGTAAAATAATCCATTGTTGTAATAATGTATTTATGCTGCTATGAAGAAGTGGGGTTAATTGGACCTATGATGTCGAGACCCCACTGCTGAAAAGGTGAATCCATTGAAATGGGCTACAAAGGGAATGCTACCTATTTTACTCGTCCAACAGCCTTTTGGTAGATTATGAGTTTACGACATAATGCATGGGCATCTTTGAACAACGTGGGCCAATAGTACCTAGCCCTTAATACCTTGTGAGCAGTGGTGTCTCCACTGAAGTTCCCACTAGCTTCACCTTCATGAAGTTCATATAATACTTTCTCTGCTTCATCTCTTTCCAAATGACGCATGACAACACTATCAAAATTCTTACGAAATAATACGTCATTTGCCAACTGGAAAGGTGAAGATTTTAGCCTTAATGCTCTTCTCTTTTTTGGATCGATATGGAGAGGAGAAGAACCGTGTGTTAAATAAAACTTAATATCATCAAACCAAGAATTAGCAACAACTTGTGTACAGTAGATCTGATTTTCACTATGTTGATTTATAGTTGAGACATTAATTTGACTCTGTCATTCTTCAACTGAATCAGCCACTAGTTTGCATAGGCCTTGACCTATCAATTTGTGTAGGGGTTATTTTGAGGTCATACTCTTGTAACAATGTCATCCATTTTTCCCATTTTTCACCCAATTCCTTTTGTACTAACAAGTTTCTAATAGTAGGATAAGGCACAATGACTTTAGTTCTAGATTTCAGCAAATATGATTAGAAATGTTTCACTGCTTTGAAAACTACATAAGCCTGTTGATCTACAGCTAGGTAGTTAAGCTTCGTTCCTTTGAAAGATGAGCTCATGAAGGCAATGGGTATTTCATTGCTTTCAACGTTCTTTTGGGTCAACACACCAACATAAGATCAGTCAGAGGCAAAAGTGTAAAGAGTGAAATCTTGTGAGAAATTAGGACTCATCAAGGAAGGGGCTTCCACTATGGATTTTTTGATGGAATCAAAGGCTTGATTTTCATGTGGTCCCCAACGATAATGAACATACTTTTCAATTAAATTTTTCAATGGCCTTACCATTTTTGAGAAACTTGGGACAAACCTTCTGACAAAATTAATTTGTCCTAAAAAGGATTGCATAGATTTTTNGGGAGTTTGGCAATGGCTTGAGTTATTTTGGGATCGATGATCATCCCATCATTGGATACTATGAACCCAAGAAGTTTTCCTTGTTCCATAGAAAAGATTGACTTCTTAGGGTTGAGAGATATGTCGTACTTGCGACATCGTTCTAGGACAACCCTAAGGTGAGACAAGTGATCTTTCTTGTTTTTGGAGAAAACAATAATGTCATCAAGATAGAAAACTACATATTGATTTATGAGACCATGAAAATAAATATCCATTTCTCTCTGGAAAGTGGCCCTGGCATTTATAATCCCAAAAAGGCATCTTCCTGTAGGCATAAGTGCCCCATGGGGTACGAAAAGTGGTTTTTAACTGGTCTGGTGGAGACATGAGGACCTGGTTGTATCCCAAAAAACCATCTAGCAGTGATAGTATTTCAGAACCAGATACTTGCTGAAGAATTTATTCCATTGGAGGAATGGGATAATTGTCTTTATCAGACACTCTGTTTAGGTTACGAAAATCGACACAGAGTCGGATTTTTCCACTTTTCTTCCTTACAGGAACTAGGTTGGACACCCATTGTGTGTGTCTCACCGGGAATATTATCTTTGCATTTAATAATTTGTTCAGTTCTTTCTTGACAGTGGGTTCCAATTTGGGGTGCATCTTTCTTAATTTTTGTTGAAAAGACTGAGTTTGTGGTTTCATGGGGATGATATGTTGTATTATATTAGGATCAAAAGTTTTTAAATCATCATATGTCCAGGAAAAAACATCCTTGATTTCTTTAAATAGTTTTATAAAAGCGGATCGTTCTTGCTCGGAGCATCCCGTTCCCAAATTGATATTTTGAGGATTATCCTTAGTCCATAGATTTATCGTTTCGTAAGTCAAGGAAGAACTGTTCATTTTACAATTAATTGATCCTCTAAATTTATCATGCAAATCATAGAACTTTTCTAGTCTTACAACGGATCTGGGAATAGAGTTTACCAGATCAAACATCGATTCAAGAGATCTAGAATCCGATATTATCTTGAAGTTACATAGATTTTCATCGTGAGTGCCTTCATCGATAATTGCACCTTGGAAAATGTCCTCCATATGCAAGAAGCTGATGATCTGTTGGTCATCGTCAAACACTCTCCAATTGGTGATGTTGTCTGGGGTCTACGGCTTGAAAAATAATTCAATCGAAAATGCATTCGGAGAAAGACCTTCTACAGGAAAAAGTTTGGAAGCGACATTAGCCAATAAATCAGCTTCCAAATTACTTAGTTTAGGAATGGAATTGATGTTAAATGCTGAAAATTTTTGTATCAAACTCCATATCTCAGTTTGGTAACTTTTCAGATGTGGTGACAAGCAGTGTATGGAATTTCTTACCTGCCTGACCACGATTTCCGAGTCACTGAATGCTATTAAATTTGTTACGTCCATATCCAAGGCTTTCTTAAGCCCTTGTAGAATTGCTTCATATTCAACAATATTATTAGTGCAATTGAACTCTAATTGACAGGAAATGAAAGTCTTATTACCTGCGGGGTCGATGAATACACATCCTGCACTGGCTCCTTCCTTGGATTTGGATCCATCGAAGTAAAGTGACCATATATGAGCTTCATCAATAGTGTTTGGCACATTTGGCAAGGCTGTTGATTGAGTATAGGTCATGAATTCTGATTGTTTCTCTGGATTGGTGATGGGGGAAGTTTTAGCCATGAAATTACCAAAGAAGGTGTTCATTCCCTACATTTCAAGTGAATTAGTGGAAGTAGTAAATGGTTCATTTGCATCATTCAAATCCGTCACGGTGTGCTTGAGATAACGTTCATGGTTAATCCTAATTTTGTTTGGCTGTCCATTTTCTGGCAGCCATAAATGCGACCAATCTGTTGCAAAGTAACTATGTAGTTGCTCGAACCAATCCCTGCTCAAAAATAAACCATAGACTTCGGGGATGTCAACAACAATGATGTCAATAATCTAGTGAACATGAGGATTAGAAGATAACCTAATGAGCACATTCTTTAGTTCACCAATTACCTTAACATTCGTCTGATCGAGCTGGATGATTTTAAGACTAGAAGGCTGAACTTCTGCGTTAATTTTTTGGCAAATGGATAAAGGCATCAAATTCGATGATGTGTCAGAATCTACCATGCAATTAGGTACATTTCTATTAAAAATTTCAAAAGTTAACAAGAAAGGGGGGGCATTTTTGCGAGTATTAACAACAAAATTCTACTAATTTTTAGTCGTTGTCCCTGAAACTACTTTATCTACATTTGATACAGTTTTTTCAGTGAGATCCTTTTTATCTGGGGGTTCAGGTGTTGTTTTAGTAGGGATCTTTTGAGCCATTTTAGAACTGATTTCTTCAATTTTCTTACTATTCAGATTGTTGTTTTTACTATTTTCAATGATGTTCTGAAGCATTTTCTGCAGAAGAAGAGGGAATTTCAAAAGTTCGTAAACTGAAATATTAGCCCTGGGTTTTTTTAGGTCTTCAATTAAATCATACTCTAAAACTGGGCCTGCTAAATTATGTTTTGTTTTAGCTTGTTTCAATTGTTTCGGGGGCACATTATTACTTATTTCGGAAGAGGGTTTACTCTGTGTTTTGATTATGGTGTTGCAAGGATGGACAATTTCAAAATTTGCTTGAAAAATACTGTCGGAGAAATGCCCGAAGATATTGGGAGATGACTCCTCTTCTTCAAGTACTTCTTCTTTGACTATGTCTTCCGAACTTTCAGGAGGGACCAAGTTATCATGTGCTTCAAGGATAGTTTGTAGAGCGTATTGTAAGATTTCAAAATTTAGACCTTCAGTGGTCGGATTTGGTCGGTTGGGGGGGTTTGAAAGGAGGTTTAAAACTTCCTTTGCTTGAGGATGCTTATTTGTCCGATCTCTTCAAGTCTACGACTTGATTCGATAATTTTTGGACAACATTTTGCAAACTTTCTAAGTCTGAAGTTTTTGATTGGGTTTTGGTTTGGGTAGGCCTAGTAAGAATTTCTATTTTATTCTTAGAAGATGGGGTTATTTCTGCCTCATTACTAAGATTATCTTTCAAGCTCAAAATATATTTTTCGATTTGGCTTGCCTCCTCGAAGGCTTCCAGTAACTTGGACTTCTTAGATCTTTTAACCCAAATTGCTATATTATTATGCAGAGCTTTAGTGTAATATGCTACAATAAGGATTTCCGTGGGCATTGAATCAGTAGGAATTCAGTTTTTTAACGAGAGGAACCTTTGGTTAAAATCATTTACTTTCTCCTTAGGGTTCATTTTTAAGCTAGAAAGTTCCATAACTAAGACTTCAAGAGATTTATCATCTCCAAAATTCTCTAAGAAACAGGTTTTGAATCTGTCCCAAGATACAATGGTGTGAGGTTGTTGAGCAAAATACCATATAGAGGCATTGCCCTCAAACGTGTAAGGAAAAAGTCTACATACTACATCTTCATGTTCTACACTTCGGAGTCTAATGGCTAGCATGAATTTCTTTATGTGATCTTCAATGATTTTTTTAGAATCTGGATCGAACTTAGGTAACCATTTCTCCGGGTGTTTTGATAAAGGGTGTTGGGGTCTAGGTACAACCACAACATGTTGATTGATCCATGGTCTGGCAGGATTGTTTTGGTTTTCCATGGGTGTAGGTAGTGTCGAAGGCTAAGATGGTTCAGATGATGAACTACCTTCATCAGATGACTCTCCTCCTAAAGAGGATGGAGATGAATGAGGTGGGGAAGGTGGAATACCAGATCCCCCAGCTCCACGAGTAGGTGTATCGGTAGGATTGATAGTATCGTCTCCTAGAGGGTTTAAAAGCAGACCAGTGCTTTCAAGCTCTTCTTTGATATCAAAGAAATATAAGGGTTGATTCAGTGGCCTACTAGGTTGTCTGATACGAGACAAAGCACTGTGTTTCTTTAAGAGTGACTGATGAACAATTTCTTGTACGTCGGCCCCTTGAGGGTTTGGTGTTATTGGCTCAACTGGAATTTGGGGATTTTCGTTCGAGGTAGTTGTTGTTTCAAAAGTAATGTTGTTGTCAGAATGAATCCATGTTACTATAGGGGAGTGAGTGTGTGGGGGCGGAGTCTTGCGACTTCCACGTGCCATAAATTGTATTCAAGCGCTCCTTCTAGTGCCATTTGTTGACAGGCAAAATTGACCATCCGTCAACTAGAAGAACGAGTCTGGTCTGAGGTTGTCTAAATAACCCAAGTTGTTTGGTGTAACTCGTTCTGTCGGGCTTAATGGCTCTATTAGCCAATCTAAAATACTAAAAATAAGAGAAATAAATAACTAATTAATTACTAAATACTATAAATTATATATATGCATATGTTATAACATGACTATTGTAGGTATTTTAAGCAGAAAATATACTAATATCACTTATATACATCATTTACAAATTGCAAGTTTTAATCGAAACTAACGAAATCAAATGTGAAAGTTATTTCTGTTAAGAAGTAGATAAAGAAAGCACATTTAAAACTTTTTTTGTTTTCCTTTATAAATCGAAAAAATCTTGCATTGAATATAGTATGAAACACAGACATGTGGGTAGTTAAAATATGAACCATACATTCTGGTTTCATTAATATGTAAATGATAGAATTAAAAAAACAAAAAACAAAGAGGCTAACATGTTAGTGAGTTAGTGAGGTGTATCCAAGCGTCTGCATGAGTGAAGAACATCCAACTGCCACGTCCAAGAGAGAAATCTGCAATGAACCTTATGATTGTTCTAAATAAATTCAAAACATGTATTGGCAGCTTAAGTTTTAATGACAGAGGAGGAAACACAAACATAACCCTGTGATCTTATAAATTGCATATAATTACAACGAGATAAATCTGAAAGTAACCTATGCATTTCATCATTCAATTAAAATTCAAAGATAAATCCTATCATTCTAATTGGAGATATGATCACAACATTTGTATTTTGAGCAGCAAATTATAGATGATATTTATAATATAAACATCCCGCACATAATATATCATTAAGTCTAAAGCCATCAGACCTATTAATGTATTAGGATTAACAAAACATAAATGAAAACATCATTAACAAAAGGCTAAAGCCAAAATGCATATATATTGTTTCATTAAGTCTTGGAATCACTCGTCCATCTTCT
Organism: Picea engelmannii; assembly: GCA_009831015.1. NCBI lineage: Eukaryota > Viridiplantae > Streptophyta > Pinopsida > Pinales > Pinaceae > Picea > Picea engelmannii. The sequence goes on along the minus strand of ML790869.1, from coordinate 25,338 downwards.
GCCCTCAACCAAGATGATTTCCATTACAAAATATGGAGTATTTAAAGAGTTTACAAAGGATAAACTTCCTATCTTATAAGATAGGATTAGATCTCAAAAAGATCTAAAAGTTACAAATATAGAGGGCTGAGAGCCACTCAAGATCAAACTAAATCTTCAAAATTTATGAGAATTTTCTCCTATTTACAAAATAAGCAAAAATAAGATAGCTGATCAACTAAGTCCATCATGCTCCGTCCCATAAAATCAGCGTCAGATACATCCTATCCTGAAAAATGAAATGAGTAAGTCAAATATTTTATTAACTAACAATTCCTAAATTTTATATGAGAATTGACTTGGCTACAAAATCTCTCGATTCTGTAGCCAGTCTTATTATTGGTAACATAAATCTAAATCGATCTAGATTGATTAGAAAAATAACAAAAAGCATAACTGTGATAAAAACCAAACTTACCATTCAACTAATAACAAAATTTGAATCACAATATCTCAGAATTGATCACGGCCTTGACACTGTCAGCATTTTTTATAATGATATTTCCTGTCCTTTTCAAATGCTTTGTTTGTCTTTGTGCATTGGCCTTGAGTTCACAGTTTTCGTTTGCCATTGAGTCATTTTGAGTCGGGAGAGCTTTGATCCTTGCTTGAAGGATGGGGATGTTTGTGTAGTACTAAACTATCCAATGTAAACAAACTTTGCAATGTACAACAGGGGAAATCGGTTGAGGAAGCATGTAATTGTGTTATAAAACACCACTACTATCCACTGTCGGCCTTTGAGCGATCTTGATACCTGTAATTTCCTTGCTTCCTTTTAGACACGGTGGGAGATTATTCACATAATCGAATAGTTGATATGGTTCGTAACAATTCGAATCTTCCTGTACCAGAAACCTCTCGATCTCGAAGTCTAAATCCTCATGGATATCGATTGAATTGATCAAGCTCACATGAGGTTTGGATTTATTACGCAGACTCCTTGAAATGAGTCAGCCAACCCTCTTATTACGAAACCCTATTTCTTGATTTTTCTTTGACTGTTTGCAAGGTTTTTTGTTTTTGGATTTTATAGTAGGATTAGGGAAAACAATTTGTTCATGCTCAGGAGTTTTAATAACCTTAGAACTAGCATCCTATTTCTCATGCAAAGACTGATCGAGCAATGCCCTTTCACGAGGGTTTTCATACAAGAAATCTGGCCTGCCACTTGAGAACCCAAGAGGTTTCTCTATCATAGGTTTATCCACCACAGGGGTTTCTATAGAAGTCTCTGTAACAAAACCATTTCGAACTAGAAACTGGTCCCAATCATCACTCAAGGTTTCTAAACAATGAACCAATAGTAATTTAATCAAACCATGGTGAAAAAGGCTAGAATCTAAGTTCTTCTTCTTATATCTCTTTGACATTTCATACAAACTTCTTAGCAGGTAAAACAACATGTTTAAATGGAAGATGATAAAATGCATGAGCAATCACACATGGTAAAGGAAGACTGTGCCATAACAACCTTCACAGGTAATAAATTGTTTTAAAACCGCTAATAAACCATGCCATCTAACCTTGAGTAGGGAGAATAGAATACCTTTGTCACAACATTCAATTTTTCTGGAGGTGACAAACAGACTCCAGGGTACTTCGTCCAACTTCAAATTTTTAAACCATTTTTAACCAGTGAGGGGGAGTCTTGTTGCTTCACTCAGAAATTCTTCAGTGATCTCCAACTGAATATCGCCCACCTTAGCTCTACATCCATCAAATGTAAGGGAAAATTCTTTGGCCACCTGCAAGTTATACCCCTGGAACTTCTTAATAAACAAATCCCAACCTTCGCTCTTCAGATCTTCACTCGCCTCATCATAAAGCAACAAAGTCTGAGAGCCATTTGGCTCAATTCGGATGACAGGGGCCATCAAGGGTTTCAACAGATGGTAAGGGGAGTGAATTGAAATAACTATGGGCTTAAGAGGTAGCAGCAACAGAGACAAGTCTAAGATGATAACAAAGGAGAAAAACTAGCAATCACACTAGCGCGACCATAATATAAGCATAAGGGTTTTAGACATGAAATTCAGTCACTTTTGGTGATGAACGTTTTGGGTACAGAGCATAACACCACACCTTGATCTATCATGAGAGGCCTGTCAATTCAAACTGCCAGCTAAAACAAAGTACATGGTACGATCATGGTGTGTTTAATTCCCATGACAAGTAATGGGTATATTCAATTTGCAAAGGTTAAAAATGGATATGTTTTTGTAAACCAAAGCCAATCGATTCTTGGTACATTTACAAAGGACCCAAAATATAAGCTTACAATCCAACAGAAACTCAAAATAATTATTTCATTGATATATGATAAGCTCAAAGCAAAACTAAATTCATGAAAAGAGATGTAATCACATTGACCCTTTTAAAGACCAAGCCTTAGATAGAATTGCTATATGATTTTAAGTTTTAATGCTTGATTCATGCTTTCAGTCATGAATCAAGCACGGAAACGCAAGATAAAAATAAATAGGAATAATTAAAACATCATTTTTACAACCGAATAGTCACCTTCAAATAGCAATATTTACAAGATGAGGCGTAGACAGCTACATGAATTGTCATTTGTCACTTGAAAAAGCAAAAATCATGTAGGGCTGCCAACACATCATTCAACTGATCAAAGAGATCATCGATCCCTGATAGAGGATATTTGTTCTTTACAGTTACTTTGTTCAACTGTCTGAAATTGATACACAATCTCAACATCCCATTCTTCTTCTTCACGAACAGGATCGGGGCACCCCAAGGTGACACACTTGGGCATATATACCCCTTCTTCAGAAGCTATTCAATCTATAGTTCTAGTTCTTTCATCTCCGTCGTACTCATTCTGTAAGGAGCTTTCAACACTGGAGATTCTCCAGGCAACAAGTTTACAGAGAAGTCAATATAGTTTTTTAGAGGTAGTCCGGGTACCTTCTGAAATACATCTTCAAACTCCTTTAGTACCGCATGATCTCTAATCTTTGAGATCTCATCCTTAGATGCTTCCTCCACATGGGCTGCAAATAATTGAAATCCTTTGCTGTAGCACTTCTTCAGCTGCATTGCTAAGATTTCTCTGATAGAAACAACTCTGGGAATTCCTTGGACTGTTCTCTGATTCTCTTCCTCATCCAGGCAAATGAATGCCTTATTACGACAGTCCAAGATGGCATGGTGTTGGTCCAACCAATCCATCCCAATTAGACAGTCATAAGAACCTAAAGGTAGAACATTCAATTCAACCTTTGTGCTTAGTCCATTCATGTCCATAGGACAGGACTTAACCAACTCAATGACCTTCCTCTTGGTTCATGTAGCCAGTTGCACTAACCAAGACTTTTCATGTTTTCTTCTCGACAAATTCAAATTTTTCACCACTCTAGGATACATATAACTATGGCTAGCCCCTTAATCACTTAAAATATTAAATGGTTGGTTGTTAATCATACCTTCCACTTCAATCATGTGCGACTGATATTCATCTTGCTTGTTGTCCAGGGCTGCGTAGATCCTTGGCATTCTACTACCCATGTTCTCCACTGTTTCAGCTTGCTGAACATTATGGACAACTCTCACTTTTCCATTTTTGTGGGGACAATCTCTTTACTTATGGTTTCCCTGATAGCCCCAACACTGAATGGGCATCTGTATTGGCCTTTGTTCCCCTACGTCATCCATTCTCGACTCTCTAAACAATGGCTGTCCTTGAGGACTGCTTTTGAAAAAGGGAGGTTTGATTCCTTTATGCCTTTGTTCTTTCTTGAACTTCCTCTGGTCATCCCAAGCCTTCCGAAAGGTAGGCTTTTCTCTTTGTTGTTCATATAAGCATTTATCTCTTCTTATCGTTTCGTCCATGGTCCTAGGGTCATCATACTGGATCTTGTCACTGATGGAAGGTGGCAGTCCACTCAGATACCTTTGAATCTTGACAGTCTCCTCTTTGATGAACATAACATACTTCAGCAATTCCAAAAACCTATGTTCGTATTCATCAATGGTCATGATGCCTAACATGAGTTCAAAGAACTCCTTCATCTTTCTGTCATAATATCTCTTAGTCAAGTATTTCTTCTCGAAATACCTCTTGAATTCTTTCCAAGTGATATATTTTTTCTCTAATGTGCTTCACCTGCACAAGTTGATCCCACCACATGGATGATTTTCCTTTCAGTTGATACATCACAATTCTACCTTCTGCATGAGAGGAATTGTTCTGTAGTTGGAAATATTTCTTCATGCCAAGCAACCATGTTTCCACATCTTCCTCCTTCTTATGATCTCCATCAAACGTGGGAGGTTTAATCTTGTTCATTTCTCCCTTCAGCTCATCCACCCTAGATCTCCTATGCTTTCTGGTAGGAGACGAGCTTGAACTACTACGTGCCCTTCTCTTGGAGTGACCTTGGGAGTGATGGTGTTTACCAACACTCCTTGATCTTCTTCCCTCAGAAGTCAAGTGACTCCCTTTTTTTCTCGAGTCTCTCTCCTGGTCCAACTTCTTTTCTATTCTCTCCAGACTCTTCATCAACTTTAAGTTGAATTCACCTTGTTTATCCTGAGATTTATTCTATTTGTTCGGTGAGTTTGGGCATCCTTCAACTCCCAAACGAACATCCATCCATTTAGCTCCTTTCTTTGAATTGGAAGCATTTTGTATCTCCTCCATTTCTTTGCACTCAGTTTCAAATATAATCGGTTCTAGCACTCGCTAAAATTCTGCAACACAATGTGCGGAAGACCGGAATTTGTCAGACCATCATTCACTAAAAACAAATCCCATAGAATTCATAAACCGAGTCTTTTTTAAGAAACGTTCATATTTCACAAATTTTCTGATCTCTGCTCAGCTCTATAACAATCCTTCGGGCATTATCCCCTTTTCTCTTAGTCCCCAACCCACGTGATCACGGGTCATGACCCCTCACCTAACAAAAAGGTGCTTCGCGACTTCATGTTTCGGGAGGTTTCAAAGAACTTCCCAACAAATTCCTGAGTTCCGAACTAACAAACTAGCAATGTAGGGTGGATCAACTGTCCACGTCTACCCAGTATCCAACGACTGACACTTGTTGTGGAACCTCAGGTGTCCGAGTTCCGGTACTTTGGGACTTCAGAAGATTTCACATCTGCACACCCCGAACACTTCCACGTCACCTTAGGTGACGTCATTACCTTACTTCACTTAACATTTTACCAATTGTGGGGGAATGCAACGATGGTTTGGAGCAACCCGCCTTTCGTCCCACAATTCTCCTTACACTGACACATAACCTCTCATAGAAACCACGGTTTGGATTGCGGGATCACCTTAGAGAATTATCTTCCGTGCGACTTGGGTCCCCGCAATTCCTTCTGGCCTTTGATCTTGATGTATCGTGATCAATGCCACTGTGGGTCCTCCAAATTTTAACTACGTTACATAACCTCATGCCCCACTAACCTTACTCACACAGGATGCCACATGGAAAAATACTAGTGACATCATCCAGCCCCACCACATCTACTCTTTCGTTTTGGAACATTGGGCTTCGGGAGTTTGTGAAATAAAATATACCATTCTCTCGACAATTGAACTTCTGAAATTAAAATATTCCCTTCTGCTTGATCCAACGGTCAAGATTTTTCCTCCAGATCTACGGTGTAGATATCCCTCAGGACTTCGGGGTTTCAGGTTTCAGGCGTTTATGCCTCTATGCACCCCACTTCTCCCGATTGCCGAAATCCGAAGGGTTTCCAGGATAGCCCTCCTGTACTTTATCCAGATTTGATGGTCGTAATGAATTTCCTTTATGTCTGAAAAGATCCTATGACTCCCACACTCCAAGTGTTGAGCTCTCTCTCTGTGTGGTCAACTACCATGATGACTACAGTTTTATTCTACCGCTACCCCTCCCGAGCTTCGTAACATGGCCAAGTAACCCCTTGGCACTCATAAACATTCTGAGGTTTGAAATTAGTCCTCCAGACACAATTTCCTCTCAAAACCTCGGGTACAAAGACCACTTATCCAGCCCATCCAGGCTCAGCATGGAAACATGGCTCTGATACCATATTGTAACGTCCCTGGCCATCACTCCCACCGTTGGGCAATGCTATTATGTGGAAACATTCTCATACTTATATAAATAACATGCATTAAATCAAATTAACACATTTAACTAAAAAATATAGAGTAATCACATGATGACTGCTAACATACATAAATAATGGAATTAATAGTAATTCATGATTGCAACATAATACATGACAATATTTCAAGCATCACAGACATGCGTTTTAATTGAAATTAAACACATGCATATACTTATCTTTGAAACTGTAGTAACTCCACCAACCACGTGCAGACCTTCCATGAACTTCCCAGCCTTAGACCATGCTTCTTATCACACTCAGTAGTAGGTCACCCCTGAGCTGGGACCAAGCTCCACCCAGGGCAAGGGAATCCTAGACTAGGCTGAGGTTACATGAAAACTGCACAATACAACCGAAAGGATTCTCTCTAGGAGCCTTCTTATGCCTATTACTCATGGAATCTCATTCCCCACATGCATGTTCCACCCAGGAGTATACACCTTCACAAGCACAATCCATCGATGCTTCACCTCCCTCTCTGGGTCTCTACAACAGGCCGAATCAATAATTCTTAGAGCTCAGTAGCTCATGCTGGACTCTCTCTAGGAGAAAACCACTTCCCAACAGAATCTCTCACCTGGAGAGAGCTTCTCATAGGCCTGACAACCTGCCTCTTCTACCATGGGCCTAACAACCTAGTTCTTCAACCATTTTTCAACTCAATTCCCACAAATTTAGGATAACAACAACAACAACAACTTTTGGTTAACTCACGGGTGAAAACAACAACAAGAAAATTGGGTGTGGATGTCTAGAAAAATGGCAACGGTTCACTAAGACACAACACGATTCAGGTAACACTGATTTCAAGATGCGTGACAAGAAATCCATGCATAGGTCGAACACAGACTCGACGATTTAGACAGAGGGTGTATCGACTTCTCGAGAAAACATCACAGGCTTCGGGTTTTAGAGCTGCGTGAGGGTATGCATGCAGATATTAGACGAAATTCCCAGTTTTAGACAACCGACGACAGAATGGAGGAGGAACCCCAAATTCAGCTAACGCTTCAACTTTTAACCGCATGCACCTAGGTCAACACTTGTCTTCCTGGAGCTGCATGCGTTCCCTTTTTCACACTTGGAGCTGCATGTGTTCCCTCTCCTAGGACTTAAGATAAAAACATGTTTTTTCACACGATTTTAGAATAATAATAAAAATATTATTCTCAAGGACTTAATCCCCTAAGCTTAGCCCCTCTTTCCAACCTTTTATCCCCTTTTCCCTTACCCACCCCATGGAATCTTATTCCCCCATCACTCTTTCTTTGTGGTCGGTCTGCACGCAACGATGTTCATATATTATATTAATGATATGCATAATTACATATACAAAATCAGGCTTCTTGCCTTAATACTTAGGCTCTCCAGCCTAATAAACACATAAGCCCACAAGCTTATCAGTACTTGGCTTAGCAGCCTACAAAACATGATTACAATTCATAAACATGATTACAATTCATAAACTTGATTACAATTCATAATATAACTGGGGCACTACCGGGGGATATTACAATCTTAGATGTAGAGGTTTCTAAATTGGATTTCTTCCTTGTTTCCTCAGACAGTAAAGCTCCAACAATAACATCAAACTCAATATGTTCTATTGAACTGAAACTAATAGAGGTAACAAAGTGATCCCATGACTAGGGAAAAGAACACAATAATGTAATCGCCTTGTCTTCATATTCAAATTTCAATCCCATGCTAGTCAACTGGACTAAAAGAGTGTTAAAAGTATTTAAATGATCAACTATTTTCGTACCTTCCTTCATGCGCAAACTCTACAATTGTCTTTTCAGGAAGATCCTGTTCGTTAAGGATTTCGCCATATATAAGCTTTCCAGCTTCATCCACAAACTGATTGTTTTCTTCTCCGAGACAATGGTGAACAAAACATCATCGACAAAACACAGACATATGGCACTCAGTGCTCTCGCATCTATCTCTTTCCACTCTTCATCTGAAATGGTCGTTGGTTTCTTTGATTTTCCCAAAAGCGCCTTCACTACGCCTTGTTGCACGAGAAGACCATGCATCTTCACCTTCCAGATCTCAAAATTGTTTTTTCCATTGAACTTCTCGATTTCGAATTTAGCACTCTGAGTTTTTTCCATTTCAATAGATCGTCATGGCTCAGAGAAGAAGCACAGTGCGACAATTTTAAAGAATTGTCACACCTTTCAACAACACAAAGCTACGTCGATCTTTGAAGCTCCGTCGTACCCTTTATGAGGATATTCCTTCATTTATTACAAAGACGTCGTGGCTCACCCCTGCTAAACGATTTGGACTGTTTTTTCTCCTCCGAATTCACATATTTAATATCATTCAAAATATTACAAAGTAACAGAGCATGATGATCAATATGTGCGATTTGGACTGCTTTTTCTCCGCGATTTGGAATGTTTCTGCAACCTTTCTCCCAAAATTTAGTAATGATAATCAACAAATTGCATGGACCCTCGTGTTCATTCCACCAGGGCTTTTAGAAAACGGTCGGGGCTTCCTTCCAGAATATGGGCCAACGTTGAAGTACGACTCCCGAAAATTTAGAAGGATCATTTGAGAGCTATGCTCCCTCCACTAGGGGAGCCCAGTACTGACCTTGGAAGTAGCGCTCCCTTCAAATATCTCATCTCAGCGTAATTCCAACTCAATGATCTCAACGCAACAACGATATTCAACTCAATCGATCTCAATGCAACGATAACTCAAACGCTCTCAACACAACGATAACTCAATCACTTTGATACAAATTGTTTTTTGGATAGATACAATCTTTAATTATTATGCAGCAAACAAAAAATCATAACCAAATATAAGATGGCTATGTCCACCAAGAAGGTATCAATTCTCTTATTGTTCATGGAAAAATACAACAGGCTCACTCCACTCTTCACTCTCTCAACCTCTACGGGCATACACAAATTTATATCAATTCACACAAGAAACTGAATATTGAATGCACTCATATCCATATTCTAACTTAGTCTAATTACTTACAACCAACGCTCAATAATAGGATCTAAAATCCAATTGTGGAGAAATTTGTTGTCACCAAATTCCAACAAATATGACATTGGTCTTCATTTATGTCTCTTCTCTATGCTCAAGTTTGGAACATGTCAACGACCGAGAGGTTCTCTACATCTGTTTCTCCATGGCCCCTCATGGTTCTTGCACAAACATAACTTCTACCCGCAAAACCTGTGTAGCCCTCGTGATGGAGGAAAAAGTGGTGCATTATCACAACTCTGTGTCTCCCCAGGTGCAAGAGGCTATGCTAAGACCGATGATGATGATGATGATGATGATGATGATTAATTTCCACTGAGACTGATTTGGTCTATCAGACCTTAAGAAGGTAGGGGATTACTTGCAAGTCTTTAGAATTTTGTTTTTGTGCTCGAAAAGCATCAAGAGAAGCTTTCCAAGATCACCATAGTTTTGATGAGTTAAAAGGTTAGGGAGGTTGGTAGTGTGACAAATATTTTGAAATTGAGATCTCATATGGGAATAGGCTGGACAATCTAAGTTGAGAAAGTTCTTTTCATATTCAACCTTCTTAGTGTCACAAATGTGACACACTCATTTGTCCCAGGGTGTTTTAGGGATTGACCAATGCCAAGTTTCACTATGGAGCTCGTGAGAATTTGTTCTTATCTTAGCAATGTTTATTTTTTTCTTTACACTTGTCTAAACATAGAGATAATTTTGATATTATAGATTAGGGTTGATTACCTCCTTATAATACCTTAATTTTATTTTTTCCTCTAACTCTTTATCACACCACATTTTCTCCTTAAATTTTGATTTAATGATATTTTTAATATTATCCTTATTCTACAAAATGGTATCTTCCACGATTCTCCAATGGCTTAGCCAAGTCTGGACATCTTTATGCCAACCTCGCTTGACTATAAGGTGGTTAAGATTGAAATTAGAAGCAATTTTAGGAAGCCTCTTTTCTTCCATGTTGTTTAATTTGTTCTTATACAATAGGTATATATACATAGTCATGTTCTCGATGGGGGAAAGGCTTGCCTCTAAGAGGGGGATGGGATAGGGTGTATCTCCTTTAATTTTGAGATTATAGGTTATAAAAATCTTTTGGATTTGCTCTATCTTTTTCCAGGATTCACAAGAGATACTGCATCCCTAGACTTCACATCCATATATAATAATAGGCGTAATAAGAGTCTCAAAGAGGATCTTCTTCTTATCCCAAATCCAAAGATCAACCAATTTACAATTGTTTTCAAGTCCATAATAAGCTTTCCTTCCTCCAATAATCCTTTTCTCAATGCTATAATTCTAGTTGAGCTTGTGGTGAATATCGATTCCAAGATATATGTATGAAGTCACTTTCTCTAAGTTGTTTTTTTCATATATGAAGGTATCATAAGTGGTCTTATTGGATTTAATGATCAAGACCATAGTCTTTCCAGTGCTAACAATCATACCCATATTGAAGCAAAAATCCTTGAGGATTCTTAGTTTCTTTCCAAGATCATTGGGAATCCTCGCCATAAGAACGATATCATCAACGTAAAGAAGAAGATTGATTACTATACCAGTTAGAGTAGGGTCGACACAACCTGATTCATCCAAACAATATTTTAATTTATCAACGTATATGACAAAAAGGATAGGAGACAAGGGACACCCTTGCTTGACTCCAATATTATAGTGAATTTGTTTCGACCAACCCTCAGTGTTCTTAAAATTGGAAATAACATTCTCATACAACCTTATTGCAACAACTCTCAACTTGAAAGACATTGTTATCTCTTCCAACCTATCCTAGAGGTTATTCCTGGGAACCATGTCAAAAGATTTTCTAAAGTCGACAAAACAACAAAAATTATTGGATATAGTATTGTGGAACTCCTCTACAATGATACTAAAGGTAACAAGATGGTCCACAATTAAATGATATCTCCTAAACCTGGCATGGCATTTAGATTTTTTACTGTGACTCTCTAGCCAAAGATTAATATTCTTTTCCAAAATAATTCCATAAATCTTGGCTAAAATCGAGCTAATCATAATGGTCCTATAATTAGAGGGAATGTTTCTATCCCCATTTTTAAAAATAGGAACAATGAGGCTTTGCGTCCAGGGTTTAGGGAAGCCTTGCTCAACTTCTAAATTGAAGAGTTTGTGTATGTGAGGGATGATGATAGACCCTCTGATTTTAAAAATTTCAGTTTGGTAGCCTTCAATGTCCTTAGCTTTCTCATTTGCAAGCCGCTTAACCCCGAACTCTATGTTATCTAGAGATAAAACTTCATCCTTTGTAGGGACAATAGGAATGATTTCCATGGCATTAGGGAACTCATAAATACTTTTAAGGTAGGAATTCCAGTCCATTAAGGGAATCATATTATTTTCTTTAGTATTGTGGATTAGAATTTGCCTCAAGAACTTCCTAGGTCGATCAAGCTTAGATAGTCGTGAAAGTTGTTCTTGCCTTTTATTGATATAGTACCCTTTTTTCCTTTTAATTAGGGATTTGTACATATTGATCTTATTGAGTTTTGAGGACTCATTAGAAGCATCCCTATTGACTTTCCTAGCAATTTTACATTCTTTATCATACCAAGGGTTAGTTGTTCTATTATTCTTTTTACAAGACACCACAAAAGAGATCTTGTTAATAGAAGCGGAAATGGTACTTGTAAAATTATCATAGAGGTCTTCAATGTTGTCCTTATAAGTTAGGAGATGTAATTCATTATTTAAATCCTTTAAGAAAATGTCAACTTTACTTTTGTCAAAAAGAAATTGCCTTTGATTGTACTAGAATTCTCTTCAATGGTGTTCCTATGCATGGTAAAGTTTAGAGTTAGGGTTAATGGTCTATGATCAAAGTCGAGTTCATGGTCATTTAAAAGCTCAAACATTACTATTTGGTTGGAAATGGGGATATCACATATCACATAATCTACAACACTACTACCTAGCCCATGAATACAAGTCATCTAGTGGGAGTTTGACCACTTCATTACTCCATTGCAAATTATTAGGTCTTGAGAGCTGCAGAGCTTGACTAATTTAGTACCAAACAAATTCTCACTTAGGTCTTCAGAGCTTCTTTTGTAGCTATTAGCTAAAACAAGGTCCTCAACTAGTCATAAAGGATTATTGTTGGACTCATTGCTTAAAAGAGTAACTTGGTTGGTTGCACTCTTAACATTAAAATCTCCTAGGAGGAGGATATTACCTTTATTTTTCAAACTATAAATATCTTGTTCTAAATTATTATAGGGACAATTTCTATCTAAATTGTTTTTCTTATAAAAAGTAAGTTAATAGGTACAAAATAACAAATTGTTATATACATCTTATGTCATAAATTTCTATCCAAATATATATAAGTATCTTTGTATATATATAAAATGGAACCAACATATTTTTTTAAATATTTAATTATTAATATTATTATTTTAATGTCTTATGTTACATTAACATCTCTTCGATATTGAACTATAAAAATATAATTCAATTAATATTTTTTTAAATATAAAAATAATATTATGAAATATTTTTAAGAAGAAAATTGTATTATATCAATAACTAATATATTCATGCAACAACCTATTAACCATTAAAAACAATTATCGATTTACTTGAATAGTCTCCAATAAACTGCATGGTTAAAGGTCATGTTATTAGCGGCAGTGTTACCACTCTCTCACATAAACACTCATCCATTAAATTTCAACACATCTTATCAACTTCTCTATAAAACTTTAATTTAACTTTCAAAATCATAAGTTCAATATTACACATTCTGTAAACTAAAATTCAAAACAACTCTTTCCAGAATTCAAGAAGACTGTATCTCGAATTCAAAAAGACTGTTTAATTGGTCACGTTCCCTCTACCTTTTTGAAATTCGCACCATTACTTCTTGGCTTTTTAGAGGTGGTACATATATTACTCTCCCCACTAACTAGGTGGGGGAAATTAAACAAAGCCCTAGAGCCCCTTATCTTGTAAGCGGCCCGGTCATATGCGAGTGCGGCTTCCTCGGCGGTGTTGAAGGTGCCGAGCCAAAGTTTAGCTCCCTGCCGCGCAGAGTCCCTTATCTCCGCCGCGAATTTCCCCCACGGCCGCTGCCTCACGCCCCTGTAACGCCTCCCCGAACTCTTCCTGACGGGAAAAATATGGGCTTCCTTCTTCGTCTCCGTTTCCGTCTCCTCCTTGGGCGTTACCGGTATCCGTCTCTTCTCGACGGCCTCTTTGAGAATCCCGGAAAGAGTACTGTCCTTGGAATCGTTTCCATCTAACGGGAACTTCGCCCCGGCAGTGGTTAAGCCGGGGTTGAAAGACGGAGGCGTGACGCTGACATAATTTCTGAGTTCCCAGCCGACGGGAAATTTCTCCGAGTCTAAAGATTCATGTCGAGTAACGGAGACTGGGAGCGAGAGACAGGAGGAGTTAACGGCCGGGGTCTTGGTTTCCGTCTCCGTTTTTGGTATATTGTCAGCCACGGAATCGCAAGCGAGTGCGCTCCGGATGAAGTTTTCTTGTTCGCAGATCGAGATTCTTCTGTCAGACCGGCTATTTCCCGTCAGGTAGAACGAGGATTCGAAATCCTGGCCGTCGGAGTCCCCGAGCAGATGGATCCGGATTCGATCTAAAACACTCATTTCTGTATACTCGGCTTCTTGATTTCTGCGGTTCGTTGCCATCTCGTCCAAGCGATTAAAATGAAAGCACTCAAATCCAGCGCTTTGTTCAAAGTTTATTGGATATGATTAAAATGAAAGCCTCCCAAATTCAGAGCTGTGTGAAAAATGATTGGTTGGATATTTATCAGACATTTTCTGCGAAGTTGGCTGACATTTTCCGAGGGAGTTTTTAAGAGAAAATGTCAACGACAGTGGTTGATTTGGAAGGTACGGGGAAAGTTGATAGTCAAAGTCATTCTGGCGACGGAGTCTCCCATCTGGTATCCCACAATTTTTACCTTTGCAAGTGTAGGGAAACAGGGATGGAATTTGATTGGTAAATGGCCTCCTATGTTAAATATGACTAAACAAATTTCAAATCTTCAAATTTTTTAAAATTATTAAAATATGTATTAAGTTAAAATATGTTTTAAAGTTGTTAAAAACCATCAAAACTGTTTTGTTTTGAAATTTCTACCTTATTTAGAAAAAATTTCTACATTTCATCAAAACACCTATCAAGTAACCATATCAAAGCCTGTCAAAAAATTACAATGAAACCCACCTACAAAAAAAAACTAATCCTAAAAGCCCCTCCTTATATTCATCCTCAATAATCTAATTTTCCATCAAATGTAAACCATCTTTAGAAAGGGTAATAGCCAAAACATTGAGCTCCTTGTAAACATGCTTGAAAGATACCTCTTGAAACAACTTTGAAATCTCCTTCAAATGATTAGCCAATGGGGATACACCAACATTATGGACTTGAAGTTCATCCTACAACCAATTTATAATGAGAGTAGAATCCAAAAAATATGAAGCTTCACAATTCATTTGTTAAGTGCAGATTTAATAAGGAAAAGTAAAGCCTTGAATTCCCCAATATTATTTGTTCATTTTTCCATATTATATTTTGTAGTGAAGAAATGAGAATCTAATAGAAATAAAACAAAATCCAAAATGCATGTCTTCCTTGGACCTTAATAGGCCTTGTTGAAGAAACTCCAAGAATAAGACCTATCCACCAAAAGTGCTCCCACAACCCTCTGCTCCTTTATCCACCAAAGATTTGAAAATATGGGATTGGTTTATCTTCAAATAAACCATAGTTGAGGACCAACCAAATTCCTCAAGTGATTAAGAATGGAACTTCCCTAAAATTCTTCAACTCTCTTCTTATAAACCACTCTTGGGAATTCATATCCACGGTCTCTTTACACCACAAATCATGAAAACCCAACGAAGTCTCCAAATCCTTCGAGACTTGCATAAAGAACGGGAAAGACAAGAAAAGACGAGTGATAGTCTCCTCTTTTTCTTTACACAATGAACACCTTCCAAAGCCTATATTGTTCCTATATTGAAGAATTTCCCAAGTCAATACTCTATTATTCATAATCAACCACATGAATAATACACTTTTAGGTGGAGGCTTAACCTTCCACAATTTACACCACCACCATCTAATATCCACAGAGTTGAGGGATTGCAAAGATAGATAGTCAAGATTCATAGTGTATTCACCCCCAATCTTGTTCATTGCCCATACTAAGTCGTCAAGATCCCCACTCAACCTTATATGGGCTCTTCTAAATTTAGTCAGAAAGGACTGACATCCTTGACTCATCTCATCATTCAGTCATAATTCCTAAGATGACAATCAGTCTTGGGACCATAGGGTAGTTTTAGTTGGATTGTTGAACATATTCAATGTTCACCTGCTCATCTCCTGCAAATTTAAGGCCATATTTTCAACAATAAAGACCTCCCAACCACGCCCCATGATTGCATCAATGCTCATCCTCACCTGTGCCCCATTGCCAACCCTCCATGCCAAGTACTTACCAATCATAGGGAAGGATAATGTCATGGATTTCCATTGATTTGACATGTTCTAGATACGTTTCCTCTCCATTCTTATATAGTCCAAGAGATAATTAGGTGTAATGTATTTCTATATGATGATCCTCTTCCAAACACTATCCTTTGCAAGTAAATTCCATAGGGACTTTGCAGCTAAGGACCAACCAAACAATTGAATATCTTTGAGTCCCCAACTCCCTTGAGATTTGGGTGTAGCTATTAGCATCTATCTAACCAAGTGAGAACACTTATACTCACTGCTTCTTTTCCGTAAAGAGTTCAAATAAAATTTCCCGATCCTTTCCAAAACCCCCTTCGGGATGTGGGATAAAGTGTGCCAGAAGACTTGAATTGCCTCTAATATGGATTTTATAAGAACTGACCTACCCCCCTGGAGAGCCACCTATTGCACTAGAAATAAATTTGATTTTCGATCCTTGTTAAAATCCATCATGTAATGTCCCTCATTACCAACAACCCGAAAATCTACTCTCGACCACAATGTAACATACCCAGCCCCAAGCTGAGTCAGGCCACCTAAAATTTCTTCTATGAAACCAATTCTAGTTGCGGAAGTAATTCATTGGGACAAACTGCATGCACATCCGGCCATGTGCCACGTGCGACAATTGTTCCTCAACGTGCACGACCAAATTTGTGTAGTTCGCGGTGACTCAAGCTTTGCGCTGGGATGTCATTATCATTATTGCTAAAAATGGCTAAGAGATACCATTTATTAACCACCATGCCCTACATATGCAATAGTTATGTATAACAACAATAACATGCACAACCATGCATAATTATGTACAATTCAACAAAAAAATTAACATAAACATACACACAATAAAAGACATATGAACAAACATAAACGAACACTTATCTTTTGTTATAAATCACCAACTTCGTGCAAACCTCAGATGTTTCTCCCAGTCGTAGACTTTATTGTTCATACACTGTCACCAACATGTCACCCATGAGCTGGGGCTATGACTCCACTAGGGAAAAAACTACCTAAACCAAACTAAGGTCTGAAAAACAACACTATAAAGAATAGGCTCAGGTACACACTCCAACAATGGTTCCCAGCTCATAGCCTTTCATTCCCCACAACCTGTCCCACCCAAGGAAATGTACCCCCTTCTCTGCTCAATAGTCCTTTGGGTTGTCCCACTTCCCTTCTAGGGCTTTAGCAACAAGACAACCAAGAAGTATCAGAGATTTGTAGCACTTAGAACACAAGTTTCATCAAGGAGTTACAACACCTGCTATCCCAACACACAAGGAAAACTATTCCCAATAATCCCCTCACCTAGAGAGAATGTCTCACGGGCTTGACAACCTACTTCTTTAGCCCAAACCACCAAGGATTCAATAGGTAACAATCATATTCAACTTACACTCTCTAGCCAAGGTACAGATGATGGATTCCAGGATGAGTGAATGATTGTAAGAAAAATAATGAGAATTACACTAAGTTCCCTACATTATATTTGCATTTTCCTATCTTGACACTTGTCACTCTAGGAAATGCCTTTGACTCCACTTGGTAATTCGTTTCCCTCACTTAGTAACTTAGGATAAATTATATCATAAATCTCATGAATTAGGAATAATACGTTTGTATTCCTTAGCTTAATCCCCCTTGACTTATCCCCTTTCCCTTAGCCCCCTTTCCGTGGAGTCCTAGCCCCCCATACTCTTTCATATGACTTGGTATGTCGAGGTGATGTATTTTATTAATAAAATCGAGTGTGATTACATATTACATTTTCTAGGCTCATTGGCCTAAATCACACAAACACTTTGGCCTCAAAATATATACAAAGGCACTCTGACCCAAAACATCTCGGCTCACCAACCTATAAAGCATATGTACATTTACAACTTGGGGTTCAGCCTAGGGGTATTACATTACCCTCCCCCTTATTTATGCACAGTCCTCAGTGAATTATATACACATGTACAAAAAATTTATTCAAATTCTCCAAAAAGATGCAGGTACTCTTCCTGTATGGCATCTTCATGTTCCCATGTTGCATCTTCAGGACCGTAACAGGTCCACTAGACCTTTACTAGTCCCATTGCTCGATTCCAAAGTAGCTTGAATTTCCTTTCCAATATGCACACCATCTGAACTTGGAAGTCGCCTTCTTTCTCCACTTGAATCACATTCCAATCAATGACATGATTAGCACCAGGAACATACTTTTTAAGCAAAGACACATGAAACACATTATGAATGCACATGGATGCAGGCAATGCAGGAATGTATATAATAGGACCAATCATTTCCCAGATCTCAAATGGCCCACAATGTCTTGTTGTCATCTTTGGACAACTCCCCAATTTAAGTGAACTCTTCGTATCTTTCACTTTTAAGAAGACATGCTCGCCCACTTTAAATTATTTATGCGTTTTGCCCTTGTTTGCATATATTTTCTTCCTTTCCTGAGCAATCTCTAAATTCTTCTTTATTTTTACCATCTTCTCTTCCATTTCTTTGAGCAATTCTGGCCCAACCATTGCTCTATCTCTTGGGTTGTTCCAACTCACTGATGTGTTTCATTTTCAACCATATAATTCTTCAAATGGGGTCATCTTCAAAGATGCATGATACCCATTATTATAAGAAAAATCAACTAAATGTAAATAATATTCCCATTTTGATGGTTTATCCATCACATACATTCTCAGCATGTCCTCAATCACCTGATTGACCCTCTCTATTTTCCCATTTGATTCTGGGTGATATGTTGTGCTAAAATTCATATTTGTCCCAAATCCTTTAAATAATCCCTTCCAAAAGTTTGATGTGAACTTGGGATCCTTTTTAGAAACAATTTCCTTAGGCACACCATGTAGCTTGGTAATTTCTCTCATGTAAATCTCTGCAATGTTAACTACTTTATGAATGAGCTTCAGTGGAATAAAATGAGCAACTTTGGTTATCTTATCCACCACCACCATGATGGAATCATGTTGCTTCACTGTTCTGGGCAACTACTGAGCTAATTAATTAAATTAATTGTTGAGCATATAATCATCAATTCGGGGGTGTAATATTAGAGATTCCAACACTATATGTGTAGGGATTAGGAAACAAAAATGTCTGTTTAGACTATTCTGATCTATGGAAAGGAATACTCTTTACACCTTAACTAAATGAGCTATTCTATAAGATTGTGCAATCTATGAGAATTTCATGTATTGGGTAGCAGGACAAAGAAGTTTCTTGTTGGCTAGAGGCTTACAATATTTCACTTAAGCTAATCCCTAAGTGTCAAAAAATAATCTCAGTTCCTACCTTCAATGACATCGTTCTTGTGATAATAGTAAGAAAACAAAATATATAAAATTATCCTACTTCACACAATGAAAATGTCAGAAAGAAGATATTCTTTGCTGGATAACAATGTAGAGTTTTTAGGAGCTCAATTTATGTTTCATTCACCGTTCAATACACAACACTCATATAACAAGATTAACTCAACACTATTATTCAACTCCAGTAAGAGTTACCTCTATTAAATCAACCTATTCATTAACCTTAAGAAAATAAAAGAGGATCGAACCACTATGCAAACAAAGCTCGAACAATTCAAATCATTTGCAAATATAGATTTACAATGTAACTAAGTGTTGAAAGCATGCAACTCATGATCTTGAAATGAATATGTTGACCATACATATAGAACGAGGTAGGAATATTCATAGTGCACAATCTAATCATAAATCAAATCAGATTGAAATAGAAAAATATAACTACCACTATTCAAATTATAACTAGGGGAAATGCTAAAGTAATGAGAACTTAAAGATCATACAGGTATCTGCTCTCACAAACGATATAGTCTCAAATTTTGACCTAGAATTCAGACAACTATTGTGAAGTGAAAAACATGAAAACACACACATAATTATGCTAATTATAATTTCAAATAATACTCAACTATTGAAACAATGGAATAAAATGATTACCATAATGCAAGAAGATACAAAGCAATGAGAACCAACTGGTGGGCCCTTCCCAATCGATCTCACGTTACTCGAGAGAACTAAAGAGCTAACAATGAAATCAGAACACCAAATAGATCCAGAACATCAAATCATAGCCTTGTATTAATGAAGAAGAAAATGTATATCAACAGTTACAGAACACCAAGGTTTTTATCGAAGGATTACAAGATATCTCTATTTTCATTTACATTTCTATGCCATTACATTTTATACATAAAATAGACCCCAAGAATGGGCAAGGTGGTTCGATCAAATCCCTTGTTCCACGAATCACTGACTGTCTTACAATAGAAAAATAACAAAGATATATCAAATTAGCTTGTTTCTAGTAATAGAAGGACAATTTTACATAGTGAATCATTGATGTGATATCCTCATTGTTGACGCCTAAAAGAAGTGCAACATAAAGTTCTTGCCTACAAATAATTTGCAATGCATTATTACTTATATATATCTTAAATAATACTATATAGGTGGGATTCCTTGATAAAAACAATGATAGTAAGCGCTCTTCTTATTTGCACTCGTAATTACCTTGCAAAAAAGATTCATAGTTTCGAAGAATAAGAGTGGAAATCCTAACCTATTTACATGTGCAACTAATAGATGATAAGGGTGCTAGAAATTTGATTTCAAAATAAAAGAAATGTTTATAAAACATATCAGTCCACTCTTGCTACCCTTAGGTTTTGAAATATTGCTTCAAATATCCATAATGCACCACTCATGGTCTAATTGCATGCATGGGAAAATACTCATTATGTTGGATATGATATAACACTAGTGATGAATGTGGGACATATTATGTTGATGCTAAGTGTTAAATGGGATATTATGGTTATGGAGTTCATATTAGAGGTCGATTCTACTTTTAATTTGTAAATGGCACTTTATGTTATATGCATTTAGATATTCAATGGCATTATTCTATGATTGGAATAAGTGTTTTTGGAAATTGGAAGAGCTCTATTTTTTTTGTGGTTGATGGAATTAAATGAAAAATAAGGGAAGCGATGTGCATTTACTGCACATCATTCTTACCCTACCTTGAAGCTACCATGTTCACTTCTCCTCATATTCATTTGCTACTCTGGTTAACATCGCCTCAATTGTGCTCAGTCGTTGGCAGAAAAATAGTTGTGATCTTAAAATTTTTGGTATTCTTCTCACAGGTATGTTGGCTCTTATCTCTCCATTCATGATGGTCAACTCTGCTCAAGATAAATTATTATGTTGGCTCTTGTAGTTTTCATGTGGAATGTGTTTTTTCTCCGAAGATTTTAATGGATTTACTGTGGGCATTTTGGCCATATAACTCGCATGTTGAATTGGGTTTCCTTCTATTGGCATTAAAATGTTTCAAACTAGAAATAGTGTTCAACTCTATCAACACACAGAGTCAGACCCAGGGTTCAACTCTATCAGCTCACCAAAAATCCCTAACTACTAGCACACCTGCGAAGCAGATGCAGTCTCACCCGAAGTAGCAATAGGAGGTTGCAGGACACAGGTGTCTACAACAAGAGGAAATGCAAAGTGGATCCAGGGAAACACACACAACAATCTAGTATTCTTTATCTCTCTTAAGCCTACTACGCAAGAGATATCTCTGATCTAACACAATAATGCAATAACAGTGTAACATATAGCAAATAACACAAAATCTCTCACACAGAAAAACCAGATATACATGGTTCACCCTCTCCCTAGGGATACGTCCACATAACCATGTTTTTTGATATATTATATGAAAACATACAGTTCTATCTGCGCACTTAACTTGCATATCTCTCTCTCTCTTTCTCTTCTTCTCTCCCCTCCCTGCACACCCAACTGCAGGGTTGATCTTCACACCCAACCGAAGATCTTACAATACAAGAATGCTCTCACAACACAATACTTCTCTCACACAACAACATTGATCAATCAACATCAACAAAGCTATCCAACTTCGAACCAACCCTCCCAGGTCTTCTAGACCTTTATTTATAGATTACATGGAAAAAGTCTAGGTGTCAAAACCCTAGATCCAAAACCCTAGGTGCCTAAACCCTAGGTCAACTTGACCTGTGCTTTAAGGGCTTTTCCATCCCTTCTTTCCTTATTTTATGCGAGGTGCTCCAATTCACTCGTTGATGCCTTTTTCCGCTCACTGAGTTGTCCTCGATCCATCTTCTTTGTTGATATGTCTTCCTCGATATTCTCCTCCAATGGATAATTTTTCTCTTACTTCACTCCTTTTCTGCTTCTTTGACCATTTTGACCCGTTCTCGGTTAATGTGCCTTCTGCACAGTTTGTACTTTTCTCTTCTTCCTTAATCTTCGCTTGCTTCCATAACCAAGGGCCAACAACCCCCCAACACTCACCTGTGACTCGTCCCGAGTCACTGTAGGGTTGAACCTTTGGTAACACTTCGACTTCAGACTATGCGGAGCAGCTTGTTCTTTCTTCTCTGTCCCTCCCAGTTGTGTGTAGACTGTATTTTCAGTGTCTGGTACCTAGTTTCAAATGCACCTAGTACCTATACCCTTCTTCCTTTGTTTTTACTGAGAGATGCGAGGTAGATGGTTGTCATAATACAATTTCAACTGGCTCCCATTTACTAAACCTTCCTTCCATTCTCCAGTCAGAGTCTTCAACTGCGCAAATCCTCCTTCTATAACATAGGCAACCTGATATGGCCCAAGCCAATGTGTCTTGAACTTCCCTGGATGCTTCATGAACTTTTTTTCATATATCGATACCAAATCTCCTTGCTTAAATGCTTTCTTCTTGATATGTTGGTCATGGTAGGCCTTTTCTCGTTCCTTCTGTTCCTACTGATGAAATCCTGCAATAAACCTATCTTCCTCTAGTTCTACCAACTACGCAAGCCTATCTTGCATAACACTAGTGTCATCCATATCTATAAGCGTTGAAATTCTTAAGCTAGGAACTAAATATTCCATAGGTGCCATTGCTTCTAGGCCATAAACTAACTTAAAGGGAGTCTGCATTGTCATCTTCTTGCAAGTGGTTCGATAAGCCCATAACACTGCTGGCACTCTCAAATCCCAATCATCTCTGTTCACATTGAAAATCTTCGTCAGCACTGTCTCCAAGATCTTATTGAAAGCTTCGACTATACCATTCACTTGTGGGTGGTATGGTGTGCTCTTCTGATGGTGAACTTCAAATTCCCGAGTCAAGGCTTCAATAGTTTTATTAATAAAATGTGTACCTTGATCACTCATAAGGATCTTTGGGCATCCAAATTTGGTTATGATATCATCAAATATGAATCACATAGATGTAGTTGCACTACAATCCTTAACTGCTCTTGCTTCTACCCATCTAGTCAAATACTCTATCGCAGTGATGATGTATTGAGCTCCTGTGAGATTTCCTGGTGGGTTGATAGGTCCCACAAAATCAATGGCCCATTTTTCAAATTCCTGTAAAGTTAGTTGAGGTGCTAAAGGCATATCATCTCTTCTGGAAGGTTTCCCAACTCTTTGGCATACATCACAGGCTCTGTAGTATTCCTTAGCATCTTTATGTAAAGTAGGTCACCAAAGGCCAGCTCTAAGAACCTTTTGTGCTATTGTTTTCCCTGCATAGTGTCCTCCTACGATGCCTTCATGTGCTTCTTCCAGAATCAATGGTCTGTCTGCCTCCATAATGCATCTCCTCAAAATCTCATCGGGTCCCATCTTATATAGATGTCCAACTATAAGTGAAAAATCTGCAACGTGAACTACCAACTGTTTCTTCTAAATGATTGTGTACTCGTAAGGTGCCATTCTTGTGGACATGAACTAAACTATCTTGATGAAGTGGTCATCAAATTTTCTGATGGCCAACAACTATGCATCTGGTAGTGTATCCTCCAAACTGGTAGGTTCCTCTCCATGTTCTAACCTAGACAAGTGGTCAGTTCCCTTGTTCATTCTCCTTGGATTGACCACAATCTCAAAATCATATTCCTGGAATAACAATAGCCATCTGGATATTCGTCCCCCCAACACTGACTTGTTGACTAAGTATTTCAACACAGAGTGATTAGTCAACATATTAAAATGTCCTCCCAACAAGTAGTGTCTAAACTTCTACAACGCGTAGACCATAGCTAATCCTTCTCTTTCAGTTGTAATGTAATTTATCTCAGCTGTAGAGAGCTTCTTGCTAGAAAAGGATAGCGGGTGGTCAATATCTCCTTCTCCTGGTTGTTCTAACACTACTCCTAACACAATAGATGAAGCATCAACATGAACATGGAATTCCTTACTCCAATCTGGGAAAACCAGAATAGGCACAATAACCATTTTCTTCTTTAGTGTGTCAAAGCTCTTTTGGCATTCCTTTGACCATTGAAACTGATGATATTTCTTTAAAATATTTTCCATGGGTGTTGTTATCTGTGCATATCCCTTGATAAACTTTCTGTAGTATCCAATATGTCCTAGTGCAGTGCACAACTATCTAACCGAAGTAGGGGGAGGTAGATCAACAATGATGGCAATCTTGGAAGGATCTACCAACAATGCCTGCTTACATACAATATGTCCCAGTAATACTCCAAAAGGTGAGAGGAAGATTCACTTATTTAGGTTCAGGGCAATATGACATTGCCTGCACTTATCCAACATTAGTCTCAAACATTCAATATGATTTTTCAATAAGCTAAAAACATTCCAATCATCAAAATATGCTTCCAAAAATTTGTGTAAAAATTCCTTGAATGCTTCGACCACCACCCTGGAAAATATGGCTGGTGCATTCTTCAATCCGAAAGGCATCATATGTACTAGAAATAACCCCATTATGTTGCAAATGTGGTCTTATGTCTGTCTTCCTTAGCAATCTTGATTTGGTGATAACCTGAAAAACCATTTGTGAAGGAGTAAACTTCCTTTCCTCCTACATTATATAGCACTTCATCAGTAAATGGTGTAGGGAATGGATCATGTAAACATGCATCATTCAGTTTCCTTAAATCTACATAGATTATGATCTCTCCTGAATTCTTATCCTAGACCACCATAGGGAAAATCCATTCCGATTCTTCAACAGGTTCTATGATTCCTTCTTCCAACATTCTATCTAATTCAATCCTAACTTTCTACTTATACTTGGGATTCAGTCTGTAGGGTCTCTGCTTGATTGGCCTTGCATCTATTTTCAAAGGGATCTTCATTTCTCCCACGAGCCCTTTAATTCCCTTCATGTCTGTGAACTTGGTTGGAAACAAATCCTGATATTCATGCAGTAATTCTGTAATCTTATCGATAGTGGCATCATCCCAATAATCTGTAACATCCCGCTCTGGCGCACTGACAAAACTTATTCTTTGAGGACACTTGCTCGCAAGTGATTTGGATTTTTATGATGATAAACCACTTATCCTTGATGATGATGCGTTATGATGGATGACAGGATGTTTTACTATTGTTGTATACAGGTGCTATTGATTCATTTTATTTGAGTGTGCAGGGTTTTTGACCTGGAGGATGCCGAGGCATCGATGGAACCCTTGGACTCCGGATTGAGTCAGGGAGTGTGATATTGAGTTGATTTATTTACCATGATATTTATTGATTTGATGATATGTTGTTGACA
>ML790868.1:177493-203900 GCA_009831015.1 Picea engelmannii | reverse complement strand
GAATGACGATGATGATACTATTCCAGTTCCATGCTGTGAACAATGATATTATTGATTATGAGAAAAACTTCCGATGATTTATAGATCTGCCAGTCAGTGTTCCAGATGTTGGTGATGTTGTTTCCCTCTCTCTCTCCTCATGATGTTGTATTGTAGAATACCCTTCTTGTTAAAAGAGAGTGTTGAAATATTGTAATTGTGAAGAATATTCTAATTATAATTGAGTTATTATCATGTAGATCAGTCCCCTTTTGAAGATTGATCATGTCGAGACTTATGTATGAACAAATTCCCTTTTTTGGATTGGTCAAACCCTAATCAAATGATGATAATTGAGATGTCGGCCGTTAGGGCTAATTAAAGTGGTTTTAGCCACAAGATGAAGAAGTCATCCCTTATTAATGAAAAGACACAACCCTAGTGCTCCTCAACCACTATAAATAAGAGAAGCTAGTGCGTCATTCTCACACTCACTCAGTCACTCATCTAGTGCAAAATTTTTGGATATAGTTACAGTTGCCAGAAGAAGGAGAGAGAGGTGCATGCTCAGTCTTGGTTATTCTTGGTGGTGTTGTCTTTTATCTTGGCATTGTATTAGCAATCTATATTAAGGAAGTTTTTGCTGGGTTTTCTCCCCCATGAGGGTTTCCCAGGATAAAATGATGTGTACCTTGTGATTTTGTTTCTCTCAGGGATCCTTCTTATGCTATTATTGTCTAGTAAATTGAAAAGAACTTAATAACAACTCTAAAATTTAACAAATTGATCCAACACATGATCCCAATGATAAAACTAGAATTAAGTCTTTAGTCAAGGATAAGGATAAATAAATCCAAGTCCTAAAGGGAAAATTGAAAATATCATCATCAAAGCATGTGTAAACTAAAGAGCTAATTGAAGTACACAAAGAAAAAAAATCAATAAATTGATCAAGTAGAAAAGCTCTCATAGAAGAACATTAATTTGGGGCAAAAAATTGACAAAATAAATGAGGAGAAAGAAGCATCTTTACCAACTAGTTTAACTTTAAATCAAATTATTCTTGAAGTAGAAACCATTAAAGAGGGATTAGGAGAAAATAGTTAGCCTAAAAATTCAATTATATGCAGTTTAGAAAGAATTGGTAGCGATAGAAACAAGTATTCAGTGGAAGACTACAGAGATAAAAGAGTTAAAGACATGGTTGGAAAAGAGGAATTTATTAATTGATGAGTGCCATCAAAATTTCGCTGACATGGACAAGGTTGTAGGTGAAGGAAATAAAAAAATCGAAGAGTTAATAAAGTCCTTGGAAGATGTTGAAAAAATATTTTCTGGAAAGTACCTAATTGGAGAAAAACATATGATTTGGGATCAAATCATACTAATAACAAAAAAACTAAGATGTCATTTTGATGTGGTTTAAGAAATTGAGATTCTTGAGTGTGGGGTACAGATTGAGATTGTCAAATATTGGGAATGTTTAGGAGACAGAGGTCAAGTGGTATATGAAATGATTAGGTTCCTAAATAGCCAAAATCAATTTGAATTAGAAATTATATATATATATATATATATAGATAGATAGAGAGAGAGAGAGAGAGAGAGAGATAACAAAACTTTTGTTATTATGTTAGCAAGTTCAGTGCATTCTAAACAAAGCCTAATTATGGCAGCTCAAAACAATTGTAATGTAGTTTAACAATTCGCTCAAGAATTCATAAATGAGTTTACAACAACATTTGAATTAGGATTGACTCCTGCATGAGCACACTATAGATGGTTTTTCATTGTTGAAGGATACAATGAATATTTACGCCGAAAAGCGTACACCTATTGATAATGCACAGATTTAATAGGGGTTTAGTGCTTAATAAGTTTTCTATGGACAGGATTAAATATGGCTGGAATATTCTTAGTAGTCACACAAGTGATTTCAATCATTAACTTCCTAGCTAGCTAATTTGGATTTTGTCTCTTCAAGTTTGTCGATCGAGTAGCTACCCCTTTTTTATTACTGGCTTCCTCCTTTCCTTTTTCCATCATGTCATGTTGCTTTGTCTCCTTTTTACTGCATTGCATTTCCTTGATTTTTTCATGTTGAGGTCTTAACAGCCCTCATTAAATTTTTAAAAAATAAAGGGGTTTCTATTTAAATTTTGGTAAATACTACTTTTCATTGCTTTTGATTTTGTTTTGGTTAGAATGATTTGATGGTTTCCTTTCTTAGATGATTGATTTCTGCACTACTTACTATCGATTATTCGACTTTCTTTCATGAGATGAAGATTTGGTGTTCTGGCTTATCTGCATCATTTAAGTATTTTGTATCCCTATTTGTTCAACAACGCTTGTTTGTTTATTCGTGATTATTCAAAGTTAATTCCACCCCCTGTGTTGTGTAAATTGGATTATCATGACAATATGATAGTCTCACCAAATTTTGATCTTCAATGCATAAACAAATTAGTTGAGCACTTTGGCAGATTGAAGTAATTCAATTATAAGTCAAATTTTAAGAAATTCAATCTGTGCCTTTAAAAAATAATGGTTAAAGAATGGAAAAAAGTTGATGATTATGAATTTGAATGACACATCAATTTTTTATGAGCCTTCAACTTTTGTTAAAAAGCATTGCCTTTTGCATCTATGTGTTCTTTAGCAAGACAAAATTAATTCAATCAAGATTTTTTCATATAAATTCATTCCACGTCTAAAATATTATATGTTAAAGATTATTGGTGAGCAGATAAATTGAAAATTGAACAAATGCATCAATTTTACAAGCCTTAAAATTTTGTTAAAAAAATAACGTTATTTTTTTAAATTTAAACTTTTCTAAGATAAAACAAATTGATTAAGTCTATGTCATGAGAGAATATACCTAAAGGATTAAAGATAATCCAATGGTTTCCAATTTGAACGAAGTATCAAGGATTTATGAAGCTCTTAATTTTTCTTGAGAGTGAATCATTTAAGCTCAAAGCAAACAAATGGGGAATAATGAAATAAAATTTACCACTAAGAATTTCTCTATTTTCTATAAAAGATTTTAATAAGAAGATTCCAGTTAATCATTCTTTTTCATTTATTTAAACTTTATTATTTTGAGATAGGTGATTGATTACGATGTTAATCTTTGTTAACCATTTTATAATCAAAGAGTTTATATCATCTTCTTGCATAATGAGATTGGGCAACTTTGTATAAAGATTGTCAATGGTTGTTTTCAATGGGTTTGAAAGATAGTTGTTTGAACTAGTATATATTTTTAAGAGTTTTTGCTTGCTTGTATTTTGATTATTTTGTAGTTTTATGATTTGTATAAATTATAGTTTTTTTTTTCTATATTTATCATATAGTTTTATTTGCTTATTGGTTATTTTGCAAATTGCTATCAAAGAAATAAATAAAATTTAAATATGATTGTTCATAAGATTTTTGAGGAATATTAATTTGTGGAAATAAGTTAAGAGGATGTGATTAACTTTTTCTTTTATTATTATTTTGCAGGATTTTTTTTTATTAGTATGGTGTGTTGTTAATCTTGAAAGTTAATTATTCTAGATTAATCAGTCTTTGGTGTATATCTATTGAAAACTTCCAGATTAATCAGTATTTTAATTAATCCATGTGCACAAATTAAAGGTCAAGATTAACACAGATAACCCTCGCGGATGTCATTCTATATTCGTTCATCATGGTGCCTTACTAGCCAAATTATTCATTAACCTGATTAACACGCGTGTTGGTTATTTTACAAATTACTACCAAAGAAATAAATAAAATTTAAATATGATAGTCCATAAGATTTTTGAGGAATATTAATTTGTGGAAATAAGTTAAGAGGATGTGATTAACTTTTTCTTTTATTATTCTTTTGCAAGAATATATTTTATGACTATGGTGCATTGTCAATCTTGAAAGTTAATTATTCCAAATTAATCAGTCTTTGGCATATACCTATTGAAAACTTCTAGATTAATTAGTCTTTTAATTAAAATAATGCAATGTGCGTGAGATTTAACAATAGAACAATAATATTTGTGTCCACAAATTAAAAGTTAGGATTAACATAGATAACCATCGCACATGTCATTTTGTGTTCGTTAATCATGGCGTCTGATTAACACAGATTATTCTTAACCTGATTAACATGTTTGTCACTTATAATGTCGATAGTTACGCAAATAGGCGTACACCTATTGGAAATGACTAGATTTAATGGGATTTTAATTATAGATGGGATTTTAATGGATACGATTTCATGTAAACTGAATATTCTTTGTTGTCACAATAAACGAAGGGATGTGATTTCAGCCATTAACTTCCTTGCATGACAAAACATGTTTGTTCGTCATTAAAAGGGGTGATTAGAGTGATTAGCATAATAATGACCTAGATTAATTCTCCTAAGGTATTTTACTAGACGTTTAATGTTTTCTATTGAGTATATTGTAGGTTTCTTAACACATGCCCATGAACGGATGGTCTCCTTACCAAATAACATGAAAAGCATGTGGTAACGTGAACGGATGGTCTCGTTCCCAAAAAATGTGACGAGTTTGTGGTAACGTTTTCATCTCTGAAGTGGAAGGGATGGTTGGGCTGCGTTTATGAACATATGGTCTCCTTACTAGGTATCATGACAGGCGTGTGGTAACATTTTCATCTCCATAGTGGAATCGCACGCATGTTCCATAAATTGATGATAAGACCAATCAATGTCCTTTTGTCTGTAATTGTTTTGTGTCATAACCTTCGGACCTATCGTCCTTTGCTAAACCCAGAGAAGGAAATGAACAAAGAAATATATAAAAAAATTATATATGCATACAAGTTATATTTCATTGAATATTTAAGGCTATCTTGCGACAATGCTATCTCCTCAAGAATATTTATAGTTGTAATGATGTATATTCAGATCGTTTGGAAATTTAATGTCTAATTTTTCTTTTGCAGAAAACCGAAGCATTCTTCCATTTGTAATGTTGTTTCTAACAGAAGCATTCTTCCATGTGTATTGTTGTTTCTTTGAACATATATGTTTCAGATCCATTTTGAATTCGCCGAATATTATATACGCCTAAGAGAAATGTTTCTTTCCCACTTCTTTACGAGATGCCAATCACAACAACTGAGAGTCTAGGTATTATTCATTTTTGGATTTTGTTTTTTGATGATATTAACTTGCAGGCGATTGTGATATATTAACTTGCAAGTTTCTTTCATGCTTTGTTTTGATTGTAATGGTTTTCTTTCATACCTTGTTTTGATTTGATTCTAAGGGTTTCTTGCATATGATGTTAACCTCCAGGAAATTGGGTATGCCTTCATCTTGCAGATCCCACAACCAAACATTACATGAACTTTACATTAGAGAGGTTCAACAATTGTACAGGGATAACAATGGAAAAAGTGCATTAGGATACGGTGGTAAGTTTTATCAATTGCAATTGCAAAAAATGTTTAGACAAAATTCATGTTAATATGTTTAAGGCTATTATTGCATGGCACGCCTAAGAGGATCATATCCGATCGAGGATCGGTGTTTACAGGACGCTTTTGGACTAGTTTCCAAGAGGCCTTGGGAACCCAACTTAACTTTAGTACTGCATATCACCTGGAGAAAGACGGGAAGACAGAAAGAACGAACCAAATCTTGGAAGATATGTTGCATATGTACGTGATGGAACAACAGAAGCTTTGGGAAGAGTTCTTGCCACTGGTAGAGTTTGTATACAACAACAGTTATCAAAGCATCATTAAGATGGCGCCATTTGAGTTTCTTTACAGGCGACCGTGTCGGATTCCTTTGAGCTAGGATCGACTTGAGGATAGGATCCTGGTAGGACCCGAAGCGATCCCAGAAATGGAAGAACAAATGCAAATGATAATTCAAAGGATTAAAGAAGCACAGGATCGACAGAAGAGTTATGTCGATGCACATCGCATTGACCATAGTTATGAAGTTGGTGATCGAGTCTTCTTTTGGGTGAAGCCGCACAAGAGTTTGATCAAGTTTGGAAAGGGTGCTAAACTCTCTCCTAGGTTTGTGGGACCTTTCGAAGTTGTGGAAAAGAAAGGGTCAGTGGCCTATCGACTAGCCCTGCCTGATTTTTTGAGGCGTATGCACAATGTTTTTCATGTATCTGTTTTGAAACATTATGTTAGTTATCCTACACATGTGATTGACATGAGTTCTTTGTAGGTGTCGGAAGAGGGTGCGCTCCCGGCAGAGCCAATCTGCATTATGGACCATCGCATTCGACAACTACGACGTCGAACAATCGATCAGGTCAAGGTCCAGTGGGAAAATTATAGTCCACACTCGACTACTTGGGAGGATGCATATGATATGTTGCATGCACCAGCAGTTTCCATTTTTGTTTGATAGTTAGACATTTAGATATTGTAAGATACTTTATTTACTGCACATATATACAGTGAAACTTCGGGATGAAGTTTAAAACCAAGAGGGGGTGTATGTAACATCTCACTCTTGCACACACATGATTTGACTTATTATTTGAGGAAACTTGCATGCAAGTGATCCGGTTTTAGTATATGGTTGTATTTTAGCTTATGGATTATGATGATGATGTTGTTGGATTATGATGTTATGTTATTTTATATCTATGTATAGACAGATTCTATTAACGGGTTTCTCCTGAGTGTGCAGGACACTCGACAGATTGAGGATGATGATGGCATCAATGGACCTCCTTGGACTCCGAATCGAGTCAGGGAATGGACAGTATATGGTTTGGGTATTTTTATTTATGCATATGTGACATATGATCGGGTATATTATGATGTTTTTTATGGATCATTGACAATGTTTTGTTGATGGATGCAGGTTGACGATTGCTTGCTAATCAGAATCACATAATAAGTAAAGGGTCCATGCACAACAACTAGATATTGAGGGAGAGGTGTGGAAACAACCCTGCCACACCCTACTAGCACTCCCATCATGGCTCAAATTGTAGGTTAACGATTACCTAGTTCGAGAGATCCACGATGTTGTAAGAGAAGACTGAGACAGACACTCACGAAGATTCTAAGGGGCATGCAATAAGGAAGGGTCATTATTCCTTAGAGGCCCTTATTCTATCACAAGGTCACCTGATGGAGTATTGACTCCAAGGATTGGACAACTACCAAAATCAGTCAAAGAAAATAAGAGCGCTTTTAGGAGTGATTTTAGAAGAACTTTTAGTATGGGTGAGGGAAATTGACATTTAATTAAATTAAATGGTGAATTTATTGGTGCAACTAAGGGAACGAGTGACAAGTGTACAAGGGAATAATTCCTAATTAATTTTTAATAAAATGAATTAAACGTGCAAATGGAAACTAGTCACCAAACAAAATTATATAAAAGTAATGGCGGAGAAGAGGAATTTTTATATTCTTAGGACACTCACTTAATTTCATGTCGCTGTTAAAAACTCCAAATCCGAGATCCCTGTGTTGAGAATCTGGGTGGGGTCCTTTCCATTCCAATGGAAGTCTTCAGGTTTTATCGCCGCCTTCCCTTTGTTTGGTCTTTGCAATATCTTATGGTGGCCAATGTCCTTGGTTTCTTTGAGTTACCCAACATTTTACCCCATGCTAGAAGTCTCCACACCTTTAATGTTTTGAAAGGTGAGTTTATTTTATTCTTTTTAAATAGAATATTTATATTACCAAGTCTTAGCTACTGAATTACATTAACCTTTAAGGGAAGCGTGCATGTACCAAATTCTGGTGAGAATATCACTACTTAACTGGAAAAAAAGGGGGGGGGGATGTTCCCTAACTAGATACTCTTCCTTGACTAAATTACTATTAAAAGAATTTCCTCATTTTAATTTTCTTCCATCAACTTACTCCAAGTGTATTCTATGAAAAAATTATTACTTTTCACCTTTAGAAACTAATTGGTAAAAATATATTTTATTCCACCCTTCTTACCTTGGAATTGGTGTCATTCAAATGTTGAAGGGGATTAATGCTTTTATATCCTTAAATCTCCATTATTTTAGATGTATGCATGAGATGACAAATTTTAGTTATTAAGGATAATGGTTGTCATTGATGGATGATATTTACCTAATAGTTGTGTGTAAGAAATTCCCTTATCTATATAAGGTTCTATAACAAAATTGGGTATTATATTTAGGTATGGAGGATATTTTATAGAGAGGAAGAGTACTAAATGCTAAAATGTATCAGTAACTACAAATTGATTGCGTAAGTCCTTAAGTAGGATTGTAATTCAATCATTTAAATGTTTCAAATTTGTACACCTAATTGTTGTTATGATTGTGTATCTGTGCACAACTCGTACAAGATAGAAGAATTGTGAGGCTATTTTAGATGAGTGTTAATGCTGGAAGAGTGATCAATGCAATGAGACAATTCACAATAATAATGATTTTCTTACTCTTGAACTATATGATAAGGAAAACTTAAACATATATTATCTAGTTATAACCATCATGTAGTTAAAGTGTTAGTTCAGATACTTTTAAAAATAAATAAAATACATTGAATTTCTCTATGACTACTGGCGTTGATAGTTCTCACAAACGTTTACTTAATTTTGATTATGGCTGAATCCAGAGATTAGATCAATCGCACGCCTTGGAACAATGTTGATTCTTGATCATTTAGATAGTAGACTTCGTGCGTGCAATGAAATTATGTTGTAATGAATGATTGTTTAGATATTAGACTTCTTAAGCAAAATTAAATTTAATGTGACAGATGATTGCATTTATGTGATTGGAATCTTGTGCCATGAATAAGTGATAGTTTCTCTTACGTCTTGGATTTAATGTATTGTATGATGGGCTATGTGATTAGTTAGGATACTTGTGCACCATGAATTTAAATGTTGATGTATGATTGATAACGATGATAGGTACCCTTGCACCATGGTTAATTGATGTTTAGGATTGATGGATTGATGAAATGGATGATCGTTGATTTTGTTGATTTAGCTAGTTGCTTGGATTGATTATGCTAGTGGGATGTAGACACCTCCTTGTTCCTCAAAACAGTCGCCAAACCTGAGACCTTAAATGGCTAAAATCAATTGAAACCTAGGCTTGAGCGTTGCGTATGTGTTCTGGAGGTCCTAACCTTGCATGGTAGGTTGGGAAGGTAGTCATTTTATATTCATTATTTGATTGAATTTTGTTGTAAATTGTTTCAAGATAATTATGATGTGCTAACCTTCTATGCTATTTATGTTTATGTGTCACTACCCTTCTTTGATGCGTTGAATGCGTCATTATTGATTCCATGATGAGTAGCTTGTACTTCTTTTTCTTGTGATGTTGTTGAGTAGGCATTGTTGTGTTCATTGTGTTGATGTTTATTTCTTAATAATAATAAAAAATTACCTTTATGCTTCGCTTTTTTTAGGCGTAACGGAGGGTATGGTATAGTGTCATCTCAATATTTGATGCATTTGAGTATGTTGTATCTTAGACTTCTTTAGATTTCATGACATATTCTTGGACATTATGCCTTTTTCCTTGTTTCACCTTGGAGGTTGACAGTGTGCCCGAGTAAGTGGTCTTCCTTAGGAATGGGTTTGCTACTACGAACTCCATTGAAGATCCATCATATTTTTCCCAATCATACTTACCACTTTTCATCACTTAAACCACCCATTTCCTTATCTCTTGGGATTTTAGGGTGTATTAACCCAAGAAGGGGTTGTTCCCCATTCTATAGGAAGAAGGGGTTGAAGGCTCAGAAGGATAGTTTTTGGGTAAAAGATAGAATCATATATATAAACCATCCATATGCTTCACCTAGGGATCCTCTAAGAAAGAAATGAAACACTTATATGTAAGAAAAGGGGGACCCACAAGAATAAATGATAGAATTCTTAGGGGGTTAGTTGGAGGAAAGGATGTCTCATCACGAGCCGGCCTATCATGATCATGGGTATCTAGCGGTATGACATTACCATCATCTAGACACCAAGCTAGGGTAGTGGATCTCAGTTACACAACTAAGAGAAAGGGGGTCTCATCACGAGCCAACCTTCTCATTTCTGCAAGGTATTTGTGAGTGACACTATCATTATCTGAACACCATGCCAAGACAGTGGCCTTCAACTCATCCTTAAAACATGAAAGAAACAAAGAATGGAAAAATGATGGGATTGGAAAAATTGCATTACAAATGAAGGTGCCACACACCCTCTACAAAGGCACCCAAGAATGAGACACTACAACCCCTTGTATGTCATGAACCCCATTCCCATTGAGTCTTGATCCTTAACCACTTCATCCCTTTTACATGGCTTATAGAGGTATCACTTGGGAAACACTCATTGACCTAGGGAAAATCTACCCAATAGGACAACTCGTCAACCCTCCCATATCCAAGCTTAGCAAGTTGTATAATGTCTTTGAGAACTTACTTGTTTGACAAGGTAATATTTGATGTGCATGCTTAGGTGTCTCATTTATTGATTTTATTTACTCATCATGATATTTTTACTTGAGATTCTTGGAGGGCGTGCTTATTTTTCTTTGCAGAACATAGTTGGTGGACAGTTTTGGGGGAACAAGCCTAGCTTGGGCTTCCATGGGGATTGAAGCCCAAAGGTTGGATGTCAATGGATCTCATGCCAGATGAGAGAGACATACCTTTAGAGGCATATACGATGACTTGAGAGACATGACCTAGCCCTCACATGCCAAACGTTTCTCCTAGTAGAGGAAAAACGTCATCTTTTGGAGGCTTGATGTCATGCTTGAGGGGCTTGAGGTGGTGATGGCTACACATAGAACATTTAATGAAGGAACCCTTGGATCATGGAATAGAAGGTTGGATTGGAGACACATGGCCTTTGTAGGCTCAACCCTATCATCTCCAACTCAACGTTTGGCCTAAAAGTGACAAAATTTCCCTCCTAAAGGGGTCACGTCACTCTTAGGGTTTTTATTTGTGAAAAAAGTAAAAATTAGAATGAATTGTTTAATATTATTTTGTAAAAGGGGAAAGATTAGGTTTGTTTACCCCTATTCTTTTGGTTTATCCTAAAATTATGTGGAAAAACTATTTTGGTGATATTTTATATAAATAGAGATCATAAGATCTCATTTCATAACATAACTCTCCCATTGTGAGAAGTAGTGGACTGAAATGTTCACTATATTTGGCCAGTTTCTCTCTTATGCTCTTGTGTATGGATATATTATTAGTTATTGGTTGATGGAAGTGAGGTGCTAGCATTGGAAGGATCTTCTTTTCTATTGTGGTGGTTTATTATAGTATTTTCCTTGAATTGGTAAGGCTTTTTTGCATTGTATTATCATTTTTTTTCAAGACAAGGTTATTTTTCTAAATCTAGGTGGGAAGCATAAGGGCATACACCCCCACCTTAGCCTCCATCACTTTATGCTTAAATTTTATTGGTTTAACAAGGATTTTCTAAGAGAATTATAAGTGCATACGCCCTCTTAGCCTAAACCCTAGCTAGAGATACTTGCCTTGGGGAGTAAGAGGATTTACACCCCCAAGGTGGTATTACCTCTAGATCTTTCTTTACTTGACTCCATTAACTGAGTTATTAAAGGCACTAGTCATTACTTGTTGCATTGGAGAAATAAATTGTTGCCTTGGTAAAGATGAAATTTTCAAGTTTTAAAGTTGTCTCTTTGGGAAATTGTTCCTTGAGCCTTTGGATCTCTTGCCTCATTGAGGCATCCCCTTTCAACCACAAATTCTTTTTATTGTTACAAAACTAACCTACAACCAATAGGGTTGCAGAAAACTAGCCCTCTAACCCCTAATAACTTCTAAACTAACCCTAGGATTTAGCCCTAACTTTTCCCTAACTCTCTACTAAAACAAAGTTATCGAATTAATGAGAACTGTGACCTCAAAACGAGAACTTTGGCCCAAAAAAACCATATTTTTGCATAAAAAACATCAAAATCAACCCCCAAATCAAAAATTGGTGCTACCAGTAGCACCATTTTTTTAAATGGGGTCAAAATTACAACATTTTCAAACATGGCCTTCAAAACTCAAACAATAGCTCAAAAAAACCTTAAAATCAACACCTAAAAAAAATATGTTTTTGAAAAAAAATAAAATATATATATATTCAAAATGTTAAAATTTTATATAATTTGAAATCGTATTTTTAGTACTTGGTACCAGTTAGTGATATTTCCTGTAGGGGGGTTAGAATGCAAAAGAATGGGTTAAAACCCACTTGTCCTAAGTTTTGAACGCAAATGCGCCTATGGTAAGCGGCAAGCAAGTCCGAGCGGCAGCGATTCGCGCGCCCGGATCAACGGTGCATATTGGATTCCGGACCCCCCCCCACCTTTCTACCTTTAAGCGGAGGGGGGGGGTCCGGAATCGGGGGTGCATATCTTCGACGGTCCATATCAACGCGCCCAGATCAACGGCGATAAAGGCAATTCCGGACCCCCCTTGCCTCTCTACCTTTAAGCGGAGGGGGGGGGTCCGGAATCAGGTGTGCAGCTTTTCGACGACCGAGATCTTAGCGCCCGGATCAACGACACTCGTGCAGCCCCATCATTCTCATGTGCCCTGTGTTTAGCCTGCGTGGGCCCTTCTCCCATCATGTCATCTTCCATAATCACCTTTCTGCTGCTGCCATGTGTCATCCATCCACCTCCCCTCTTTGGTCCGCATGGCCCTCCTTCCTTCTCATCATCCACTCGTCGCTTGTCATGTGTCCCACTCCTTTCCATGTCAGACTCTCGCCAAGTAGCAAGTCCACTATCTCTCTCCTTCCCCCCCCCTTTTTCCCACCTGTTGTCCTCCGCCATGTGCCCTCCTCTGTCGCCATTCTCACATCTCTCCACTTCGTTTACGCCCTCATGATCCGACGCCACCACTCCTGTCATGCACCCCATCCTTCGCGCTGGCCTCCACGCTCATTCGCCAAGCCAGTCAGTTATTCCAGGTGACAGCACAAGAGGCCCTCCACGTCCCAAAGATGCCAAGTTGGTCGGGCCATCCTCAATCCCGATGAAGCAGTTATTGAAGCGGTTCGTGGTGGTTAGATATCGCCTCCGCCATAATGGGAAAGCACGTCAATGAATTAAAGGCACGTCGATTCACCATTGGAACTGTCAAAGAGTTAGATCACGTCTAACATAAGTTGCACGATCTCTCAGAGGTTGACTGTCAGAAAGCCATGCAGATGCAAAGCCTTCAATGCAGTGTCTTGATTTCGTTGCAGTTGTTGTTCTGAGTATATGAAGGCGTTTTCTCCATTTTTGTATCTATCAATGGTAGAGCTAAGCTCCCGACTGTAATGTTTCAGCAAACATTCTAGTTTTCTGGGTTATGTATCCGTGTTTGAGATTTCTTGTTTTATGACAAACAGTTCTCCTTTTCCATCTATGTTTTCGTCTAATATCAGAGAGTTCATGATCGAATGATTCGTGTGGATTGTTGCAGTGATGTTATGATAAAGGATTTGTTGTGGCATTATTGTATTCTCTGATCTTTTGTGTTTGAATGTAAGAGGATCTTGCGTTCAAATGCTTCATCCTTCAGTCTGTTACAAATCGAATGTTTATGATAGACTTTCGCACTTTTCTCATGCAAGTCTTCCCCCTACTCACCCTTATTACAGCTCACTGTTTGAAGTTTATCTAAGACCTCAATCACCCGTGCATGCCTGGCCTAGTTTCTGAGTTGAGACGACTATTCTAAGTTTGCTTCCATTTGATCACCCCTTTTAAACAAATCGTGACATTAAACTGATGGGTGTCAGGCTCTGCTCCTACAAGCAATCCAGGAGTGACTTCTGACGCTAACATTTTTGGCGTCATTGCCGGGGATGAAGTTGGATATTTTCCCCGGGATTGAACGACAAAGATCAACTGATTCTGAAGGTGCATTAGATATCAGAACTTGAAGATTGCTACTGTGCACCTGGTGACTCCATTGTGACGACTCCGCTAGGGAGAACCTACTCTATAAACTGTGGCTTCAAGAGGCAGACATACAAGGTCTAATCCACACTTGCCTTTAGCCACACCAGAAGCTGACGCGGAAGCGATGCGCAGAAAGGGAAAGAGATTTGCAAAATAAGTTTCCATCGCCGAAACAGGTAATACGCCCTCCCCTTCTATGAGAACTCCATTTTCTTATTCGCAGCTTCCTAGTCATCCTTCCTCTGAGGTTTCCCGTTTTCTGAATTTCAGGAGTGTTCCTGCTGAGTTTTCTCCTCCTGGTCTGGTATCAGGAAGAGAGACCCTTGTCACTCCCCCCTCCCTGGAGGTCGTGCCTCATCATAGACCTCAAGCTTCTGAAGGCTTCACCACCCCTCCTTTTACTACTACTGCTGCACAGAGAGAAGCATCTGCACACTCAGGTCCCTTGGCTCTCTCTCTATTTTCTCCATTGTCTCCTCCAAGAACCTCTTTTCCGACATCTCCCGTCCACACCCCTTCTCCTCCGAGTTATCCTTTACCTAATATCCCTATGGTTGGTGTTAATCTCCCTCTGAATAGAATGGACGCCATAGTTGCTTCCAGATATGCCCCTCTAATCCTACAACATCCTTTGAATCCCCTCCCTGCTAGAGACTATTTGAAATACATGCCCAAGTTCAGTGGGGAGGGAGACATAATTGTTGAAGAGCACCTAGCTGCTTTTTATAGTTATGCAGACAACTTGAATATCGAGAGTGAAGATGTCTAGATGAGAGTCTTTGTCCAGAGCCTAGATGGAGAGGTGAGGAAATGGTTCAGGGGAATGGCCCCTGGATCTATTGTTGGCATTGAAGCCTTGGATAACGTTTTCCTGAGGCAGTGGGGGGACAGAAAAGATTTCATGTATTACATGACAGAGTTTGGGTCTCTGAGGAAGATGGAAGGAGAGTCTGTCTCTGACTTCTCCAAAATATTTAATAAGATGTACAATAAGATCCCTGCAGAGATAAAGCCCTCAGAAGCCTCTGCCCAAATTTCATATGCTGGTGCTTTTGATCCTGATTTATGCCTGCTACTGAGGGAAAGAAGAGCTACCTCCTTAGCTCAAATGCAAGATGCTGTCGTAGAAGTGGAATCCAACATATTGGCAGCTGACAGAATGAGGAACAAAGCAGACGCAGAAAAAATAAAGGGAAGATCTGAAGCCTCAACTTCCAGCCCATCATTGCCCCACCCTCAAGTGAATGAACTGGCCGAGATAATGAAGTTATTGACTGAGGAGGTGGAGAGATTGAAGGTGGAAAGGAAACAAATTTATAAGGGCCCTCAGAGCACCAAAAATAAAGGAGGTTTCAGGAGGCCAAATAATATCGCTCCCCCAACTATACACAGAGAAAGGGGAAGAGACAGAGAAGACCATAAAATTCAGGCCCCTTTTCAGAACCATCTGGTTGCCCATGAGGAGGAAAGAGAAGTAGATGAGTTGGATCCTGAAATCCACTGCCTAGAAGTCACTCCTCCTTTTCCTCATCTCACTCAGACTGCTTATGAAGAGTCTCTCATGGATGGTCAGCTAAATGAATTGAGCAAGGGAGACAAAGCTAGTGGCGGCCGAGGCAGGTACAACCTGAGATCCGACAAAAGGGTAGCAACACCTTACATTCCTGAGCCATC
Source organism: Picea engelmannii (assembly GCA_009831015.1). NCBI lineage: Eukaryota > Viridiplantae > Streptophyta > Pinopsida > Pinales > Pinaceae > Picea > Picea engelmannii. The sequence continues at coordinate 188,307 of ML790868.1, read as the reverse complement.
CAATAGAACAGAGAAACCTGCTAATGAAGTAGCAGACGCTCACAGAGGTAAGAAGGCTCAAACTCTCTCTCCCATCGTCCATAATCATGTTCCTGAAATTAGAGAAATCCCAAAGCCTATGTCTTCTTTCAATATCGAACATGAGATTCAAAAGATCAGAATCCCTGTGCCACTCACTGAGTTAATTAAACATGGGGAATTCAAAAAGCGCTTCTCTGAGCTGTTGAAATCCGAAGCCTCATACCCTCTCACAGACTCCATAAACCTCCAAGATGAAAGGCCTGCAGTTGTCCTAGGTCCCATGGTAGAAGAAAGAGATGATTCATCCCCTCCTTTCTACACATCCCTGAACATACATGACAAAGTGCTGCATAATTGCCTTATGGATTCAGGGGCCTCTCACAACCTCATGCCCAAAACTGTCATGGAAGAGTTGGGGCTAGAAGTCACCCGAGCCTATCATGACCTCTATTCTTTCGACTCCAGGAGGGTTCAGTGTTTGGGAGTCATTAAGGACCTGGTAGTTTCCCTGTTTCAGCCGCCCATGAAGAGTATGGTCATGGATATTGTGGTAGCTGACATTCCCTCTAAGTTTGGCATGTTGTTGTCAAGATCCTGGATAAAGAGACTGGGGGGAAACTTGCAGATGGATCTCACATATGCCACCATTCCAATGTTTGGAGGGGAGCATAGGAGACTGTACAGAGAAGCCCAACTGGCCTACATAATCAGTGATGAGGCCAACCCTACCAATCATCCCATCTATGCCTTGGACACTGATTTAGGCTCCAGTTTACTACAGCTCACCCACACCCCTGAGGCCCCTTTACATATCAGAAAGTAGCCCATTCTTAATCAGGAGACACCCCCTCCAATCACCTATGTTTGGAAGATGTTCTTTGATGGAGCTTCCTCCAGTATGGGTGCAGGTGCCGAAGTGATATTCATATCACCCTGTCGAGAGACCATATCTCTATCATACAAGCTGGAATTCGAAATCACCAATAATGTGGCAGAATATGAAGCTCTGGTTCTGGGATTAAGAGCTGCCAAGGAAATGGGAATTAAGGAGATGGCTATGTTTGGAGATGCAGAGTTGATCGTTCAGCAGGTCAAAAATGTTTATCAAGCTAAGAACCCTCGGCTCAGGAATTATAGGAATGAGGTATGGGACCTAATTGATAATTTCTTCCTGGCCTTTAATATTTCTTACATTCCAAGGGAGGAAAATGCTTCACCCGACTTTTTAGCTGTCACAGCTAGCTTGCTCGAAGTTCCTTCACCACCAGTGATCAGATCCGACGTTGAAATAAAATACAGACCTTCTATACCAAACAATGTTAAACACTGGAGGGTGTTTGAAGATGACCAGGAAATAGAGAAATTTCTCTAGTCCATCGATGATTTTTCTACGTTGCACATAGATGAGAATCCCGACATGGAAGGTGATTGTCACCCTGGGGAACTTTTAAATAAAATTGTTGATCGCCAGATTATTCAACTACCAAGCAATTATATTCCGAGAGGACTAGTTCCATTAGAAAGACTGTTCGATGGAAATGATCTGGCAATAAAGGGTAAAATCTCAGGTGATGATGATGACACAGCTGAGTGCAACATATGCACACCAGAGGAGCCCAAGTTTGTCAAACTGTCAAGGAGTTTGACTGAGGAGCAAAGAGCCGAATATACTAAGTTGCTAAAGGAATTTGTTGATGTGTTCGCATGGACCTACGAAGACCTCAAGACGTATGACACATCATTCATCGAGCACAAGATCCCACTGAAAGAGGAGGCTAAGCCATTTAAGCAGAAGTTGAGACAGATAAATCCCATGTTGTTGCATGTTATGGAGAGAGAGGTAAAGAAGTTGTTGGATGCGCAGATCATTGTCCCCTTGAGATATTCGGAATGGGTAGCCAATTTGGTCCCGGTGAGAAAGAAAAGTGGAGAAATCAGACTCTGTGTTGATTTCAGGAACCTGAATAGAAGTTCCAGAAAGGACAATTATCCCCTGCCCAACATGGAACACATATTACAGAGGGTCACCGGCGCATCCAGGATATCCATGATTGATGGTTTTTCTGGATACAATTAGATATCAGTCATGCCTGAGGACAGAGAAAAAACAACCTTCACCACTCCTTGGGGCACGTTCATGTATGCCAAAATGCCTTTCGGACTGATGAATGCGGGAGAAACATTTCAGCCGTCCATGGACATAGCTTTCGTCGGGGAGAAGGACCAGTTTGTGGTGATATATCTGGATGACATCACAGTCTTCTCCAAGACTGATAAAGAGCACTGCTGCCACTTAAAAAGAGTTTTCATGAAGTGTCGGAGGTATGGCCTATCCTTAAACCCCAAGAAATCACTGTTTTCTATGTAGGAGGGGAAGCTGTTAGGTCACATAGTGTCAGCGGAAGGAGTAAGGATTGACCCAAGCAGGGTGGAAGCGATTCAGGCCCTGTCACTTCCCAGGTCTAAGAAGGAAGTTCAGGCATTTTTGGGGAAGATTAACTTTCTGAAGAGATTTGTCTCGAACTTTGCCGAGCTGGTGAAACACATTACAGCCATGCTCAGGAAAGGCAATGAAGTGAAATGGACCGCTGAACCCAGGGAATCTTTTGCCCGAATAAAGAAAGCATTGACCGAGGCACCTGTGCTAATCAGTCCTGATTATTCTAAAGATTTCCTGATTTTCTCATTTTCTTCTGATGACTCAGTAGCAACAGTCTTGTTGCAGAAAAATGATCAAGGGCAAGAGCAACCTATTTCTTTCTACAGCAAGGCATTGAGAGATGCCAAACTCAGGTATGAGATCATGGAGAAGCAGGCCTATGCATTGGTGAAAGCTCTCAAAGATTTCAGGATCTATGTTTTGCACTCGAAGATCACTGCATATGTCCCTTCAACCTCTGTGAAGGACATTCTTATACAGCCTGACATAGACAGGAGAAGGGGTAAATGGATCGCCAAGATCCTGGAATTTGACCTGGAGATTAAGCCCACCAAGTTGATAAAGGGGCAAGGTTTGGCCAAACTGCTGGCTGAATCCAATTGCAAGACTTTGGGGATTAACTTCATCAATGAGCAAGCTGAGTCATCCGGCAGGAATTCTCAGATCATCATACCACTAGCATCATGTCCCTGGTACAAGGATATCTTGTATTTTCTGCAAGAGTTAAAGCCCCCTGATGGATTAGGAAAGAGTAGGGCCAGAGCTTTGAAGCTAAAAGCGGTCAGGTATTGTCTCATTGACCAAGCCTTGTATTGGAGAGACCCTCTGGGGATACTATTAAGATGTCTAGACCCGCTGCAAGCCCAGAAGGTAATGTTCGATTTTCATAGCAGTCTCTGCGGAGGTCATCAGTTTTGGAAGACCACAGCCCACAAAATCCTCCGGGCTGGGTATTACTGGCCTACTTTGTTTACTGATGTATGCAGGGAAGTCAGGGCGTGCATCAAATGCCAGAAGTTCTCAGGTAAGCAGCAACTCAAATGTCTGCCATTAAAACCTATAGTAGTTTCGACACCCTTTCAGCAGTGGGGATTAGATTTCATCGGAGATATTCACCCCCCCTCAAGTGGCCAGCACAGATGGATCCTCACTGCTACTGATTATTTCACCAAGTGGATAGAGGTTGTCCCCACCAGGAGCACTTCTCACAAAGTAATCATCAGCCTCTTGGAAGACATCATAGCCAGATTTAGCTGCCCAAGTAGGATTGTCACTGACAATGCCACTCCCTTCAGGTCTGAGCCTCTGGTCAAGTTCTGTGAACAATTTGGGATTTCACTGGTTCACTCCACTCCATACTACCCTCAAGGAAACGGACTCGTAGAATCCTCCAATAAAAGCCTAATCAAGCTCCTCAAAAAGCTACTGGAGGACAATCAGAGGGCCTGGGACTCAAAGCTCAAATTTTCCCTTTGGGTTGATCGGGTAACAACAAATAAATCCCTGGGTCTCTCACCTTTCCAACTTGTTTACGGAATAGAGTTCGTTTTCCCCACTCAACTCGCCTTACCTATGGTGAGTTTCCTTCAAGATTTAGAAGTAGAACCCAACCATGTGGTCAGGAGGATTCATCAAATGGTGGAGGTGCAGTAGATCAGAGAACAAGTCATGGATAGGGCCTGCAATCATCAGTAGAAGATCAAACAGGCTTTTGACAAGAAGAACAGAAAGAAGGAATTCAAGCAAGGTGACCTGGTACTCAAGTGGGACGCACCCAGGCAGGACAGGGGAAAGCACAACAAATTTGAAGCCCTCATGTTGGGGCCTTTCAAGATCCTTGAAGCATGTTCAAACAACACATACAGGCTGCAGGATCTGGAAGGCGAAGAAGTTTTTAATGGTCCGGTGAATGGGCATTTCTTGAAAAAGTGTTTTCTGTGAGCCACAGTCGGCCCTTTGTTTTGTAAATATTGTTTTTGTTTTGTTTTCAGTTTAATAAATGACTCCATAGCCCAACAACAAAGGCACTGGATCTGCAAAGAGTTCTTAGAGCATCACAGGGACAACTCTACCCCCCATGGAGCCAAATGTTAGCGATATTTCTTGTAGGGGGGTTAGAATGCAAAAGAATGGGTTAAAACCCACTTGTCCTAAGTTTTGAACGCAAATGCGCCTGTGGTAAGCGGCAAGCAAGTACGAGCGGCAACGATTCGCATTCTCGGATCAATGGTGCATATTGGATTCCGGACCCCCCCCCCCGCGTTTCTACCTTTAAGCGGAGGGGGGGGGTCCGGAATCGGGGGCGCATCTCTTCAACGATCCAGATCAGCGCGCCCGGATCAACGGTGATAAAGGCAATTCCGGACCCCCCCTGCCTCTCTACCTTTAAGCGGAGGGAGGGGGTCCGAAATCAGGCGCTCAGCTTTCCGACGGCCGAGATCTTAGCGCCCGGATCAACGACACTCGTGCGGCCCCATCATTCTTAGCTGCCCTGTGTTTAGCCTACGTGGGCGATTCTCCTGTCATGTCATCTTCCAGAATCACCTTTCTCCTGCTACCGTGTGTCATCCATCCACCTCCCTTCTTTGGTCTGCATGGCCCTCCTTCCTTCTCATCATCCACTTGTCGCTTGCCATGTGCCCCACTCCTTTCCACGTCAAACTCTCACCAAGTAGCAAGTCCACTATCTCTCACCTTCTGCCCCCCTTTTTCTCACCTGTTTTCCTCCGCCATGTGCCCTCCTCTGTCGCCATTCTCACATCTCTCCACTTCGTTTACGCCCTCATGATCCAAGGCCACCACTCCTGTCATGCGCCCCATCCTTCGCGCTGGCCTCCACGCTCATTCGCCAAGCCAGTCAGTTATTCCAGGTGGCAGCGCAAGAGGCCCTCCACGTCCCAAAGATGCCAAGTTGGTCGGGCCATCCTCAATCCTGATGAAGCAGTTATTGAAGCGGTTGGTGGTGGTTAGACATCACACTCCGCCATAATGGGAAAGCACGGCAATGAATTAAAGGCACGTCGATTCGCCGTTGGAACTGTCAAAGAGTTAGATCGCGTCTGACATAAGTTGCACGATCTCTCAGAGGTTGACTGTTAGAAAGCCATGCAGACGCAAAGCCTTCAATGCAGTGTCTTGATTTCGTTGCGGTTGTTGTTCTGAGTATATGAAGGTGTTTTCACCATTTTTGTATCTATCAATGGTAGAGCTAAGCTCCCGACTATAATGTTTTAGCAAACATTCTAGTTTTCTGGGTTATGTATCTGTGTTTGAGATTTCTTTTTTTATGACAAACAGTTCTCCTTTTCCATCTATTTTTTCGTCTAATATCAGAGAGTTCATGATCGAATGATTCGTGTGGATTGTTGCAGTGATGTTATGATAAAGGATTTGTTGTGGCATTATTGTATTCTCTGATATTTTGTGTTTGAATGTAATAGGATCTTGCGTTCAAATGCTTCCTCCTTCAGTCTATTACAAACCGGATGTTTATGATATACTTTCGCACTTTTCTCATGCAAGTCTTCCCCCTACTCACCCTTATTACAGCTCATTGTTTGAAGTTTATCTAAGAGCTCAATCACCCGTGCATGCCTGGCCTAGTTTCTGAGTTAAGACGACTGTTCTGAGTTTGCTTCCATTTGATCACCCCTTTTAAAAAAATCGTGACATTAAATTGATGGGTGTCAGGCCCTGCTCCTGCAAGCAATCCAGGAGTGACTTCTGACGCTAACAGTACCATTAAAACCAAAACCTCAAAATCAACCATCAAATTTAAAAGCGTTGCTACCAGTAGCACCCGTTCTAAAATTAGGGTATGAAAATGACACATTTTTATAAAGTGGTAAAAAACTCATCATTATTGTAAACAAAATCATAAAATCAACCCTTAAATGCTTACTTTTTAAATCTTATTATCACTCAAAGCACAAGGTAATAAATAATTCCATGAAAATATCACAATATACTTTAAAAATTCAATGTCACTTTTTAATAATTTTTTTACTTTTAATAAAAAAAAGTAAACACAAGTTACACTTAATGAAACATAAATTATTTCTTAAAAGTATTGTTATATTGTCCATATTCAAAACATATGAGCTAAGAAATTTTTTTATATTATCCATAATCAAAACTATAATTCATAAGACATAAAAAAGGACTCATAACTTCATGTAAGATCATATGTAAGTTCAATGCTCAGTTCTAGTTAGCATACAAACATCATATGGATAAAAAATACATAAAATGTTTCAGACACTTATTCAAATTGACTCATGGTTTATGAAATACCATCAAAGTCTAAATTGTCTTCAGATGAATGATTGGATGCAGATGTAGATGATCCATACTCTTCTCTATTGTCGATGAATGCACCATTTGAGTCTGCATGCATGCCCAACATTTCAGATGTCAAATGCCTTTTAGATCTATGAATAGGTTAAGCAAACTCCCATCTTGCATTTATTTCTTGTGGCAACAACCTCTTGATAATATTTGTTGTCTTGGAGAAAATACTCCCTCTCTTTATCAAATCGAATTCATAAACAAGTATGTCAACATCATCTAATTTTAAGAGGTCAGTGCGACGACGAGTTGTACTTTGACACTTTCTTTTTCTGTTTCTATTGACATGTTTCTCAACCACCATATCTAGCTTGTATACACCATTGAATGGGTGTGCACTTGTTTCATACCAATGCACTTCAATTTCAATAACATCATCATTTTGTTTCTCAATCTTTATAACCGTTGCAATCCATAATGGATAACCATGTGGATCTTTAGTCGCTAAAATTGCAATCATGCTACCCTCCTTAATATCTTATATTTAACCCCTATAAAGGTCTTCCATGGCTTCACATTGTGCACGTGACCTTCGTGAACCAATATACATTTCTCTTTCCTTTGCTTGTGTAAACTCAATAGCACCTTGAGATTCTTGTTGAAATTCAACGATGTTTRTTTCTTCAGATTCATTTGACATATTTTGTGGCCAATGAAATGGATTCTTCAACCATGTATCTTCATTTGTTGAGCTTGAAATTATGTCACTTTGACTATTGAAAAAAGACTCCCACCAAACAAAATCAACAACATCAAAGTACTCATATGTATCCTTAATGGACTTTTTTATTTCTTCCAGGCATTCAGAATAATCTACATATCTATTATGCCTCTGTGCATTATGGATTTCAGCAACTAATTGTAAAAATAATAACTTTGATGCAAATATTGGACGATCTAGAATGAACTTCAAAATTGTTAAACCTGATGAAGGCCCCCATTCTGTAGTAGTTGAATACTGCTTTCCCCATATAAGTGTTTTCCCATCAATTTTTTTGAAACAAAATTAATGTTGGAAGCTAATGTCATTAAGCTGATCAATATATTTTTCTTCACGATGCGATCCCTGAATAAATCTTCACATGTCAACAGTTTCTTCTAATATATGAAAAATAGGCTCTGGAACGTATGTTTTCTTAATACATTCAATCAATGATGGTAGGCTTCCAACAATTTTCCTCTTCAATGTTACTGAAAAACGACTGAACATTTGATCAATATGATCATGAGTGTGTCCAACAAGAAGGAAACCAACTTTCACTTTTTGAAAGATTCCCATTTCAACAAGCATGCTTAGATATCCAAACACAATTTGATTTTTATTTTCACAACTAGTGTTGTCCAACTGTAGATAGAGAACTTGAGGAATATTTCCAGACTAGTGAGTGAGCACATGATTAATTAAGGTGATGGTCATATTTTTATCATTATGAATATTTGGAGCTATGAAGTAAACCATTTCCATTGAAAACCATACAACCAACCAAGTGAAATAGAATGAAATTCTCTTCCTATAAAGTTTTGGGTGTATGGACAAAATGTGGTAGAAGTGTTTTATTTTGTTCCATGCCATCAATTATCATACCTAAATATTTGTTTGGAGTATCATAACACTTCTTCCAATGTTTGTACAACTTTTTCCTTTCACTTAATTGTTGATTCCAATGTTCTTGATGTGCTTTGACTATGGAATCTACACATGAGATAAAATGAAAAAATATTGATCATATTTGATAACTATTCAATTTAAAAAAATTAAAATAAAATAAAATAAAAATAGTAAATGCATACCTCTTTTTGCCCCTTCAGATTTATCTCTTGATTTAATAGTAGCACATATACTACAAATCCCCATCCTTGACTTCTTAGGAATACAAAAATTGTTGAATTATTTCTTCCATATTCTTGTAAAATATGCATATGTAATAAAATTACAATTTCTTTCAACACCTTCAACATATCCTTTGTACAAGTTGTAGATTTCCCTCCTTGAGAAATTATATGGAATATGTACCGTGTCTCTATCTGGAATACACTCTCCATGTATGAAAAAGAAATCACACATCCATGACAATGTAGTGTCTTTCAATGGCTCACTCTCTCATCCATGATGTACCTTGAATAAAATGAAGGATCTTTTAACAACCTTGTCTGGATTCTTGATAGACAAAGATTACCATTTGAGTGAATTTTTTTGAAAGAATTTATGCAAAGTAAAATATTCTCAATGCAATAATCATATCATGTATTGGTGGATATCATGCACCCCATCAAATATGAATTTTGCATGCTCTTATTCATTGAAAAATATGTCTTCCTTTTATTCAAGGCATACATGTATTCCATCTTTTTCAAACAATTTTTTTGACAACATTCACTTGAAATCAATTCACTTATGGAAATTGATTTAGTGAGAAATTATTTCCTAGACCTTGTATAAATAAAATGATTTGGATTGATATAAAAAGGTCTAGTACTGGTCCTAGACACAATGTTTCTTTGCAATGTATCCATTATTTCATCATCCTCACTAGAATGGTTTTCGTTATCACCAGAAGGAATATCATGCAAAACATTGTCATGAGATTGAACTAGAGAATGTTGATCACCTTGATTTTTTGCAGTTGGATGATTGAGAACATGATATTCATTCCTAGGTCCATCATCTTCATTGATAATCTCATTCATGAGAGGAATATCAAAATCACTAGAGACATGATTACCATCCTCACCAATTTCATTGGATCTTCCATGAAAATATTCACTTGAAGGAAACTCATCATCACCCATAAGATTGTCAATGCCATTAAGATTCTCACTTGGAGAAAAATTTCCATCATCGTCATTGGTACCTTGAAAATACTCATTTGGAGGAAAATCATCATCAACATTGTGTCCACCATTGACATAATCATATTCACTACTTTCAAAATCCCCACTTGAGTGAAAAATTTCACCATCCTCCTTAGTGCCTTGAAAATATTCATCACTATCTTTAAAATCCTCACTTGGAGGAAAATCAACATCATCAACATTGTTTCCTTTTAATTTATCACTCAGCAAAGAGTGTCCACCAATGGAGTAATCATCTTCACTACTTTGAAAATCCCCACTTGAGAGATATTCTTCATCATCCTCATTAATGGCTTGAAAATCCTCACTTGGAGGAAAATCTACATTATCCTCATCGGTACCTTGAAAATCCTCACTTGGAGAAAAATCATCATCACCAACATTGCTTCCTTTAAATTCCTCATTCGGGAAAGTATGTCCAACATTTCCATAATCGTCATCATTACATTTAAAATCCCCACTTGGGGGGGATTCTTCATCATCCTCATTCGTGCCTTGGAAATCCTCACTTGGAGGAAAACCTTCATCAGTACCTTCAAAATCCTCACTTGGAGGAAATTCATCATCACCAACATTGTTGTCTTTAAATTCCCCACTCAGGAAAGAGTGTCCACCATTATCATAATCATCTTCACTACTTTTAAAATTTCCACTTGAGGGAAATTCTTCATCATATTCATTTGTGCCTTGGAAATCTTCATTAGTACCTTGAAACTCCTCACTTTGAGGAAATTTTTCATCCCAATCATTTAAACGTTGATCATAGTCTCCACTTTGACCTACATTTTGATTATTGTCATTAATATTAAACTGTTGAATAGATTTATCACCATCATATTCCTCCTCTTCATCATCGGTGCCTTCAAAGTCCTCTGATTTGGGACTTTCCTGAGGAACATGCTAAAAAACAGTGTGTGCACTATGATTAAACTTCTAACTAGATGAAAAATACGACGCCTCATTTGCATTACAAGAATTTCTATTGCATTTTCTAGTCCCAACAGAAGAGGTATGTGAACAATTTGTTGATGTCTCAAAAATAAAATATTTTTTATCTGACAAAGCCATCCCTTCTCTCTAAGAACATAGAATGATACAAATTCTCACCCTCCCAATGACATTCTTATAACTTGCAGAATGATATTTTCCCTCT
>ML790868.1:165418-177414 GCA_009831015.1 Picea engelmannii | reverse complement strand
CCCCCCCAAAATTTTCTCCAAAATTTCACCCCAAAATATTCCGTCCAAAATTTCCCCCTCAATTTTTTCCCTCCAAAATTTCCCCCCAATTTTTTCCCTTAAAAATTAAAAACAAATTTTACTCTTTTATTTCATTATTTACATGTTAAATACAATATTTCTCATGTTTATTTATTTATCCCACATTCATAAAACATAGTGATGATCCATATAATTTTAGGTATATATGTAGACAATATACCTAATTTTTATTTATCCCACATTCGTTATACTAACAGTAATTTATATTATATGTGTTATATATGCACATTCTTGTTTTATCTTTTTACATTGTGTGATATCTTGGACAATATTAATTAAAGGATTTGGAGCAAGCTACAAGGGAGAAACATCGAGAAGACATCTAAGGATAATCTAGCATTTCAGAGGTTAGTTGTTTTTTAAATTCTTACCATTTACCAAAACAACAATTATAAGATCATCTTTGAATCACATAATAATTTTCCATGCGAAAATTAAAAAACCTTAAATTTGTTTAGATGTTTTCCAACTTTTTCTAAACAAATCCCAACTTTTTAAAAAGAATTGAGACTTTTTTCAAAAAAAATTAACAAAATCCTTAATATTTTTTGAAAAAAAAAGTCAAATTTAGGTATAGTTTTGTAAAAAAAACATCTTTTTTTAATTGTTTTTTTTAATTGTTTTTTACTTAATTTTTTTTAGTTTTAGCCCATGGTGGTTATTGGGCAATGCCTAGGGCTTGGTCGTGGGGACTGGGGTGATGTCGGGCATCGCCCCAGCCCCCACGACCAAGCCCTGGGTGCGGGACTATGACTTGGTTGCGGGGGGGCAACCTCGTGGGCGTGCCCATGGCTTGGCCACGGGGTTGGTCAGGCTAGGGATGAAGGATCATATCCTGTCACTGAGAAGGAGGAGGGGGTGAATCAGTGACACAATAATTTGATCATATTTTTACTTTTGTCAATGCAAACAAAATTTGAACACAATATTTTATCGTGGAACCCAATTGGGAAAACCACAAACACTTTTCTATTAACTGCAAAATTTTATTTTACAAGTTACAATAGAAGGAAGATGTTCTTCCTCTTTAGATCAGCACCCACTGATCAAGATTCACCCACACCCTTTTTCACCATCTCCAACTGGTAGGAGGTTACAACCCCCTATTTAGTCAAAACTGACAAGGAAGCACCTACTCCCCTGCAGGATCCAACCTACCCTTGCACCTCCCAACCACCCTTAATTTCATCAATCTGAAAATAGGATATGCAGTCCAATAATGGTATTCTATATTAAACACTGGATTTCATAACTGCTGCTTTATCTCCTTATGTTCTTGATCTTCAATAAGACATTGACAGACACACTTTCTAATTCACATCTCAGCATATTTATAAGCCTTTAAACTTTTCAACATAACTCTTCATAAACAACATGTCTTTTCATTTAATATTACATAGCCCTTGTTTTAAGTAACACAGTCATTAACATGACTTTTCATAACCACACATCAGTTTAACAACCATATGACCTATTTTTCATAAATCGATCACAGGTGTGGATTGATTGCTTTTTTAACTCGATTCCATATCTCTGCAAATATTGTAGAAACCGAGTTATGAAGAGGTGCTTCCTTCAACCCATTTACATGTGACCATAGATGCAGAACCACGGGCTTATTAATTTAAGCATTGTCTCTTATTTCTCCCTTTTCCTTTTATCCCCCATATGTCTAGTGTTGGGACCGTGTTCTTCAGTACTTTGTCCTTTGGGACGTCAGGCCTTTACAACTTTTCAAATCTCTCGAATCAGATTCCACCGAAACAGATCGGACAATCAACATTCGTTCTTCCATTAGTCGAACAATCCTATATTGTTCATAGGTTTCAAACAAATCGATTATTGTTGGCACAGGGGCAGACCCAGGGTTCAACGCTACAACAGCGCACCAACAAAACCCTAACTATCGGCCCTTTCGGCAACACCTGCGAAGAAGATGAAGTCTCGCCCAAGGTAGAGGCAGGGGTGGTTGCAGGACTCGGATGTCTGCAACTTCAGCTGGGACACAAATCTGTGATTCTAGCACTTAACAAAGTTCTTAGCAATTAACCTTCATCAATATTCAGTTCATAGTAACAGTGCAAATGTACCCTAATTACAAAGTATCGCAGTATGCAACCAGATCCATCATCTAATAACACTTAACATAACAGGAACATATTAGATCTAGCAGATTCAAGTACTAAGCACATCCATATAGGTCATATCTAACATTCATTCACATGATTAAGAACAAAGCAACATCAGATCTATCTAACATGCATCACATAGAAACACATTGATGCATCTCACAAAGAAGAGCAACACAACATGTACATGGTTCACCCCCACCCTGGGGCTACATCCACCAACTCTTATTCTTTATTAATGTCTTCAATCGGTTACAACACACAGTCATCAAAAAGCCTTATGCGCACAGGACAAAAGATCTACGCAGCTCGCTAGATCCTTCATCCTTGCGTCATAGCAAGAAGCCTTCTATAATCTCTACAATAACTTGCACTTAGATCTGTAACCCTTCTATGGTCATGCACAGAGAACTACTAGCACTTAGCTTACAACACATATATAGGCTACCATCTCTTACTTACTTCGCCTAGAAATCTATTTATACATACAAAAGTGGGCCTAGGCGTGGGTGAACCCACAGGCCGACATCCCTTTCCCATTACATTGTCCCAAAACCCAAAAAGGGGCCCGAAAGTGGGCCAAGATCCCATGATCTTTGCTTCCTCTGGCACTCCATCTTTGACAGGCTGTCGAAGTCCCATAAATTTTCAATTATGACCAAGTGTTCCTCAAAACTTGGTCAAGGGCCAACAGGCCCCCAACACTGACCTGTGACTCGTCCCGAGTCACTCTGGTCTGAGAAATTCCGCTTCGAATGCCTCGATCTTGGCTCGAGCTTCTTTGATCTGTTGCAGTGTTATTGCTTCTTTCTCAGTGAACTCCTGAATAAGTGCATCAATGACCAGTCCTTTGAGGCGATGTTCTGCTATACTCACAGCCTGTTCAATTTCTACTCCTTGGCTTTCAAGTTCAGTGAATAGTTGACATGCCTTTTATTGCACTGGTTGAAGTCATTGAGAGACTTCCATTACTTTACTCTAGAGTGTGTGTACTTGTTGTTGGGTCATGCGTTGCTCTGGAAACCTCTTCATTCTCTCAACTGGTGACAAGGCCTTTAGCTGTGCTTGTAACGTGTCTACCTGTTGTTGTGTGTGTTGGAGCTATGACTCTAATGCCTGCAATTCTGGACTTTCCGTGAGGGTTTCATACATCTGGGTGCTTCTAGAGCTCAATTGCTTGTATTCCAAGGAAAAATATTTTAGTTGGTCGACTGCACTTCGGGCAGTGGCGTCTCTTAGGTCTCTTATTTCTTGAGGTGTCTCAGGCACAGTGCGAAGTTCCAGGTCTGCGATGCGCTGCTGAAGTTGTTGGATCACTCCTTCTAGTTGTGCCACCTGATGTGGAGCTCGTTCTTCTATCTAGACTTTGAGGAGTGTCACAGAGCGAAGAGCTCTGTGAACCCATTCCTATACTTCAAGTTTCTCTGCGAGCAATTGTTCCCTGTCTTGTTGTAGCGTTGCTTTCTCTTTCTCCCACTTTTCTTGAAGAGCTAGTTTTTCCTATTCTGCATTACTGCGTTGTTATATCATATATTTCTGTGTCTATACCAAATCTTAGGTAGCTTGTACTGTCTCTTCCTGAGCTTGTTGAAGGAAAGCTTCAACTTTATTGGAAATCTAGTGCAGTTGGGCTGGCTCATCTCCTGGTTCTCTTGTTCCACTTGTCGAGGGTGCAATAGAAACTGCGTGGCTGGATTGTAGTGCCTGTTGCACTTCTCGAATTTCTCCCTTGATTTGGCTGAATACCTCCTCCTGCTTCGCTTCTTGCTTTTCCACGATATCCAATGAAGCATCATTCAATGCAGCGACTAAGAAGTCGAAATAGTCTAAGGTGAGGGTAGTCTTAAACGTAGCCCTGGTGGCTCTAGATTTCTTTCGGGACAAAGGCTTTGGCAAGGTAACCTTCCTTTTCTTGGTTGGATCCTCTTCATCTCTAGGAGGAGTAAATTCTCCTTTGTTTTTCTTGACTTCCATGCCTCCTATTTCTCCACCATCATCTCCCTGCTCAGGTGAGGTTGAGGATGTCTCCACCGATGTGCTATGGACATTATGAACTTCATCATTTTTCTTCGTTTTACTTGGTCCCGGTGTGTCTGGCATAGTATCAGGGCTATCCACATCGGACATATCTGCGGGGTCCGTTGGAACAAGGAGGTCTGTCAACCATTCCTTGATAATCTCCTCCAAGTCCTCTTTTGTCAATTTGTAATATGAGTGGAGTTGTTTCTTATGCTCATCAACACGCACTGTAATGTAGGTGAAGTGGCAGTCCACGTTGAATTTCATCAAGGGTCTAAACCTGTAAAGTGTGTTCGGGGTAATGTGTGGTGTAGACTGGATTGAAATCTTTAACTGGTTGTAGTAGGCATGGAAGACGACATTTCACTACCATTGTTTTCTCATGTCGCTGGAATACCACAGCGTACAGAACTTCGCAGCCAGTGGTTCAAAAGGTTCTATATCTAGGAAAGTGGTGCCTTTTGGTATCTCCCAGGCAATGAAAGCGATCAATATAAGAAGCCAACTAAAATGGAAGTCATACCCTTGGTCTTGCACTTCTTTGCAATCAATCTCTAGTTGATTGACAAGGTACTATGCCCAGTTCATCTGTAATCCTTCTACGCACTTCCCTACGAGGTCGACCACGAATCCAGTCACTTGAGTTGGTCTATTCTTACAAACTAACTTTCCCAATATCAGCTGACAGGAAAGGCACACTACGCCAATCTAGATAGAGGCTACCTTGTAGCCTCGCGTGCCCTTCTCGACATCGCCATAGGTTTCCTTAATTTTTTGCGTTAATTCTCGGTCGGAGGTCTTGCTAGGGTAGAACTCTTGTGGGTCAGGGCCTTGCATGATAAGCTCTGATATACGATTGATCAAGGTTGGATCCACAGTGATGCATCGATATAGCCATAGGTATCCTCTATGATAGCAAGATAGAAGCAACTTTACCCACACATTCACCTCCTGGTGTCTACCAAAGTGCGGAATCTTCATAACATTCAGCAATGTAGACTGTGCGAGGTTCTGGGTCCAAGACTGTGGGATGATCTTTGAGTTCTTTCAGTTCATCTTCATTAGATACTTGTGTATGGAAAGCATACTGTAGACTTTCCTGTCGCCGAGGTTGAAGTCACTAAACTTCAATGCTACAAGCTTGTCTTGATCGGCTCGAACTGCGTGCACTCCTTTCGGAAGGTATGCGGTGATAAACGTATACTCGAAGTCTTTGGGTACACTGTCATGGTTAATCCCACCGCTCAGAGGTGGTATGTAAGTTGGCAGAATGCGTGGAATAAGCTCGACGTTCGCAATGTCGTCTTTGTGTTTTGTTCTTGTCTCTATCGTGGTTCGGGAAGGTCCTGCTCCACGATCAGTTGAGGGAGAAGCTTGGATTCCTCCCGTTGATGATGCTTGCACACCTATAGACATCCTTCTTTCTGACCTGACTCTCTCAGCCATTAAGTCAATCAGAACGTCTTTGACTTCTTTCTCTACTGCGCTGAGCTCGTCTGACATACAAGCTCAGGGTCGATTAGATCGAATGTGAACTAGATTCAGAAACTGCAATGGAGGGCATGGGAACAAGGCGTTGATCACAGTGAAAAATAATCTCAAGATGTGGGCTCAAGTTCTTAGTTAGAAAAAGGTATTCTCGAGGCATGGTGTGGCGGACTAAGTAAGAAAGTTAGCAATAGTCTGCCTGCAACAGGTCTGAGGCGTCCTTAACTCATGTTCTGTCTGTTTATGGTGCGGTTTGATGGTCTATTGGCGAATCATCAATGTTTTTTGACTCATTCGGAGCGGCAGTAGAACGGTTATATCAGCTTCCAATGGCTATATTGCTTCGCCTCTATGAAGTGGCCTATGTCGATGGTCTGATATCTCGACAAAGTTCAATTTCTGCTACTTTCCCATTCTGCAAGGTCCCCTCTGAAATATTTTGTAGTCTGTCGATCTGAGCTCTCTTTTTACTTAGTTTTCTAGCCTTTTTTCCAGTGATCTTCGTCTCGGGGATTCTCTTTCCATTTTGATTCTTATTTTCCTTGAAAATAGGTACTTCACGCTGCTGATATTCTCTCCTAAGACCCATGGGTAATAATTCTTCTTTTTTTGGAACATGTGCTTCAGGCTTCTGTCAGCCTTCTGACATTCTTTCAGCTTCGACATCTGGTCCTCTAACGATAAGTGGCTTCGATCTGTTCTCCTATTCTTCAATCAACTGTGCAATCCTTTTGGTCATGAAATCTGTTAACTCTTGTCTCTGTTGTTCTAAAAAAATTTCTTCTTCTTCCTTTGTGGCTTTATCTCTCTTAATCCAAGTTTTTCCAAGTAACACAGTAAACGGGGTGTTGTCCTCAATAAACTTAATAATCTCAAAATCTTCTTCAGTCGAATTTCCATTGACTGTTATAGGTATCTGAGCGAGTTTTCCACATAACATTATCAGTTTTCCTCTGAATAGTCCTATTCCTCCCAGTGAAGGAATCATGGCGGGCTACCCTATAACTTCCCAAGTTCTTTCTGGCATGATGTTCACTTGTGTTTCTTTTTCAAGAATACAGTCAATGTCGAAGTCCCCTGGTCTTGCTTCAACTTGTTCCTTTTCTTTGAAGATCTCCAGTAATCGGACATCTTTATGTTCTTTCAGGGTTTCTTTCATCTGTATCAATACTTTCTCTGATTCTTTCTGAGATTCGGCTATTTCTAGAGTTGTCTTAGGGTTTTCTTCATTCAAATTCATTCTTTCAAGATTAGCAATCATTCTAGGGAAATCCAACACTTCATGGTCCAAAGATTTGCAACAGAGACAACTAGGTTTTCCACCCGGGCATTCCTTAGCTAGATGGCATGGTTTTATTCAACTGTAGCATAGGGTTAATCCTCTCTTTCTTGTGAATGATCCCCAGCCTCTTCTGTACTGTGCACTAGAATCATGGTAGCTAGCCTGCAAAAAATTCTTTCTAGGATCCTGCATCCATTGTTTAGTCCAAACATTCTTTCCATATATAGGTATAACATATTTATCATTATTCTTACCAGATCTATCCATATCAAACCTTCTTTCATCTAAAAATGCTCTAGTTTTAAGCTAGGACAGACTCTATCAAGCATACTTAAATCCATGTCTTAGAAACAAAAAAAAAATTCACTTGTTTTACATAAAGCTTCCAGATCTAAAAACTTTATAGATGTTCTTACCTCTATCAGAGCACAGAGCTTACAGATCTTACCTCTTTCTGTAGATCTGACCTCTTTTCTTTGAAAACTTCCACTTTAACCTTTCTTAGAGCACAAAGCATTCAGATTTGACTTCTTTTCTTCGAAAATTTCCACTTTAACCTTTCTTAGAGAACAAAGCGTTCAGATCTTACTTCTTTTGTTCAGATCTATCTTTCCTTCTTTAGCATAGATCTTATTAGATCAAGTGGATTATTGTGCACTAGGGCACAGGTCCATGCACAGAGCTTCCAAGTTTCAAGACGAATCTTTGCACCAAGCTTCTTCTTTTTCAGTTCCCAGCAATCACAGTTTCAGGTCTCGGCAATGGAACCATTTGTTGGCACAGGGGCAAACCCAGGGTTCAACGCTACAACAACGCACCAAAAAAACCCTAACTACCGGCCCTTTCGGCAACACCTGCGAAGCAGATCAAGTCTCACCTGAGGTAGAGGCAGGGGTGGTTGCAGGACTCAGATGTCTACACCCTTAGCTGGGACACAAATATGTGATTCTAACGCTTAACAAAGTGCTTAGCAATTAACCTTCATCAATATTCAGTACTTAGTAACAGCGCAAATGTACCCTAATTATAGAGTATCATAGTATGCAACCAGATCCATCATCTAATAACACTTAACATAACAGGAACATATTAGATCTAGCAGATTCAAGTACTAAGCACATCCATATAGATCATATCTAACATTCATTCACATGATTAGGCACAAAGAAACATTAGATCTATCTAACATGCATGACATAGAAACACATCGATGCATCGCACAAATCAGAGCAACACAACATGTATGTGGTTCACCCCCAGCCTGGGGCTATGTCCACCAACTCTTCTTCTTTATTAATGTCTTCAATCGGTTAGAGCACACAGTCATAAAAAACCCTTATGCACACGGGATAGAAGATCTGCGCAGCTCGCTAGATCCTTATTCTTTGCGTCATAGCACAAAGCCTTCTATAATCTCTACAATAACTTCCACTTAGTTCTGTAACCCTTCTACGGTCATGCACAAAGCACTACTAGAAATTAGCTTACAACACATAGATAAGTTATCGTCTCTTACTTACTTCGCCTAGACATCTATTTATACATACAAAAGTGGGCCTAAGAGTGGGTGAACCCATGGGCTGACATCCCTTTCCCATTACATTTTCCCAAAACCCAAAAAGGGGCCTGAAAGTGGGCTGAGATCCCATGATCTCTGCTTCGTCTGGCGCTCCATCTTTGACAGGCTATTGGAGTCCCAAAAATGGTCAATTATGACCAAGTGTTCCTCAAAACTTGGTCAAGGGCCAACAATTATCATGACTTAATCTATAGGTGAGTGAACGGTTCACGTTTATTTTGGGATTTTGGGGCTTCAGGGGTTTGGATAATCGTTTCTCCAATTTCCTCCTGAGTGATCACCTATCGAATAAGTCATAAAGAAGTGGATACATTTTGTTGTCGGTTGAAACTTCCACTTATGATATCCTTCCACTGTACTTGATCAACGATCAAGAACGCTCCCAAAGTGTTTTTCAGATCGGACGACTCGTGTCCACTTCAAGACTTCGGCCTTCGGGACTTTAGGTGTTTTTTGGTGGTGAAACTCCCAAAGTGAAATTTCCCGGAGTGACATAACTTGTTGACACCACTTTTTTGACGTGGCACTGACTTAGTGGATGCCACATGTCACTTATATTTGTGGATTATGTATGCATAAAGTACCTATGAGACCTTGACACTTGTCATCATTTGATTACGCCACGTGTCCTTGTTGATGTAGATCTCTTCATGTGGAACATGTTCTTCTCCTTGATCTAACGGTCAGGATACTTCCCGAAGTGTTCACCTGATCGGACGACTCATGTCCACTTCAGGACTTTGGCCTTCGGGACTTCAGGTAATTCAATTTCTCCACTTCCCAATTCTCCCGAAGTGATATTCCTCGAAATGTAAACCTTGAGTAACTTGACTTCATCCAATGGCCATTCTTTAACCTGAAAAGGATTAACATGATAGAATGGATGTCAGGAATTCAAATATTTAGGATCTCAGGCCTTTAGACTTGCTTATCCTATCCTTCTACTTTCCTCAATCCGACGGTCAGGATATCTCTCTAAGTGTTTCCTCAAATCAGACAACTTGCGCCTATTTTAGTACAGTTGTGGCTTACTTTGTCCTTCCACTAAACATGATCTGACAGACCTAATATCACCCGAAGTGTTCTTTAGATCAGACGGTCCTCATTTTACTTTGGGACGTCGGCCTTTGGGTGATCTTACTTGTTTTCAACCCTTTTCTCTTGAAGTGGTCAGTGTCGAAGTTGACCACTGCTACCTTGGAGCGCTCTGAATAGATCAGACGGTCCTCATTTACTTCAGGACTTCAGGGCTTCGGTCTTTGTCTTTTCTTATCCTATCCTTCCACTTAACTTGATCCAACAGTCTATGTGGATTGTGAAACCATAACTTGTGTGTGGCTTAGTTTGTCGCCCAAACTCCACAATTGAAGTTGTGCGATTGTTGGTGGATCAACCACAGTCGTCGATCTTTGAATTGATGAGATCTAACGGTCTAGACTAATTGTAGGATTGGAAGTAACGTGTAGTTTAATTCTCCCTTCGCGCTCCGTAATCAATCCCTGCCCTTGATTTGGAACTTTCATATCCAACGGTCACGACTTAATCTGATCATTTGGTGGATCAACCATAGTCATCGATATTTGAGTCGATGAGATCTAACGATCTAGAATAATTGTGGGATCAGAAATAGTGTGTAGTTTAATTCTCTCTTGGAGCTCCACAATCAATCCCTGCCCTTGATGTGGCGCTTGCATATCGAACAGTTATGGTTTGTCTTGTGGGGATTTTGATCCCGATCACATTTCTTCATTGTGCTTTCCCTTCTGAGCTTCATGTGCATCATCTGTTGTTGACATCAATGAAAATATGTCCAACAAGGGTGATGTCAGGCATCGCCCCAGCGACCTCGCGACTAAGGCATGGTCCCGTGGGACCATGATTTGGCTATGGGGGGGCATCCCCATGGCCAAGCCATGGGAGTGCCCACATCTTGGCCACGGGGTTGGTCAGGATAGGGTGATGTCCGACGTCACCCAAGCCCCACACAACCAAGGAATGGTCTCGGCATAAGCCTAATAACTCGATGGGTCAAAACCTTTTAAATATGGGTCGAAAAAATTTAAATTGTTTTTAAATTAGTTCTTATATTCAATGCTTTTTTTTTAGTTTATTATAATGTAAAAGGCCTAATTTTATTTTTTTATCTTATAGGGAAAATGGCAGGAAAGAGATTATATATGAATATATATTGATCACGACCTGCAATATTGGCATCCAAAATTGCAACTAGAACCTCCATGAATGTTAGGTAACAAAATGATAGCATACCACCTCAACTATCAACGGAAATGAAGAATATTAGAGAGTGGAAATCTGTGGAAAGTGAAAACAAACTTGAATATTCTTGGTTTGTTAAAGACAAGCAAGGAAACAATGGATATCATATATATTTGTATTGTGTCGAATTAGAACATGTGCAAGGAAATTATCACGCACTTGTCTTGTTAAGAGATATATGTTTGGTGCCAGCCACATATATTGTTTATGCAATTTTCAAACAAGGCAGAACTTATATCAAGTTTATATAGTGTTTCAAATTGAGCAATTATAAAAAGAATGAACGTTTTTCATAATTATGTGCATCCATCGTTGATGACATTGAGAAAGGAAATGTAAGTTTTTATTTTTATTTTTGTGTCGTTTATTATTTTTAGTATCATGGTAATGTTTTAATTTTATTTAACATGAAAATGTTATATTTTATTTTTACAGGATTTTGTTGAACGACTTTCACATATGTTAGTGGGGATTTACTCTATAGAGAATAATATCATGGATGTCATCAATTCTTTTCACATTGAAAAGACACAAGAAGGAAGGAAAAAGAAACAAAAAGTAATGAAGGGTGAACCTGCAAGAGTAGACAGAGAAGAACATGAAAGAAGAAAGAAAAATGCCCATTCTAGAAATCCTAAAAGGGTTACATTTGAAAATGAGGAAACTCCAAATGAAGATTTTGTTGAGATTAGTCCCAATAAGTTTATCACTCCTTCTCGCAAAAAGAATAAACAAGATAAACGCAAAAGAGCGATGGCTGATGATGAGTCCATTCCTATTGCTTATGAAGAAATCATTGATTTAGATGAAACACATGGAAATCATAAGAGGAAGAAAACATGTGTTGATGATGTTCAAGAATCCATCGTTAGCTCGGAGTATTATAGTAAAATTCCTAAAGGTAGCAGAGAAATAATAACACCAGGTGTTGATCTAGAGTATGGTATTATGAAAACAACACAAAATGGCATTTGAAATATAATGAGGATAGTGAACTTAGTTGATGATGGCCATGTTAGAATATAGAAGATGGTGTGCTCATTTTACCATTGACGATACCCTCGTCACCCAACCATAGGCCGAAGCCTCCCTCCGAGCACCTTAACCTTGACTGAGAATTCCTCCGGAAGCAAACCCTAGG
>ML790868.1:147341-159825 GCA_009831015.1 Picea engelmannii | reverse complement strand
TTTTTTTCAGTTTAACATATCAATGTTCTAAGTATTTTGTTATATATATCATTATAACATTATTTTTTATTATTTAGTCACAAGGTGTATATGAGAATACAAGAGGAAATGGTCAATATGTTGAATGAATAATGTTGGGATGATGTTAAACTCAACTATTCAGATTCAAGCTCTTAAACAATTTAAACAATTTTTTGTTGCATTCAAAAAGGTATGTTGATTTATTATATTCATATCATTCATTTGTAAGTTAATTTATTTCTATTTTAATAGTTATAGATATATAATTATATGTTTGTTTGTTTCATTAAAGATGCCAAAGAAGAATGCAGATGGAGTACCTAAAACTTTCAAAAGTTTTATTCAAAAACCCAAGTTTGAAAGAGAAAGAAGGAGACGTGTTCAAAATGTTTAACTTGATGACACCCTTGATCACTACATTCGGAATGGGCTCGACACTGTTCAATATAAAGTGATATTAGGTGATTGTGAACAACTTGCAAATATTTTACCTAAAAGAGAATACTTCCTAGTTATTGTGGATATCCCTCATGGTTATAATATCCAAAACATTGGATATGATATTGAGCCTTATACTTACCAAGCTTTCAGTAAAGTGGTTATGGGATTTATGGAAGTTACAACACTGGCATTTTGGGGATTTCTAGTATTTCATTCAGACACACAACAAGGATTAGTACAATCAAGCTTCAAGGGGAAAGAAAAGACAAGGATGCAATTTATTTGGTAAGATATTGAAAGTGTATGTTTAGCAATTAAGATTAGAAAACAATTTTATTAATTTACGAGTTAATTGAATTTGCACTTATTTATGTTACAGGCACAAGCCTAATATTCATATCTCCAATAGAGAATCATTTAAACGTTATTTTGAGAGTATACATCTTGCAACCTAGACAAAAGATGATTCTTGTAATTCTCTTCTTGTCAATGCAAAGGATGTAGAGACTTCTAGTAGTATATTGGTATACAATGTTGTGGTTAGAAAACTAACAAAAAAATATTTGAAAGGAGAGATGGTTAACATTTATCAAAAACCAAAATCATTAATTAATTATCTTATAGATACATTTTCAAATGGAGAATGAGTTTTGGATTTGTTCTCGGGTTCAGGTAAGAATTATGATCTAATATTTATGAAATCATACTTCAATCTTATATTATTTTTAATTTATGTCTTTCTAAAGTATCTAACTTCATTATTTATTTTGTATTTGGTGATTAGGTACAACATTAGCATGTTTCTTACAGAAAGGAAGGAGTTGCATAGCCATTGAAATTGACCCAATGCAGTGCAATTTTATTCAATAAAGAATTAATGTTATTCCAACTCTTCTAGATGAAATGCAAGAAGTTGGTTTGAGGAAATGAGATTTTAGTGAATCAAAGTTGGCAAAATTGTCAAAGGAACCTCAAGTACCATTAGGAGGAATAATTGGAAAGGATCACTTAGGGGAACTTGCAGATATCAAAGAGCCAATGGAAGAACAAAATGACACAATGGAAGCACAAAATAACGTTGAAGAAGATGATAATGTGTCTGTTGAGAATGATGAATTTGGGATATATGATATTGTTGATTAGTTTTAAGATGCCCTTGAAGACGATGCTCAATTTTGCAAATTTTTGATGAGCTATCACTGTAATGGTTTGACTTTCAAATTCTAAAATATCAATAACGATATATGTATTGTTGTTTTGTGATGAATCTTTTTATTGTTTTATTTTTTATTTTATTTGTATGTGAATCACTATATTTTGGAAAATTTTATTAAATGTTGTCATTTTTTACTTCAAATGTATAAAAATATGAAAGAAAATGATAATTTTTTATAAAATTTTGATTTTTTTTGTTCAATTATGTCTATAAAGATGTTTTATTTGACATGATATTTTAAGGAATATGTACCAAAATGTATAGGTTTTTTTATTATATATGGTTATAAAATGTGTATTTAACTATTCAAAAATAGTGTTATTTAACTACAATTTTTTTCGTTGTATTTAAGTAAAGGTAAACAATGTGTTAAAAATGATGTTTTCCACTATATTTAAAAAGTATGGAACAATAAATTAATTAAGGAGACAAAATTATATGAAAAAACATAGCTTCAAAAAAGTAAATGGTAAAAATATTTTTAAGATTGAAAGAAGCATGAAAAAATGACTAAAAACACCGTTGAATAAAAAAAATAGAAAAATTTTAAATAGATGAAAAATAAGCATTTAAAAAAATAATGTGGAAATATTTTGGATCGAAAAATTTAAAATATCAAAAAACCACCTAAAAACGGAGGGGGGGTTCTACCGGTAGCACCATTTTTAAAAACAAGGTAAAAAATTGGACCCCCCAAAAAACGAGAACTCTGTAGAGTTCTCGTTAAGTTGGTAACTATGTTCTAACCCTATCACACCTATTGGGCTAGTTAGAAGTGGTTTCCAGTGGTTGATTTTTTTATTGTTAAGCTTGGCTTTCTATAGCCATAAGGCTAATAATATCACTGCAGAAACCTTTTGTTTCAGCCTTTCTTTTTGCACTAGAGTTATTACTTAATCATTGATGAGTTGAGCTAGCTTTCATTGGTTTGCCTCTTGTTTATTTTATCATATGCTTAGAACTTATATTGCATCCTTTGCTATCTTTATTGAGATGATATATATCATTTACTTTTTCTACAATTAGGGACAACAAGCTTAAATTGCTTTTCACACTAACATATTGCAAATATCCTTGGCTTTTATTGTGTCTCGGGTAGGTACTTCACTCTCGACGGGTCACTCAAATCATTTGGCAAACCTTGAACCTTCCCAAGACCCCTTTCCAAGCTCTTTTCATCATATAGAATTGACCTCTAGAGACATCCACTCATACTTGTCATTTTCCATCTCAATCCCTCCTAGGGTCACTGCGATTTCCCCCTTGAGGTAATTACCTCACATCTAAAGTGACGGGAACACCTACCTAAGGTGACAATGGGTAGGTTCTCTCCTAGTTTTCGCCAATTGGTGGTTGGGTTGGGATTTCCCCAACCTACAAATTGTGTGATAACAAAGACTATATAAACTTATTTCCATTTCCCCATGCCAAACCAAGTGCGTAGCTTTGAACCCATGTTTTATTGTGCATAGGTTTAATACAATATTTTGTTTTGAAAATTTGTTTTTAACTAGGATGAGTTGTTAGATGTTATAAATGTTCATACTTATAAGGATGGAAAAAGTGTGATTGAGTATGTCTGCATCCTATGGATCCCACAGACAAATTTTACATGAATTTTACAATGGAGAGGTCCAAAATTTTTACAGGGATAAGGATGGAAAAGTGTATCCAAATAAGGTGGTAAGTTTCTATGCTTTTAAAAATGGTCGTAATATGAAAACCATAGGGCTAACAAAGTTGTGAAGCGTGGAGAATTAAAATAGTTTATTTTTCTTTTAATGGATTAAGTTAGCTCCTTCAATTTTTTTATCAAATGTCAATCACGACAAACGAGGGTTGAGGAAAAAATTTCTTCATGGTAGTGAGGTTAGGGATTCTTCACCGCTATGAATATACATTTTTAGTTTTGGGATTTTGTTTTGCTAGATATTAGAGTGTTATTCAAATATAACTAAAGAAATGGCATTTTTGAATTTAATAATGGCAATACATTTTTTTTTAAAAGAAAAAGATTAGGGTTTTTCGTTTACACTTAGGTCTAGACTATGTATTTATACAAATTTTTTAATTTGATAATGGTAACAATCAGTTTTTAGGAAAGAAAATTATTAGGGGTTTTTTTTTTAAGTAGAAAAAATTTAGGTTTTTCTAAAAGGTGGAAAAGATTAAGATTTTTTAAAAAGAAAATTATCAAAGTTTTTTCTTTTAAAGATAGAAAAAATAAGGATTTTTTTAAGGTGGAAAAGATTAGGTTTTTTCTTTTAAAAATGGAAAATGAGGCCTACCTATGTATAGCAACCACTATAACAAGTGACAAAATGACATGCAACAAGATGGAATTGCCACATATAAGCTATGGCGCGGGCAACAAGATGTCGGGCGTGCCTCGATGTTCAACAACGATGGGTTAAGTGGTTGGGCTAGGCTATAATACTAACAATTCTCGTGGGATTGCATGACATAGGGATAACTATGCCTTGAGGTTACTATGGATATGTCATGAAATCGATGAAGAAGTGTCAGAAATCGCGATGTTTAAGGCTGAAAGAAAAATACATGTATTTGTTGGAATAAAACCAAAATGCCAAGTTAATTCGTGCATCAAATCGGTAGCGGGATATTTTAGATGTATTAATGAAAGGTTTTGACTAGATCACATGTTACAGACCTTAACTAAACACCACCAGATTGTAGATTATGGGAAGCCATCGAGCATGAAAAAATGAAAGGTGTCAGATACCGTAAAGATCCAGACATGTACATGATTTACATGGTTCACTGCAGAAAAGATTGGGATTCTATAACAAAATTATAGAGAAATCATTGAGGATAAGCCAATCCAAAATCAAGGAGATTATACCAGATCGTGAACAAGCAGGGATAGAACCAATTCGAGAATTTTGCGCCATGAAAAGTTTGAAAAGAAGATAGGTTCCAAATTCAAAAGTCAAAGATAATGCCACCAAATTAGTGTTGATTGCAAACGAAGAATAGACAATACAAGATTCTATGAAAGAGAGAAACTTCATGATAATGTTAGTTGCACCAATTCAGAAGGTGAAATTCTTAAACAAATGGCAACACTCATCACTCAAAAATAACAGAATACAATAAAATTGTCAAAGGAAAACGAGAATGATAGTTGTATCAGTCTGCAGCAGTGGAAAAAGGCATAGTAAAAAACCAAGTTGAGCTTATTAGTTTCCATCATTTCACCAATTTCAAGTCAATGTAATTGCAGATATTCAACAATAATTACATCAAGAAAGAATAACATTTGAGGTATGTGGATTTTTACAGTTCCTCATAATCTTCTTTGTAATTATTCATATAAAATATGTAAGGAGTTTTTGAAACGTCCAACTTTTCGAGTGGGCACTCCACCACCCATCATCAAGAATTGTTAAAGCAATACTTTCAACAGTCCCTAATGATAGGTGGAGTGTCCACTCTAAAGATTGGACGTTTTGTAACATCCCGCTCTTGCGCACACATGATTTGACTTATTCTTTGAGGACACTTGTGTGCAAGTGATCCGGTTTAGTATATGGTTGTTTGTTTCACTTATGGATTCTGATGATGATGCTTATGGAATATGATGTTATGTTATTTGATATCTATGTATAGACAAGTGTTATTGAAGGGTTTCTCCTAAGTGTGAAGGACACTTCACAGATTGAGGATGCGATGGCATCGATGGACCTCCTTGGACTTCGGATCAAGTCAAGGAGTGGACTGTATATGGTTTTGGTATTTTTATTTATGTATATGTGATATATGATCGGGTATATTATGATGTTGTTTATGATCGTTGACAGTGTTTTGTTGATGGATGTAGGCCGACGATTGCTTGCTAATCAGACTCACACAAGGAGTAAAGGGGCCATGCACAACAACCAGGTATTGAGGGAGAGGTGTGGCAGCATGCCTGCCACGGCCTACTAGAACTCCCTCTGTGGCTCGAATTGTAGGTTAACGATTACCTAGTTCGAGAGATCCATGATGTCGTGAGGGAAGACTGAGAGTCACTCACGAAGATTCTAAGGGGTGCACAATAAGGCAGGGTCCTTATTCCTTAGAGGCCCTTAGTCTCTCACAAGGTTTTCTGATGGAGTATTGACTCCAAGGGTTAGACAACTACCAAAATCAGTCAAAGGCGAGTGGAACCTTTGGAGCACGTAGTGTGTCTTGAAGGGCACGTCGCATAAATAAAACATGAACAAAGGCGAGTGGCACCCTTGAAGCACGTAGTGCATCTTGAAGGGCACGTCGGATAAATAAAACATGAATAAAGGGGAGTGGCACCCTTGGAGCATGGAGTGTGTCTTGAAGGGCACGTCACGATTTTAATAAAGGTGAGTCAATGAACCTAGGTGCCTAGAAAACAATAATTGTTTTGACATGGTCGACCTTAAAATAATTATTAAATGAGAAATTTTTATTAACTATAAAATCCCCTTAAAAATTCTAAGCCTAGTTAAAAATTAAGCCTAAGTCTAAATAGGGTAACAAGACTAAAAACTAAATAATAAATTAATAAAAGGGGGATGAAGAAAAATCAAGTTAAGAATTAAAAATGAGAAATTTTTTCTAAAAGATTTAATTATATGGTTATGTGCAAGAAATACTAAATTGAAAATTAGGGTTAAGAAATGAAATAAATATAAAAAAAAATGTGTAAGCATAGATAGGAATCTATAGTCCAATTAACTAGAGAAGAATCTCATTTTTAACTCCACACAGAATTAGAAATGAGTCAGTGTTAAATTATGAGTAAAGGAATAAAATACAACAAGGAGTGATTTAAGGAGCGCTTGTAGGCGATGTGAGGGAAAGTAAATTTTAATTAATTCAAATTTTGGAAATTTTTCATGTGCATCTATTGAGAGAGTGACAAGTGTACGGGAGAGGGGAAATTCTAAAATTTATTAATTAAAAAGTGAATTAAAATGTGCAAAGGGATTGTGTCTTGAAAACTGCTATAAAACAACTGGTAAGGAGGAAAAGAAGGCATGACTGGTATGTGTAAGGTTATGCTGCCGGAATTTCTTTGACTGATTTTTTTGGTGGGAGTTGGGATACTCAGCTCGAAGGAGAGAGTGGTAGCTCGACCTTGCGAGGCAAGCTGAGAGCTAGAGTTCTCTAGTTGTGTTTGTGCATGGCTCATTTGCGGCTCGGGGGACTAAGAGGGAAGAAGAGTACCCCTGGCGTTGGCCGAGAGGTATCGGTGAGGAAACAACTTTGGATTCTTCGCCTTTTGTTACTGTAATCCTAAACTTAAATTGAACCTATTACATTTCAAATTAAAATATAGTTAATCATATCGCTTACGCATTGCTGGGAATTATATTCAAGGTTTTAATTTTCATTGAGATTTAAATTAATCATGTGGTTGCGGTGATCCCGTCTTGTATGCATTTCTCTATGAAAAAATCCCCCATCCTTATGTTTTCACCTTGCTTATTGATTCACTTTCCCGCTGGTGAAACCCAAACCCGGAATTTTAAATGCTATTGGTCTATGTTGTTCCTTCAAATTTGTGCAAGTATGTTAAACCCTTGTCTGAGTTGTTTTCTCCGTGGAAAAATCCTCGCACTGAATTTTTAATGGATTGTTCATTGTTTGTCTAATGCATTTCCTCCCTGGCGAAGCCCAAGCTTTGAACCATTGGTTACATCTGCCCTTTTCGAACCTTCACCCAGTACTTTGTATCCCTGGTCCCCAACGATTCGCCCAGCTTCTATTTTCTTTTCACTCCGCATTTCTACACTCCGAATTTGTGAATTCATGGGCTCATTTTCATGAATTATTCACTGTGGGGAATTCGCCCAGTTTTCCATCTAACCCCTACGTTTTTTTGAAGAGATTAAGCCCAATGTCGTTCCCTTTCCCAGCAAAACGATTCTCTCTCTTTGCCCAACGAAACCGTTTCTTTTTATCCGAGTGTTGCCCACAGAACTCAGCGAATTTGTCAGTCATAGCTTAGCGTTTTTACTTAATGTCAGTTTTTATAATGCTCAGCGTTTCCACCTTTATTCCACAGCAAAATTTCCAGTAATGATAAGCGTTTTTTACATTTAAAGCTCAGCGTTTTTTTACACTTTCTCAGAAATTTACCTCTGCGATTATTATGTATTTTTACTTAGCTCTTCTTTCTTAAAATTGCTCAGCAAAAACGAATCTTCCTCTCTGCGTTTGCTGGATATATATATATATATACCCTTGCATTCAACGTTTATTCTGAAATTCACCCATCGTACCTTCCTTATACAGCGAATTTATCAGTTCAGGCTCTGCGATTATTTTTAGGGTATCAGCGATTTTCTTGTCACTGCGATTTGAGAGGGACACAATCCTCCTTCCCTTGCCCATAAATTCTCCTCCGTTGTCAATGCGAATTCCCTGGTAGCCTATGGCGCTTAAATCCCGAACTCATTCGTTGTGTAGGGAGTGCGAATTGCGCCTAACTCAGATCTCACGCTGGTGTTCAATCCCGAGTTCATTCGCGGTGTATGGCCTGAGATTTGCGCCCAAATTTAGAGCTTCCTCCTGGCGGGTTTCCTATCGTTTCAACTTTTACTTCAGATTCTCTTCTTGTTACACAGTGCTTGACTGCAATTTTCCCTTTTAATACCGTCAGTAGCGGCCCCTACCCTTCGATCGTTTCTACCAGCCTTTGCTCCTGCCAACGTCCACAGTGACACCCTGCTCTTCGTTTTCTTGCCACAAATTCTCTGGGTACCTGCGCCCTATCATTGACCTATCATTGACGGTAGCAATTTAGGGGCAGGCATGTCCTTATTTGGTCAACAGTCACTTATCACTTACATCTTGTCTTATTATACCTGCGGATAGGCATGGTATATAGTGTTGAGTTAGGGTTGACTTTCTATTAGTTCATGGTTGATCATAAAATATACATCCCTTTATCTAAATTTTTAAAAAATAATGATTAATTTTAAATTTTAAATCTCATTTATCTTATATCTTATTGGCCAAAAACTTCTAAATTTTTAAAAAATAATGATTAATTTTAAATTTTAAATCTCATTTATCTTATATCTTATTGGCCAAAAACTTTGAACTCTTATTGTTGCCTTCACTTCCCCAAATTTTATTGTAATAAATATTTTTGTCATCTAGTCATTTCATGTTTACTCCTCCTCTCCCTATCTCCTTAAACAATACTTCCATTATTATATTCGGCAGGTATATGCTACCTAGTAGTCTTGTTTACATAAGAGCGTACCTAATCATGAAGACCTTGTTGTTTTTCGTCCTTGAATAATTTTACAATTTTCTCTTGAAAACCTCTGTGGAATGCATTTGCCTTGATTATTAAAGTTTGAGGCAGGATACTTAATCTCGTTACTTGTCCTTCAATGTTTTAAAAAGGGATCGAGGGACAATGGAAAAGGGTATGGATAACCCCTTCATGTTTGTTGATTGTTAAATTTTAATATTTAGTTAGGCATAAATGGAATGTGCTTATCTTATTAAGGTCTAGACCTTTCTTAGTTCCTTAATTAACTGTGTAAGCAGTTGAATGCTCTATTTTCCTGTTGCAACGAAATAATTATATTGTAAAGGAGTACTTATCGTAGTATGGAAGCTCATATTTTAAGGTATCAACGAGATTTGGGGTATTGTGGAATACCTCTTGCATTGCTAGGAATGAATGGTCGACCTCCTCATTTATTTCTTAACTGGTTATGAAAATTGCTTACTCTGGAACCACTAGAAATTGTTGACACATGATTAATTATGTGATTGTATGACTAGTTGAATAGTTAGACTTCGTTGTGCCTTAATTTGTGTGGTGTTATTTTGCGCCATGCTATAAAAGCGAGATATAATGGTCATGTGCTTAGTTTACTTCTTACACAAAGAAAATTTAATGTAATGAATGTTGGTTTGGATATTAGTCTTTGTGCTCGCAATAAAATTATGATGTAATGAATGATTGTTAGATACTAAACTTTTTGCATGTGACAGATGATTGCATTTATGTGATTGGAATCTTGCGCCATGAATATAACAGATAATTTCTCTTGCGCCTTGGGTTTAATGTGATGTATGATGAGTTATGCGCATGATTACTCGTGCACCATGTTTAATTGTGGATTAGGATTGATGGATTGTTGATTTTGATGATCGTAGATGTTGTTGATTTAGCTAGTTGGTTGGATTTGTTGGGTTAGTGGGAAGTAGACACCTCCTTGTTCCTCATAACAGTCACCAGCCCTGAGACCTTAAATGGTTAAAATCAATTGGAACCTGGGCTTGAGCATTTCTTATGTGTCCTGGAGGTCCTAACCTTGCAGGGTAGGTTGGGAGGGTAGTATCTTATGTCATTATTATGATTATATTCATGATCCTTAAGTTATCGTTATGTTATCTCATGTTATCCCGGTGTTATCTGATGATTATCATGATGAGATGAGTTGAGCGACTTATGATTTGTATTGTTTATGCGTCATTATTTATTGTATGAATGCAATGATTATGGGCTTCTATTTATTTGTGTTGATGTGTCGATATGTGTATCGTTTTTCATGGTGATGATGTGTCGGCTTTGTGTCATGATTGATTATTAATGCGTTAATATATTGGATGGTGTGTCAATGATGTTGTTATTAATTGTGATGTATAATTTCTTAACGCAAAAAAAAATATTTTTTCCTGTTGTACGTCGTTTTTGTTGTCGTAACGACGGGGCCATTACACGTTTCAAAAACTCCTTATACAGTTTATTTCCAGAATTACAAAGAGCAAAATAACATTTGGTTAATTGATGAATTAGAAGGGAAGAACTTTTATTTTTCTCTGTAGATATACCTTTCACATTGTTACAGTTTATTCCAGTCATGATCACATTGACAGAATTCATGTTGTATTTTATGTTTGTTATTTAATATGGTATGTGGAATTATGGGGAAAAAGATAACAAGGGGTTGGTAATTCTGGAAAAAAGGCTATATACACTGTTGTAAAAGCCTTGATGTACACTGTTGTAAAAGCCTTGATGTTTTGAGTTTTGAAGACATGGAAGTGGCAATGACTATATGGTGTTTCATTTGTTTTATTTTGGTGTAACTACTATTCAAGGCTAATGATTTTTTTCAAATCATATTATTCTATTGAATTTATTTATGAATGAAGAATTATATTTTCAATTTCTATATTGTTAGAATTTTTGAAAAATCTTTATGTCGTTTCATTCTTATTAAAATTTGATGTGAATAAGTAGAAATTGAACATGAGTATGGATATTACAAGAACTATTTATGAATTTTAGCAACTTATCCTTATGCCATATTTAATTGATATTATTAAATCTGAATATACATATTAGTATGTTCTTAGTAGCTATTTACTAAGTTAAAACTGAGATGTATCTATTTTAATGGTTATCAAGCTATTTGAACTATTTCTATAGCTTTATAGCTTATTTTTATTTCATATTCATTATAAAATCTCTTCTTTCTTCTAACTAGAATATCACAAACTACTTATGTATTCCTGGTAGGATAGTGTAGTTGTAGATAGAGTTAGGTTAGCCCTTTTCTTTTCTTGCACAATAGTATAGAACAAATTTAACATAAATTTCCTTTCAAGGAGAAAATTCCTTTAGTGGCAACCGGGCCCACATACCGGTGAGGATCACTATCCCAAACGAGTATAGGCCTAATTGGGGCCTTGATGAGAGGATTTCTCCATATTGTTTGCTAGGAATTTTCCAGGCATCAACATGTCCTAGTTATCCAATTGATATTGGATCCTGATTCATTTATTTTGCAGGATATTGATCTTTGATTGATGTTGTTTGTTATCTTACAGACTTCCCAGGTCTTTGTCCAGTTTCTCAATTTGAATCTACTACCATTTATTCATGTCTTCATCAAAAATATGTTGAATATACTACCATTTATTTGTGTCTTCATCAAAAATTTGTTTGATATCTTTGTATTGTTTAAGTATCTCCATTAGGGCATTGTACATTTATTCTCTTAGGTTCATTTCCTGCTAATATTGTTTGGAGTTTGCTTCCAAGATTTGGATTGAATATAAAGAAAATCCTTTCTTTCTTATTGTTCTTGACTTCTTTCATCCTTTCCTATTGTTGGTTAGTTCTATTTCCCTTACATTCTTATCCAGAAACCAGTATTGATGCTTCCTCGGGTTTTTTTCTTTTGGTTCTACCTTAGGTACTACTTCCTTCTTTATGATGTTGGTTTTTTCCTAGAATTGTTTTATTTTCTACATAGTCTTTAGCAATAGTTATATATATCTTACCTTGTCTTTGAGTGCTTCCTTTTTCTTATCCCTTTGGATTCTTATATTTTCTCTTATCTGGCTTCTCTACTTCATGTTTTCAAGTAATTCATCCACTTCTCCACTATTGTCTTCATTCCATTTGACTTGTTCCTCTATTATTTATGCTTCTAGGTCAATCATGTTTATCAAAGTTTTTGTAAGTTTCCTCTTCTTCTGTTTGGCTACTTCCCCATCTATGGTATTAGAGATGAGCCCTCCTTCCTCACTATTGAGTCCTTTTGATTTTTATGTTTGGATGCCTTCATTTGAAACCTATAGAATTGTCTTTCCAATACTTGATTCCCTAATATTTGTATTCTTCTTTATTCCTCTTCCTAGTATGGTTGTATTTTCTAAACAAAATTTTATTTCATATACCTTCTTGTCATTATGTTAGTGGGATCATAAAATTATAATTTTGGCAATAAAATTTGGGTCAAGTTGGTAGACTCCCTTGGCTAAGCATTGTTGAAATTACTAAGACAA
>ML790868.1:76458-102349 GCA_009831015.1 Picea engelmannii | reverse complement strand
ATTCTATGCTGCCATGGAAAATAGAGTATGGATGGTAGCCCATTTTGTTGTGGAAGAAAAACTATTCTCATAATGAACACCTTTTTTCTGTGCAAATCATTTTTCCATGAGCCTTTCTTTGTGCTTGTCAAGTGAGCCATTTTATATGTACTTGTTCTTGAATACCCACTTGCAGTGGATTGGTTTGGTTCTAAATGGAGGATCCACCAACTTCCACATCCCATTCTTGATGAGAGCATCATATTCCTTTTGCAAGGATTCTTCCCACTCATGATGAGAACTGGATCCTTCAAAGGAAGTCGGTTCAAAGTTAGTATATAAATTCAAATCACAATCATATGAAACACCCATGTCATTTACATCACCAGAGTTTGAATTATATACATCACATGCATCTTGTCTTGAGGAACTTTTGGTTCATGTCTTTCAAACCTCAATAGTATGAACACTTTCAAATGTTTTTATGAGCCATTTTGGTGGACCTTTTTGAGATGGTCTAGGTTGTTCAACTGATTGAGATGGTTCTAAATTCTCATAAAGTCTAATATTTTCAATTCTCTCAATCACATCATCCAAAAGAACTTCAGGTTCTGATGAAGTGGTTGGAAATTATTCATGAGGGGAAGATGGTGCTTCAAAATAAAAATGAGATTCCATAGATTGACCCAAGATAAGGATCCCACCTTCAAAATGTGAAATCTCATTGTCAAATTCATGATGTCTCTTTACACAAGTGAATCTGTCTAGATTATCAAGATGCCTCTCAACATTTTTTTCATTCTTGGAGGATTCAAGAAATATTACATCTCTAGAAAAATTAATTTATAGTTTGTCTCATCATAAAGATGATATCCCTTGGTGGTATTTTAGTACCATAAGAAGATGCACTTCCAAATCATTGATTTAATCTTGCTTATTTTCTCCTTAGGAATCAAGGCATAGCAGGTGGAACCAAAGACCCTAATATGCCTCACTGAAGGAATGCATCCATACCATATTTCATAAGGAGTCTTGTTTTCAAGAGTATGAGTGTTATAGAGGCAAGCTCACAAGTAGGAGTCAATAAGGTTCTCCATAAAAATGTAGGAAGGGATTGGGGGTTGAACACAAGAATTTCAGACTTTTAAAGACAAAGGGATGCAGACTCAATATGAAGTGAAATTTCTCCAGAGTATCTTTTCTCTCAATGTGTTGAATTTCCTTAAAGGCTTGGATATGGCTCAACTTATAACCTTCACATGGAATTGAAGGGTCGAGTCGAAGCATTTCCAGTATATGGAAGGTCAAGGATCATGGATCACGTGATATGGCATGGAAACCCGACATATTTTTTAATTTTTGAGCACCAAACCCAATATACACGGGATGTAGTGGAGAAACCTACGTATACACGAGTTGTATAACTGCTAGGTCGCGTATATGGAAAAAAATATGAATTTTTGGCTCTGGAGTGAACAAAAAGGGGACTTCAAGTCTACAGAGGGAAATGGAGGGCCATCCAAGAAAGATGCATGAAGTGAGGAAAAATTTTCTATAACATATGCCCCCTAATGTGTGAGGTCATAGGAGTATATGTGATGGATGAAATACATTGTAGTTCCCAAAAGTGGAGTAATGAAGACTCAACTAGAAGTGTTAGTTACTCATGAAGATATTACTATTCGCATTAAATTTGTATACATAGCTGCCAATCTAAAATACAATTTAGATCCATGTAGATATATATCAAATAGTTGTTCATTCCCATGAATGGGAAATACAAAGTGGACACGTGCCATAGGCTGTCATAGTCATGAACAAAACAGTGGATTCCAGTCTCAAAATCAACCTAAGATATCTATATACAATGGAGCACAATATGATATTCCATGACTACTAAATTCATATAGGTACTGGTCCGATGAAGGACAACAGCAAATATAGGGGTTGCTAATGTAAGTTGGAGGTCTTCTACACTATCCACCGAAGGCGCAATTCTACATTATGTGAATAGAGGAGTTGAATTCGAACACAATGAGACTTCATTTGATTATTGATCATTAAGGTATACCATTAAAAAATGTGAGACAACCCACCAATAATTAAAGTAGGTGTCAAGTAACTGAGTACATTCGACAAGTGTGAATAAGGGTGTTGAGGTTGAACACTTGAATAATAGATCGATCAGGAGACATTGAGGTATTCCCAATTATCAATGGCGGGAGAACTTGCCACTAATGAATGCAAGACTCTAGGTACTCATAAGACTCTAAATCTTGATTCCATAATAGATGAGTTGAAGTCGATGGAAGGAGACTCGCTAAAAGGAGAGAATTAATGTATCACTCATCATCCAGCATGAGGTACAAATAAATAGCTTGATAATTTCGAGGAGATTGAAAAAATAGGATGTTCATGAACCAACAACCATGTTCGTCTCTCGCATGCACCAGATGCAACGGGTACATGAAAGAGACTCTCTGACTAGCAACCAATGAGGGAAAATGCCGACAAAGGAGAGGAAACCACCAATAGGGATAATGGAATCCAAGACACTAGACAAATCCCAATGTGTGAATATATTTTGTGTTATCGAACACAAGGGAAACCCCCCAGTAAACGACCAATGAGGAAATGTCATATGTTGGGTTCAAGTTTATCTACCAATGATGAAAGTAGGCCCAGGGTGCAAAGTAGGACAACAACTTCATGTGATTTTGAGATACACTAAGGGTATGGCCGACATGAAAAATCAAGATTTTTGAGGAATGATCGACACAGGCTTATACTTCCTTTGAACAAGATCATGAAGTAGATGGATAACTCAAGTAGCATTGTCTTAACATTGATCATTGACAAAAGTTTGTGATACAGGGGGCATCAACAAACTCTCCATAGGGACTAGAAGAGTAACCAGTCGGAGGATTAGACTCTAAGTAATGAGGTCAACTTCCTAGGGCCATGTTAAACCCAAACCTTGGATGAAATGGACTCAAGAGTTTGTGCTTTGTTCAAAGGTGACATGACTGCTTCTGATAGGAGATAAAATTCTTTTCTCGCCCGTCTTTTTTTGGTTTTTTCATAGACAAATAAATGTTATGATACAGGAGAGGAAACAAGTGTCACAAGTAAGCAACTATTTCCAATCATTGGAACATACCTATGCTAAATGCAAGGAAGTTCATGTGGGGCATGGAAACTCAGGGGGGTGTTTCCTCTATGGGTAAAGGGTGTCAAGCTACAAAGGATATATGAAAGGCACTACTTGGCTAGTGATGAGAATTTATGAGGAAAGAGGATTATAGAAAGAAAGCGGAAGTCAGAAATAAGCTCAATAATACAAACAAGATTATGGAATGCAATTACAACTTAACTCAATGATGTCATTTTTTGTAGATTTAGTCCCCTAGGCCCGAAAAAGTATAAAATAATACCCAGTAGAACGCTTCTAGCAAATGGTGACTGGAGTATTTTTTTTTGTAAGTAGCCTACTTGGTCCATAAAAGGATTAAACTTATACCAAAATATATTTCCTTTCAAAACCATTTAACGAGTGTGAAAGAGACAAGTTCACTCGACAATCTTTTCATTTTTTCGGGAGTTAGAAAAGAGCTTAACCAAGACTCGGGGGAGTCCCATAGTTAATGGTCAGAATAATATCGAGTAAGAAAATGGGGTTCGAACACAAAGTCATATTGATGCTATAAGGATCTCTTGGTCTTGTGGAATAACTTTTGCATGGGCACCAAATGACAAAAGTGTTCTAACTAGGGTACCCATGTTTGGTAAGGCTCTACCACTTAATAACAACACTTCTAGTAGCAGTGAGAAGTTTTGTGTCGCTAAAAAATGGTTCATACCTAGGGTGTATGAGTCATTGTCATAGGACGATGCAAGAATGCAAAGCAGGGTGAAAACCTATCCTATATGCGGGTGAAAGAATATAATTGCCAGAGGCACGAACGAGAAATATGACGTTGAAAATCCATTAAAAACCATGCAAAAAACCACTTAAACCCAAGTCTTTCCATTGTGCTATTAGTCCATAAGGTCAAAAATAGAAATAAATAGGGAAAAACTAGAGAAAGTGGGTAACAAATTCCTATTAATAGTAAAAATAAGACATTTTACCATACCATTTGAGTTTTTTACCCACATAGTGATTTTGAGGCCATTTTTCCCATGATATTCAAGTGACAATTGCGGGAGCTATGATCAATAGAATCATAAACCGTCTGGACCAAGTAAGTGCCCATCCCATCCTCTTTAATTTCAATGGTTTAAATTTCAGTTTTAGTCCCCATTTTTTTAGTATTAGAGGTCGTTAACTAGAAACTAGGGCATACGCAAGTGACAATTTATCGGGTTGTGTACACGACCACATGTACGTGGTAAAAGCGAAGCATAACCACATATATGAGGCCCTATATGCAGTTTTCATAAGGATATCCCACGTACAAGTATGAAAACAAGTTTTATAAAGGGATTAACTCAAAAATTGGCTTTTCCTTTGAAGGATGGTGATTGAATGGAGGGAAAGGGAGCATGAGGAGGTAGATGTGGCAGTGGAAAGAGATGCAAGGGCCCAAAAACATTTGAAAATATGTGGGATTTATAAACTTTTGGATATCAAAGGAATGATAGCTCAAGTGAGGTTTCTCCAAATGATAATAAACTATTGGGATTCGGAGACAGAGGTCTTCAATCTCAATGGGTAGCCATTGAGAATTGAAGTGGACGACATATACTTCAACATAGGATTGTCTCGTCAAGGAGATATGGTGAATCTCAAGGCCTGAGGGACTAGAGGTGGTAGAACTATGGAAGAGTACATTGCCACCCACTGTGTTGCAGGCGCATATAAACTAGGGAGCCAACTCCCTATCATGGAGATCGAGAACCTGAGTCTAAAGATTGTCGTTCTTGTACTCACATGGATATTGGGGTCTGCCTCATTGCACCAGGCATCAAGGCCACTCATTTTCTACGTTGTGGAGTGTTTGAGACCCATTTTTTATGGCTGGTGTACCTCACTATTGGCGAACATGAAGATCCAGTTAACGGATTGAAAACAAAGGTGAATGAGGAACTTCGGGTTTGCATCCATTGTGTGTAGTTTTTTTCTTTGAGAGGGTTCCATGTTTGAGCCCTAGAGTAGAGATTACTCCACACAAAATTTATGATCTATCCATGTCACGGTGGACCGATGTGATGAGGCGGCTAGGAGGTGGTAGGATGCCAACCCCCTACAATGATGACTTCTTCCGTTGGTGGTGTCAATAGTTCATAGCGATCAATGACTATCCCTATGGAGCGATTGACTACCGAGGGGACCCGGACATTCCATTTCCACTAGGATCCTCCTTTGGAGAGATCAGTAAGAATTTGGTTTTTATATATTTCATTTTTTGTGTTTTTCTAATTTTAATAAATGCAAAACAAAAACGCAAATATTTTTTTATGGTATCATGTATTAATAGTTTTTCTCTTACGCAGACGTAGGTCTGCGACGACCAGAAGGATTTCCACGACATTGGTGCAGGGGCCAAGGATATGAGCTCATAGGCGGGGACATGGAGAGAGTGCTATAGAATGTGCAGGGAAACTTGTCTCGTTTGACACATAAGATCCCTATGTTTCAGGTAGAGGATCT
Organism: Picea engelmannii; assembly: GCA_009831015.1. Classification (NCBI taxonomy): domain Eukaryota; kingdom Viridiplantae; phylum Streptophyta; class Pinopsida; order Pinales; family Pinaceae; genus Picea; species Picea engelmannii. Next base: position 96,717 of record ML790868.1, on the reverse strand, counting down.
GCCAAAGGCAATGCAAAGGCAGGTGGTGGGTGTACCCCATGCATGGGTGAGACTCTTCTGGCGTCTTGCAAATGTCATAGTATGCTATCGTGAAACACATCCGGCACTGTTGGACACACTGACCACACTAAGAGGGGGGGTGAATCAGTGTGAGTCTCTTTTTTACAACTTCTTACAAAAATTTAGTTAGCCATCACCATTCACAACATCATTACTCATTACTTCTATTCACACTTAGTTTCTTGCATCTAAACATATCTCAATGACATATATTAACAATAAATAATTATTCACCGTCACAATAAAGAACACAATGAACACCAAATATATCTATAAGTTTCTTTTGTATTACGGACTACAATCCTTGGGGTTTATCAGCACCAACTGAAATGAACACCAAATATCAATGCAAGACCCAGCCTATAGATCTCAGCACCAACTGAGAAGAGGAATTCAATCCTCTAGTACAAGACCCAGCTTGTAGACAAAAAGCAATTTGTCAAACTGTACCAACAGTCTATAACAAGACAAGTTCATCAACTATGCACAACACAACCTGTCACAACAACCTGTCTCATCAACATCCAAATTTGATCTACTCACAAAGATAAATCATCAAGTCAACTCTCAACCATATGCACAATATCACCAAGTTAACCAACAAGATACCTCTAGAAATACACCATACTCTCCATAAACCAAATACCATAAACCCTTACAAAAGACCATGTGCCAAAATCATACCTTTAATAATGTAGCAACCATCAAGACCTATACCATACATGTAAATCTGTAATAGACCTGGTGTATGTGATCATAGAACTGCAAACCTTCCTTAAATTCAACAACAAGAGACTATTATTTTCATCAAACTTTACTTTGGTCTCACATGACTAATTTTGGATTAGTCAACAACCCTAACTTGCAACATGAATAAATCTGTACCTGTAATTCATAAAGGTATGAAAATTATACACAATATTATTTAGTGTCTTCTCTGCAAATCCTCCAAGTTTCACTACTTGGAACCTCCCAGAAAAGGATTTATAGAAAAAATGGAAAACCTTACTGAATTTTGGCTTATTATAGAGAGCGAACTTGTAGATCATTCCACACGCGGCATATTTACTATATGGATCTGAAAATGGTACCCAAAATACTAAAACCTTTACTCTAACCAATTAATTTGGTCTCACTAAATTTTGATCTGTTATGAAGAAGATAGGACGTTTTTACCTGGAACACTTGTTTTAGACTAGTTTCGGGACTAGCCACAAACCCTATCTTCCGCAGAGTGTAACTCCCAAACTACAACAACCCACAAGCTGAAATTTTTATCACAAATACTTGGATATGTTTTCTCAACATCCTCCATATTTCACTATTTGAATCATTCTAGAAAAAACTTTATTGCGAAAATGGTGAGATGACCTGTAAATAACATACCTTAGAAAGCATCATTAAACTTTATCCTCCCTTGAATTTTCAGCCTTCTTTATTTCACCTCCCCTCTGAAATTCTCCTTAGATATCCTTTGGTTACCTTAGGCATTTGTAGATATTCAATATTCTCAATATATTCTTATGGGAGACCCTTGATTTCTTATTTATACTCTCCAAGTAGCTTCCTCTAGAAGTATCAACTTTTGTCCACTTAACCACTTCGTCCACTTAACCACTTTGTCTACTTAGCCACTTTTTCCACTTAACCAACTTTTTCCACTTAACCAAGTTTTCCACAAATAGTAAACTCTCCACTTCTAATTGCAACTAATTTATTTTTAATTGTTTTCTTGTTGCAACCACTTAACCCGTGACTAACCACTTTGATTGGTCAACTTCTTCTAGGAGATTCTAGAATAATTTGACTTCTTTGAACTTCTAGGGGATTCTAAATAACTCATGAGGGTTATCCAACTTCACATGGCCATAACTCTCTAACTGTGAGGAGTTATGTGGCATTCCACATATCACCAGAAACTACATGACATATACCATCTATCTAGAATAGTTTATCCTGCAAATTCATTGATATTCATTACATTATTCCTCAATCAAACTTGGGTTCCCTAACCACATTGTTGGGCTACTCAACCACCTAACCATTTGTACTTCACAAAGTGTCTTCTCGTGAGGGATTTCACCATAAGGGGACCAATTTGGAGTTTATCCATTTGGTTATTCCTATCAACCATTGCATGATATCAATGATATAACTCCCTTTAATATCAACACATCATTATGAAACCACTTGACATCAACCCTTTGAAAACAATTACATCAATGACCATATAACCAATAATAAATATATCAATTATAAAAACACATCACTATGAAAATACTTGACATCAACCCTTTGACATCAATTACAACATATTACAATAATATCCCCCTTTGGCATTGATGGAAACACCAACAATGATGTCAACACCAATCATTGATGGAAACACTTGGACATGGCAATGCTCATGCTCATGATCCCTCTGTGATCATCGCTCCTCATCAATGTTCATCTCGCCACATCAATGTGACTATCTCTCCCCCTTTGACATCAATGGAAAAGGGTAGTTATATCCTTGGGGCTGCTCCCCCTTCCTAAACTCTCCTTGGGGTTGCTCCCCTTGTCTGGATTCCTTCAAGCTTCCTCTGAATAATATCTCCCCATTTGGACAAGGGATATCACTCCTATGCAATTTTGATGGCATGGTTGTCAATCATCTCTCCTCCTGGAATCATGTTGTTGCAACCAATCATGGGAAGAAGAATAACTCTCCATGTGGGTATGTCGCCCCCTATCTTCTCTGCAAGATGAACAATATTGTACCACTACAATTTGCTTCTGTTGCAAATGCTACTGCTCAACTGGAACATAGATCAACTGTTCAAGAATGATCTTCTCTTCCTATGATGATCCTTAGACCTGTCCATGCATCAAACTCATTCCATACCATACATCATTAAGAAAAATACATGTCTACAATGAATAAAGAATCATGAAAAAAACATCAACTGTGTACATCATGTGCAATATTGTGTGCCAACCATGCACAACACCCATGTACATCAACCATGTACATTAATACCATACAATATACCATAATATATCATCAATGGAGTGTATCAACCATATGCAAAGAACATGTTCCAACTGTGTACCAACCATATGCCTCTACCAACATGCCAACCATGTGCTTCAAACAAGTGTCATATCACTCGTGATATGCCTCTACCATGAACCAAGTGCCACAACCATGTATCTCAACCATCAATATATCAACCAAGTATCTCAACTATATCATCCCATACATCATGTACCAAAGAAAGTATACAATCATGAAAACCTGCAACAAACCATGTCAGACCCTACAAAACAGAGTTATACCATCAAACCATGTTGCAACTCATTTGTACACTCCTCTTCTTGAGGCTTTTTCCAAAGGTACGCTACATGTTCCATGGACATCTCGCATATGTACACAACTTTTCTATAGGTCACCCCGTGTATGTACGTTACTTCTCCCATAGGATCCCATGTATGCTTCAAAAAGAGTGAAGCTTTCTTGATTATTTGTTCCTTCATTCATGTTTGGTTGTTCAATCTTATTCATCCACTTCTTAGATTGTCCTGATTTCTCTATACTTGTACTCTAAGCTTCCATCCTTTCAACAATGTCTTCTTTCCATTTCATATGAAGCATTCATCATGGATTGTCTCCTTGTATTACAACAATCTTAGGATTTGTGGCCAAACCCACTGTAGTTGTAACATCTCATGGTGTGACAATGAGCAGCAAAGTGTCCCATTTGATTACATATCCAACATATTAGGGCGTTATGAAACCTTCCAACCTCTTTCCATGCATAATTTATGTAATCCAAAGCTTTATGACCATATTCATTACATGAGAAGCAGTGACCATGAAAAACATTTTCATACATTTGCTTTGGTCTCCACCTTGAAGGTGTCTCTCTTCTGAATTTTCTTTGAGGTGTAAAGGTGGCTTCTTGGTGTCTTCCTTTATTTGTTCTTTTGAAAGTTTCCTTGCCTTGTGTAGGTGCTTGACTTGCAGCTTTTCTTTCACCTTTTGAAAATAAAGGACCCACATCATGCTTATTAGAAGTTCTAGCTTCATAGTGTGTTTCTTCCTTGTATCCAAGACCAGATTTATCATTAGGTGATCTTTGACAATCCAAGATTTCATCCAATATTGTTGAGTTTTTCATGAACCTTTTTTACTTCTCTTCTTTCCTTCTGAGATCAGCAACTTCTGATTCCAACTTATGACATGATTCTTCATTTTCATTTACTTGAGTCTTTAGTCTCTTGATCTCTTCTTCTTGTTTCATGAGTATTTTCTTTAGTTCCATGGTATGCCTTTGGTACTTTTCTAGGGCTTCCCTAATGTATTCATCAAGATCAAAATTAGGATCAAAAACATCTTTTGCTTCAAATAAATATAAAATTTTATTTTTTGGCTTCAACAAATCTTCATGTTCATCTATAAGATAATTGTTAGCTTATTCTACACAGACTTCTTCTATTTGTGTGTCCATGGATCTCCTTCAATATTGTAAGTCTTATAGTGAATGTATGCTCTAATACCAATTATTGGACACATTGACCACGCTGAGATGGAGGGGGGGTGAATCAGTGTGAGGCTCTTTTTACAACTTCTTACAAAACTTTAGTTACCCATCACCATTCACAACATCATTACTCATTACTTATATTCACACTTAGTTTCTTACATATAAACATATCTCAATGAAATATAATGACAATAAAGAACTATTCACCATCGCAATAAAAAACACAATGAACACCAGATATATGTATAAGTTTCTTTTGTATTACGGACTACAATCATTAGGGTTTATCGGCACCAACTGAAATGAGAACCAAATCAAAAAGAGCACCAAATCTCAATGTAAGACCCAACTGATAGATCTTAGCACCAACTAAGAAGAGGAATCCAATCCTCGAGTACAAGACCCATCTTGTAGACAGAAACCAATCTGTCAAACTGTACCAACAATCTATACCAAGACAAGTGCATCAACTATGCACAACATAACTTGTCTTAAAAACATGTCACCTCAACCTGTCTCATCAACATCTAAATATGATCTACTCACAAATATCAATCATCAAGTCAACTCTCAACCATATGCACAATATCACCAAGTTAACCAACAAGATACCTCTAGCAATACACCATACTCTCCATAAACCCTTACACAAGACCATGTGCCAAAACCATACCTTTAATCCTGTAGAAATCATCAAGACATATATCATAACTGTAACTCTGTAACATACCTGGTGTATGTGATCACAGACCTGCAAACCTTCCTTAACTTCAACAACAAGAGACTAGTATTTTCATCAAACTTTACTTTAGTCTCACATGACTAATTTTGGATTAGTCAACAGCCCTAACTTTCAACAAGAATAACTATGTACATGTAATGCATAAAGGTATGAAAATTATACACAATATTATTCATTGTCTTCTCTGCAAATCCTCTAGGTTTCACTACTTGGAACCTCCCAGAAAAGGAGTTATAGAAAAATGGTAGACCTTGTTGAATTTGTCTTATTCTATAGATCAAACTTGTATAGAATTACATGTGTGGAATATTTACTATATGGATATGAAAATGGTACACAACATACTACATATTGTACTCTAACCAATGCATTTGATCTCACTGAATTTTGATTTGTTATGAATAACTTATGACGCTTTTTTTTTCGGAACACTTGTTTTAGACTAGTTTCAGGACTAGCCACAAACCCTATCTTCCACAGAGTGTAACTCCCAAACTACAACGACCCACAAGCACAATTTTTTATCACAGTTACTTGGATATGTTGTCTCAATATCCTCCATATTTCACTATTTGAATCATTCTAGAAAAACATATATTGCAAAAATGGTGAGATGACCTGTAAATAACATACCTTAGAAAGCATCATTAAAAACTTTATCATCCCTTGAATTTTCGACCTTCTTTACTTCACCTTCCCTCTAAAATTTTCCTTAGATATCCTTTGGTTACCTCAGTAACTTGTAGATATTCAATATTCTCAATAGATTCTTATGGGAGACCCTTTCTTTCTTATTTGTACTCTCCAAGTAGCTTCCTCTAGAAGTATCAACTTTTGTCCACTTTGTCCACTTAGCCACTTTTTCCACTTAATCACTTTGTCCACTTAACCAACTTTGTCCACTTAGCCACTTTGTCCACTTAACCACTTTGTCGAAAAATAGTGAACTCTCCACTTCTAGTTGCAACTAATTTATTTTTAATTGTTTTCTTGTTGCAACCACTTAACCCATGACTAACCACTTTGACTGGTCAACTTCTTCTAGGAGCTTCTAGAATAATTTGAATTATTTGACCTTCTAGGGGATTCTAGATAACTCATGAGGGTTATCCAACTTCACATGGCCATAACACTCTAATCGTGAGGAGTTATGTGATGTTCCACATATCACCGGAAACGACATGACATATACTATCTATCTGGAATAGTTTCTCCTACAAATTTATTTATCTTCATTACAATATTCCTCAATTAAACTTTGGTTCCCTAACCACACTGTTGGGATACTCAACCACCTAACCATTTGGACTTCACAAAGCATCTTCCCATGAGGGCTTTCACCATAAGGAGACCACTTTGGATTTTATCCATTTGGTTCTTCTTATCAACCATGACATGATAACAATGATGCAACTCCCTTTAATATCAACACATCATTATGACACCACTTCACATCAACCCTTTGACAACAATTACATCAATGACCATATAACCAATAATCAATATATCAATGATACAAACACATCACTATGACAATACTTGAAATCAACCCTTTGACATCAATCCTTTGACATCAATGAAAACAAAGTACAACAGGGGCCACATGTATAGATGCCATGGTTATGTGATGTACTGGCCATATATTTATTTTGAGGGCGTGAGCCCCATTCTGTACTATGACACCATATTTTTTGGACTCTAAAGGATGAAATATAAAACTTTTGGTCTTCGAATTTACTTATACATGTTACAATGGATGAATGTATGAATGTGTTTACTTTACTTAGTTATGTGAAAAATGCCAATATAAAATGTAATTAGCATATGCATCGGATACTTGATTAGAACTTCTAGGGATGTGACTGTAAATAAGAAAATAAAAGTATTGTTCCAAAAGCCTTACCCATAGGAATCATCGGAGTAAAGTAGGATCTCTCACACGGTAACTGTCGTTCAACTAACATAAAACTAAATAGGAGTCTAGGAGAACTTCTAAAGATCAAATACCATGTAAAATGGTGTCGCGTAATATCTCTATAACGGTGCTATATTAAGCCACATTATTCGTTGATGGCTCCAAACAAATGCCACCTGAAGACACTAGTTGTCCCTCGGGTGAATAGATAACCCAAGCAATGGAAGCCATGTTATGTGTATGACAAATGGCATCATCTACGAATCCTAAGTAGACCACATATTTCATTGACATCTTCAAACCAAGGGAAAACTCAATAAGAAATTCAATGACGCAAAGAAAAAAGAAAAATAAGTATATACACTAAGATACACTAATGTACAAAGGTCACTCTTGATTTTGAGGGCTCAAGCATAATACCTTTTAAGGTAGAGCCCATTTATGGGCTTGTCCAACACATTCCCCTCATAATATTTTAATTCGTATGCTCCTTTCTCTAGGACAAGTCACATGATATAAGGACCATGCCACATGGGGTTGAACTTACCTACCCCCAACGATTCTTTGGCTTGGTCATAAATAAGAACCAAGTCACCCTCAGCATACTGCCAGGGACAGTTAAAATTATTGTACTAAAATTTAACACGTCATTTATTCACTTTGATAGTCGTAGAGGCATCTTGATGCTACTCATCGAGGTTCTCTAGGTGCACAAGGCATTGTTCGAGATTGGATGTGTCAGGTAGGAGCTCAATTGTCAGTTTAAGGGAAGGTATTTTGCACTCAATAGGAAAAATCGACTTCATGCCATGTACTAACTGAAATGGAGAGAAAGCAATGGAAGTATTTACCGTGGTTTCATATGCCCAAAGTGTCGAGTAAAGCGTCACATGTCAGTCAGATTTACTCTGGCTGACAGTCTTCTACAAAATGGTCTTGAGAGATTTATTCATAGCCTCTACCTGTCCATTTTCTTGGGGATAACAAGGGGAAGAATGATTGTGTGTAAACCCCAGTTTTGATGTTAACTCTGACTTCATCTCATTCTGGAAGTGGCTGCCATGATCAGTGACAATCTCTTTTGGGATTCCAAATCGAGCTATAATTTGATTGAATATGAAAAATGTTGCAGTATTACCATCAGATTTAATAGTAGGCATGGTCTTTGTCCATTTAGTAAAATAATCCACGACCACGATAATATGATGGTTCCCCCCAACTGAATCTAGGTTATAGTGCATGAAATCCACCCCCCACTTATTGAAGGGACCAACAATGATGACTAGGTGAAGAGGGGTTGGGTGCGAGTGCATTTTCCTAGTGAACACCTGGAAAGGGTGACACTTATTGACCGCTTCAATGCAATCTTTAAAAATTGACAGCCAAAAATAACTGGCTCACAATACCTTTTGGGATGTCGCAATCTTGGATAAATGACCATCACATGCCCCACTGTGACAGTCATTAAGAATGGCTTCATCTTCCTCGAGAGTCAAACAAAGATGAAATATATTATCCACCCCTTGATGATACAAAGTGTCATCGATAATAAGGTAGTTCTTAGCCTGATGATGTATACGTAGTCAGTGGTCTCTCGACAAATGTTAGGGAAGCTTCAAGGTTTGAAGGTAGATTAAAATATCTCCATATTAGGGGTCCGAAGATGAGATAAGGAAGATATGTTCATCCTCAAATAAATATTCTTGAAAAATATCCTTGTTGATTTCGAGGGACTAAAGAGTCCCCAACACCAATATCTCGACCTCCCTGTTGGCAGAGGGGCAGACTCAGGGTTCAACGCTTCAACAGCGCACCAAATAAAACCCTAACTACCGGCCCTTTTGGAAACACCTGCGAAGCAAATGAAGTCTCGCCTGAGGTAGAGGTAGAGGTGGTTGTATGACTCAAGTGTCTAAAACCTAGCTATGACACAAATCTGTGATCACAGTACTTAATAGAGCACTTAGCAGTTAACATTCATTAATAATTAACTCTTATCCACTTCGCAGGAGAAAACCCTAATTACAGAACATCGCAGTATTCAACAAGATCTAAAACATCCAAGCACTTAGCATATAGAAATAGGTCATATATAGCATTTATTCATATCACTAAGCACTAAGCTACTATATCAGATACATTGATACACTAAGCATAAATCACATAACAACCATAATGCACAAAGCAACCACGAACCAGGATATATGTGGTTCACCCCCAACGTGGGGCTACATCCACCAACTCTTCTTCTTTTTATTATCTTTGTTCAATGCACAGAGCCACAAGACCCACTCCACATAAGACAAGATACCTGTGCGCACCTCGCCAGATCCTCCTTCCTCAAGTTAAGTCACAGCACAAAACCTTCTTACACAGTCTGCACATCAGCTTCTTACAATCACTTGCACTTAGCTCTGCAAGTCTTAACACATAGTATGCACAAAGCCTCTAGCTCCATACTAAGCCACAAACATTTACTACCACTTAAACTTAGCACATTGGCCTCATTACCCTTAGCACCCCCTACTTACATTGCCTATCCTTCTATTTATACATTAGAAAAGGGGCCAAAGCATGGGTAAACCCATGGGATGACATCCCAAACCCATTACATAAACCCTAAACCCAAAAATTCCCTAAAAAGGGATCGAGATCCCACGATCTCCACTTCACCTTAAGCTCCACCTTGAACCAGCCTATCAAAGTCCCAAAAATGGTCAAACATGACCAAGGATCTCCAAAACTTGGTCAAGGGATAACAGGCCCCCAACACTCACATGTGACTCATCCAGAGTCACTCAGATCTGGGTAACTCTACCTCAAAGGCCTCGAGCTTGGCTCTAGATGCCTCGACATGTTGCTTCGCCAAAGCCTCCTGCTCGTTGAACTCCTAAATAACCTTCTCGATCACAGGTCCTTCTAAGAATTGTTCTACTGTGGTGACCACTTGTTCTAGTTCTGCACCTCATCCTTCAATTTCCTCAAAAAGTGTGCAAGCTTCATCCTGCACTGGCTAGAGCTTTTGGGTCACTTCCATGACCTTGCTCTAGATGGCATGGACCTGCTGCTAAACCATGTGTTGTTCTTGGGACCTTTTCATCCTCTCGAATGCTGAGAGTGGATTCAACTGTGCTTGTACTATTGTTGCTTGTTGCTTTTCCTCCTGGAGCTGTGACTCCAGTGTCCCTAGTTCAAGGTCCTATGCAAGGCGCTCGTAGGTCTATGCACTTCGATTGCTGAGATGTTTGCATTCTAAGGCCAATGCCTTGATTCTCTAGACTGGTGCTCTGGGCAGTTTCTTCCTTTGGTCTCGCACTTCCTGTGGAGTGCTTGGAACTGCTTGTAATTCTAGTTTTGCTACTCTTTGTTGGAGTTATTGAATGGCTTTAGTAAGCTTCCCCACCTGAATCTCCACTGGGTGTTCTTCCATCTTTTCTAAGTCCGTCACAGAGTGAAGTGCTCTAGTGACTACTTCTTTAACTCCAATCTGCTCTGTGAGCAGTTGTTCTTTCTCCTTATGGATCCACGCTCTATCCTTCGCAAACTTTGCTTGGAGGTCATATTTTTCTTGCTGCGCAACCCGACATTGCACTATGGCTTCCTCTTTTTCTTGATTTGGGGACTCTATGGCCTATTCTTTTTCTTCCTGAACATGACAAAGGTGATCTTCTATCAAGTCTCCTAATCTATGTAGCTGGGCAAGCTCATCTCCCAACTTTTCTCCTTCTGGTGGTGGTGGCACAGTAGACCCTATGTGGTTGGAGTAGAGGGCTTGTTGTACCCCTTTAAACTCCGTTGCAATCCTATCATACATGGTCTCATGTTTTTCTTTGTTGCATTGTAGAATGTCTTCTGAGGTATCCGATACAACGGCGATGATGAGGTCGATGTCATCCACCATTAGCATAGTCTGAAATGGCGGTCTATTAGATTTTGACTTCTTTCGCGATGTATATTTCTTGGGGGAAACCTTTCTTTTCTTGGATGTCTCAGCTTCATCAAGGGGGTCCCTAGGCAGTGTTACTTCGCCCTGCTTTGGTTTGTCTTCTTTCTCATCATTCTCTTCCTTGTCTACTTCGTCACCTCCTCCCCCTCCAGGTGAATCTGAAGTAGTCTCCTTTGATGCGTTGTTCAGATCTTGTACCTCTTCCTTATTTTTCCTTAGGCTACTGTTAGGTGCATCATATTCTTCACGAGTGACCATAGGACTGCCGATGAGGTTGGGGTCAAACAGTTCTTCCTGGTCGACTAGTATAAGGAACTCTATGGGCCATTCCTTAGTTATTTCTTCCATTTCCTCCTCGGTGAGATTATAGTAGGATTGAAGTTCTTCTTTATGTTTGTCTCTGCGTGCAATGATATAAATAAAATGTCTATCTACGCGGAACTTCACAAATGGCCTGAACCTGTGCAGGGTGTTCGACATCATACGAGGGAAAGACTCAATATCCCTCTTCAACTGCAGGTAATAGGTGTGGAACATCGCATTTGACTGCCATTTTTTAGCCATGTCGCTCGAGTACCAGAGTGTAGTGAACTTCGTAGCTAGGGGCTCAGACGACTCAATCTCAAGGAAGGTCACTCCTTCTAGCATCTCCCAAGCAATGAAAGCGATGAGGATCAGTAGCTAGGTGAAATGGAACTCATATCCTTGATCCTGAGCTTCGCAGAAATATTTCTCTAACTGGTTAATGAGGTAGCTCACCCAGTTCATTTGTATTCCTTCAATGCATTTTCTCGTGAGGTCAACAATGAACCCCGTGACTTGCATGGGTTTGTTCTTCCTTACTAGCTTACCAACGATCAACTGGAAGGCTAGGCACATTGCACCATTCTATATGGAAGATACCTTGTAGCCTCGCTTCCTCTTCTCCACATCGCCATAGGTATCTTTTATTCTCTGCACCAGGGCGCGATCTGCAGCCTTCCCTGGATAAAAGTCTTGTGGGTCTGGTCCTTGCATGCTTAATCCAGTGATCTGATGGATCAGCGCCAGATCTACGGTGATGTGGTTGTCCAGCCACAAATAACCTCCATGGAAGCAAGAAAACAGAAGTTTAATGCACGCATTAACCTCCTGATGCGTTCTAAAGTGGGGTATATTCATTACGTTCAGGATGGTGAACCTCGCGATGTCCATGGTCCACGGTTGGGGGATGATATTTGACTTCATCCCCTTGGTCTTGGTCAAATACTTATGTGGGGCGAGCATGCCATGGTTTTTGTAATCTCCCAAGTTGAAGTCACTGATATTCAACATCATAATCTATCCCAACTGCAGTCCAACTATGCGTATCCCCTTCAGGAGGTACGCAGTGACAAAGGTGTAGTCAAAGTCCCTCGAGACACTATCATGACTAACCGCACCAACCAGAGGTGGGATATAGTTGGGAAGGATAGATGGGATGAGCTTCGCATTCACCAAGTCATCACGATGCTTATTACGTTTCTCAACAGCGGGTCGACTAGACCGACATTGTGCAATCGACAGGGATGCTTCCAATCCTCGTGTTGATGAAGCTTGTATGCCTGCGGACATCACCTTTTTGGCCATGAGGTCTATTAGGATCTCTTCGATGCAATTTTCTACTGCACTAATGTCCTCTAACATGCACACTCGAGATCAGATATCTCAGATCAGTGAGCAAACAATCAATGTAACAGAACGGGTGGCGAGCTCTCAATAGGCACTGCACGAAAGCAACTAGTTCTTTGTGGGCTCAGATAATCACAATTGGAAAAATTGTTCTTGGTGCAATGCTCGATGGTATAAACAGACAACATTGTAATGGACTCTTCCAATGGGCAGGAATGCCCCAATCGATACAATTCCATCCATTATGGCGCGGTCCCAATGGTCCAATGGTGAACATTTCGGCAATAACTATGTTTCTAGCCGTTTTGGAGTGTCGTTCTAATGGTTGTTTTTCCTTCAATGGTCATATCGCTTCGTCGTGGTGAACTGTCAATCTACGTTGTTCTTCTATTTCAGCGAAGTTCCAGTTCTGCAAACCTTCCTTCTACGAAGTCCTCTCTTGGCATAGTAACTTCGCACTGCGAAGGGTCTTTTACAAAGTTCGAGGGTAATACTTCTTCTCTTTCTGGGGTAGGTGCTCTACTCTCCTGTATGGACAAGGATTTCAAGTCTTCTTGTGTTCTTTCAACTTTGACATCTCGATCTTTGGTCCTTAGTAGCTTCGAATTGTCCTCCTATTCTTCCAGTAAGTGCACTATTATCCTAGCCATGAAATCTCTTAGTTCTTACCTTTTCTGTTCTAGAGCTTCCTTTTCTTGTTTCCTTCGCATCTGATCTTTCTCAACCCAATTTTTCCCTAGCAAAATAGAAAATGGGGTGTTTTTCTTGACAAACTTAATGACCTCAAATTCTTCTTTTGTCAAAGTTCCATGAGAACTCATAGGTATCTGGGTAAGTCTTCCACATATTGTTATCATCTTCCCTTTAAACAATCCTATTCCTCCCAATGAAGGAACCATAGCAGGCTTTCCTAAAATTTCCCAAGTTCTTTCTGTCATTATATTCACCTGTGTTTCCTCATCTAGAACACAGTCTATGTCGAAGTCTCCTATTCTTGTTTCTATGCACTCTTTCTCTTTTAAGACCTATGATAAGTTGATGTCTCTGTGATCATTCAGGGTTTCTTTCATCTGTAATAATACAGTCTCTGATTCTTTCTAGTTCTTGAGCATATTCTTAGTCTCTTGACCTTCCTCATGGTCGTCTTGTCTCATATTCATCTTTTCAACTTTGGCAATCATTCTAGGGAAATCCAAAACTTCATGTCCAGTAGCCTTACAACAAAGGAAAATAGGACCTTGACCAGGGAATTCCTTAGCAAGATGTCCCAGTATTCTACAATTATAACAAAGAGTCAATCCCCTCTTTATCTTGAACGATCCCCAAACTTTTATATACTGCACACTAGGATCACAGTGGTGGATCTGCAAAAAAATCTTTCTAGAATTCTGCATCCATTTGTTAGTCCAAACATTCTTTCTATGCATAGGAATAACATATATTTCACTAGTTCTATCAAATCTATTCATATAAAATCTTCTTTCTTCTAGTTGTGCCCTAGTTTTCAGACTAAGAAAAAATCTATCAAACATACCTAGATCCATTCTTTCGAAACAAAAAATTTCACTTATATTAGCTTTATCAGGGCACAAAGCTTTAAGATATTACCTCTTTTCTTAAGATCAGGCTTCTTTTCTTAGCACAGATCTTTGCAAGTCAAGTAGAATATTATGCACCACAGTAGCAGATCTACGCACAAAGCTTTCTCTTTTCTTCAGTTCCCAACAATCACAGTTTCAGGTCCCGGCAATGGAACCATTTTTTGGCACAAGAGCGGACCCAGGGTTCAACGCTTCAATATCACACCAACAAAACCCTAACTATCAACCCTTTCGGCAACACCTACGAAGCAGATGAAGTCTCACCTGAGGTAGAGGCAGGGGTGGTTGCAGAACTCAAGTGTCTACAACCTATCTGGGACACAGATCTATGATCACAGTACATAACAGAGAACTTAGCAGATAACATTCATTAATAATTAGCTCTTATCCACTTCGCAGGAGAAAACCGTAATTACAGAACATCGCAGTATTCAACAAGATCTAACACATCCAAGCACTTAGCATATAGAAATAGATCAGATATGGAATTTATTCATATCACTAAGAACTAAGATACTATATTAGATACATTGATACACTAAGCATAAATCACATAACAACCATAATGCACAAAGAAGCCACAACACAGGATATACGTGGTTCAACCCCAGCATGGGGCTACGCCCACCAACTCCTCTTCTCTTTATTATCTTTTTTCAATGCATAGAGCCACAAGACCCACTCTGCATAGGACAGGAGATCTGCGCGCACCTCGCTAGATCCTCCTTCCCCGAGTTAAGTCACAGCACAAAGCCTTCTTACACAGTCTACACACCAGCTTCTTACAATCACTTGCACTTAGCTCTGCAAGTCTTAACACATAGTATGCACAAAACCTCTAGCTCTGCACTAAGCCACAAACATTTACTACCACTTGCACTTATCACATTGGCCTCATTACCCTTAGCACCCCCTACTTACATCGCCTAGCCTTCTATTTATACATTACAAAAGGGACCAAAGCATGGGTAAACCCATGGGCCGACATCCCATACCCGTTACATAAACCCTAAACCCAAAAATGCCCTAAAAAGGAGCTGAGATCCTGCGATCTCTGCTTCGTCTTGCGCTCCACCTTCGACCAGCTTGTCGAAGTCCCAAAAATGGTCGAACATGACCAAGGATCTCCAAAACTTGGTCAAGGGCCAACATTCCCGTGGGGCTAGGCAAGAAGAGATCGGATTGTCACCCTGGGTTTAGAGCCCCAACAAGAAAACACATTAAACTATAAGCTAAATCTCCTCTAACCTAAAGTCCAAGCATGAATTCCCTTTTGCTTTGTATTTTTATAATACTTAATTTTAATACATTTTATAATTTATGATTTTTATGCTTTTGTGTATGAGTTCATAAAGTTGAAATAATAAAGTTAAATCAAAATCTTAAAAGAAATTAAACAAGTAAAGAAAATTATGTACAAGAAAACCTTAACTAAAAAAAACATTTTTGCAATTATTTTGTAAGAAAGTAAACTAAGACGAAACTAGTGAATAGTTAATGTAAATATGTTAGTGCTAAAGTGAAACAATTAAAAGAAAGGCATATTAAACAAGAAATTAGCTTGAAGATTACAAAAATAAATTATAGTAACATTGTAGTGAGGTGATAATTTATTTTTATTTTTTTTTAGTTAAATGTAATAAATAATAAGAGAACTAAAACGATAAAGTAAGTAAAGAAAATAAACAAAAGTTTGTACATATTAAAACTAGCTAATAAAAATAAAATGAAAGAAACTTATATACATACTTTTACAAAATTAAAAAAATTATTAGTTTGTTTTATTTTTTATTTTATTTTTTAAGTGTTATATTAAGAAAAATATGAAGAAAATTGAGATTTAAAAGAAAACAAATAAAGAAACAATTTCATAGCTTAAAAGATTTTGATCTTTATTTCAAAATGTTCCCCATACAATTCTTGAAATTTTGGAATTTACAAGTCTCTGCGTATACTTGGGGCGGGTATTTAGCCTTTAGTCATTCTAGAACAAAGTTACAATAGAATGAAAAAGAACGAAAGAAGAAGAAAGTTGAGCCAAAATGGAATGGAGCAATGGTGGTGATAATACAAGGTGAGAACCTGCATATCAGAAACTGATTAGTGTTGAATAAAATTAGACCTAAATACAACAAACTGACAAGTAAACCATTCACCTTATGAGAACCAACAAAGCTCATCCTCATTTCATCCCTTTGCTACTTCACAAGACTCCTTGCTGCCAACAATTTTGTCCATCCCTGATGAAAGTATAGAGGATGAATGACTATTCAAAGAAGAAAACCTCGATGTAATCCAAGCATACCTCTCCCAAAGTTTTTCCTCCCCTCTGTTGGTCAATTTTTGTTTCTTTTATATCTTTAGATAGGTGGTTCTAGTAGTTATGGTTGTTTAAAAGGTAATGGACTAGAATCCCCTAGGGCCAAAACCACCCAGGCCTTTTCCATAAAATAATAGTCATTATTATTGTTTCCTTATATACGTGTAAAAAAAATTTGAACTGCATAACAACGCAACCTTATCACCTTGCTTTGGATTCAATATGACCCACGACTGAGAACATTTATTGAGAGTAAGGAATTTTCTTTCATCTGTTTACACTAAGCTTGTTGCTTTTTCCTCAAATAAATTAATTTCCAAAAGTATCTATATCTGACGAGGCTCCATGATGAGTTTATATTAGACCCCAAAAATATTCTATACACGAGGACACGATTCTAATTTCAATAAGGATGAATGATCCGTATATAAAATATTGTGAGTCACATATATCAACTGAGAAAGATCTTCAGAGCTGTAATCGAAGAAAAAGTCATCCTTAATTTATAATTTCAATAACCTCACGCCTGCACAATATTCTCGGTATGAAAGCACAGTCATGTTTTTGTTTTGTTGTTGTTATAACTTTTTTTTATAGACATGTTTTCATTACTCAATTGTATTCTCTTTTTATTATGCTCATAATTTCTCTGAATAGTCTAAGACTTTACAACAGTTGGGCTCCCATCAGTTTTGAAAGTGCAAGTGTTTCTTCCATGATGTTTTTCCTTCCATAGAAATTCCATTTCTATCGTATTCGACCTTGATAGAAGAGATATCCACTCTTTGACTTGATGTGTTGTCAATATAAGATCATTTGGACTCCACTGAGTGGGTCACAGCGTATTCGTTATCAAAATGGAAGAACTTCTCCCTGCATAAAAGGAAAATAATTAGGATGATGACCTCCACATGAAGAAGCAATCATTTCAGATGCATTGTGGTTGTTTTCTGTTGTTATTGAGAGACCATATCTCCCCTTGATATATTCATTTCTTGCTCTCTTCACTTATCTCTTTCTTTTTGAAAACCAATGATGACATGCGTTGAGAGATAAGTCAAGATATATGCTCATCTCGAAAACAATGGGAAGTGAAAAGCCTCACCAATTGTATTGTTATGTTGTTTTGGAATGAATTATTGCAATAAGATCCTCTTGTGTTGCATTTTGAAAAAGTAGTCGAACATGTTTGATAAGTCGTGATGAATCTGCAATATATATCATTTCAACTGGACGGAAGCATGACTTGGACGATGATTAAAAGAACACTGCATAAAAGTATCTCAGAAAACCAAAAATTCAAGTACATGAAATCCACCCCCGACTTATTGCATGGTAACAATCATATGCCAGTCAGATTTACTCTAGCTAACAGTCTTTACCAAAATGGTCTTGAGATATTTATTCACGACCTCTACCCATCAATTTACCTGGGGATAATAAGGGGAAGAATCACCGTGTGTAAACTCCAGTTTTGATGCTAACTCTGACATCATCGCCTTCTGGAAGTGACTGTTATGATCAGTGACAATATATTTTTGGATTTCGAACCAGGCTATAATCTGATTGAACATGAAAAATGTTGCAGTCTTACCATCAGATTTAACGGTAGGCATGGCCTATGTCCATTTAGTAAAATAATCCACGGCCACGATAATATGATGGTGCCCCCCAACTGAAGCTAGGTTGTAGTACATGAAATCCACCTCCAACTTATTGGAGGGACCGACAGTGATGACTAGGTGAAAAGGGATTGGGTGTGAGTGCATTTTCCTAGAGAACACCTGGAAAGGGTGACATTTATTGACCGCTTCAACACAATCTTCAAAAATTGACAGCCAAAAATAATTGGCTCGCAATATCTTTTGGGCTGTCGCAAGCCCAAATAAATGACCACCACATGCCCCACTATGACAATCATTAAGAATAGCTTCAACTTCCTCAAGAGTCAAACAAAGATGCAAGATGTTATCTACCCCTCAACGATACAAAGTGTCGTTGATAATAAGGTAGTTCTTAGCCTGATGATGTATACGTCGTCATTCATCTCTCAATAGATGTAGGGGAAGCTTCAAGGTTTGAATGTAGATTAAAATATCTCCATACCATGGGTCCAAATATGAGATAAGGAAGATATGTTCATCCTCAAATGAATCATCATGAAAAATATCCATGTTGATGTCGAGGGACTAAAGAGTCCCCAACACCAATATCTCGACCTCCCATGGGCCTATATCTCGACCTCCCATGGGGCTAGGTGGGAAGAGATGGGATTTTCACCCTGGGTTTATATCCCCAACAAGAAAACACATTAAACTATAAGCTAAATCTCCTCTAACCTAAAGTCCAAGCATGAATTCCCTTTTTCTTTGTATTTTTATAATAATTGATTTTAATACATTTTATAATTTATGATTTTTATGCTTTTGTGTATGAGTTCATAAAGTTGAAATAATAAAGTTAAATCAAAATATCAAAAGAAATTAAACAACTAAAGAAAAATATGTACAAGAAAACCCTAACTAAAAAAACAAATTGTAGTTATTTTGTAAGAAAGTAAACTACGATAAAACTAGTGAAGAGTTATCGTAAATATGTTAGTGCTAAAGTGAAACAATTAAAAGAAAGGCATATTAAACAAGAAATAGCTTGAAGATTACAAAAATAAATTATAGTAACACTGTAGTGAGGTGATATTTTTTTTATTTTCTTTTTTAGTCAAATGTAATAAATAATAAGAGAACTAAAATGATAAAGTAAGTAAAGAAAATAAACAAAAGTTTGTACATATTAAAACTAGCTAATAAAAATAAAATGAAAGAAACTTATATACATAATTTTACAAAAGTAATAAATTCATCACTTTGTTTTATTTTATTTTATTTTTTAATTTTTTAAGTGTTGTATTAAGAAAAAGATGGAGAAAATTGATATTTAAAAGAAAACAAATAAAAAAACAATTTCATAGCTTAAATATTTTGATCTTTATTTAAAAATGTTCCCCATACAATTCTTGAAATTTTGGAATTTACAAGTCTCTGCATAGACTTGGGGCAGGTATTTAGCCTTTATCCATTATAGAACAAAGTTACAATAGAAAGACCAAGAAAGAAAGAAGAAGAAAGTTGAGCCAAAATGGAATGGAGCAATGGTGGTGATAACACAAGGCGAGAACCTGCAAGATACCAGATATATAAAATATGCAAAACAGAAATAAAATGCTAGAAATGGCAGAATAACAGTAAAATATCCAGCATAATCTTCACACTACACAGAAATGATATAACAAAAGAAATAGAAATAGCACTTTGATTCAGAAAGCAATGTTCACAGGCCTCTTCGAGGGGGCAACATCCAATCGAGCAGCACTCTATTACAATAATCTCCAAGCTAGGGTTCTCATACCCTCGACCCTTATTTATACTAAATATGTCTATTAAGAGAAGCATCTAGAGGAAGATCCTTCTAGAAGCGGAAGCTTCTATTAGGTCTTCTT
>ML790868.1:12379-71597 GCA_009831015.1 Picea engelmannii | reverse complement strand
TCTGTGGCTTAAAGACGTCGGAATACGTCTCTACCCTGGAAAAAAAAATACCCACAATTTCTGCCAAGGAAAGTGCTCTGATACCACTTGCAAGATACTAGATATATAAAATATGCAGAACAGAAATAAAATGCTATAAATGGCAGAATAACAGTAAAATATCCAGCCTAATCTTCACACTACACAGAAATGATATAACAATAGCAATAGAAATAGCACTTTGATTCAGAAAGCAATGTTCACAGGCCTCTTCGAGGGGGAAACCTCCAATCGAGCAGCGCTCTGTTACAATAATCTCCAAGCTATGGTTCTCATACCCTCGACCCTTATTTATACTAAATATGTCTATTAAGAGAAGCATCTAGAGGAAGATCCTTCTAGAAGCGGAAGCTTCTATTAGGTCTTCTTACATCCGCCTTATTCTATTTTATTGAAAGGCCTTATTAATATTGACCTTTATTACATCCAAATACATTGATCTACCTATGTGCGGGTTAGGACCTTAACAGAACCTGCATATCAGAAACTGATTAGTGCGGAAAAAAATCAAACCTAAATGCAACAAACTGACAAGTAAACCATTCACCTTATAAGAATTAGCAAAGCTCATCCTCGCTTCATCCCTTCGTTGCTTCACAAGAGTCCCTGCTACCAACAATTATGTCAAACCCTGCTGAAAGTATAGAGGATGAATGATTATTCAAAGAAGAAAACCTCACTGCGCTCCAAGCATACATCTCTCAAAGTTTTTCCTCCCTTCTGTTGGCCACTTGTTGTTTCTTTTTTATCTTTAGATAGGTGGTTCCAAAAGTTATGGTTGTTTAAAAAGTAACAGACTAGAATCCCCTCGGGCCAGAACCTCCTCAACCTTTTCCATAAAATAATAGTCGTTATTATTATTTCCTTATATACATGTCAAAAGAAATTGAATTGCATAACTCCGCAAACTTATCACATTGCTTTGGATTCAATATGACCAGCGACTAAAAACATTTATCGGGAGTAAGTCATTTGCTTTCACCTGTTTACGCTAAACTTGTTGCTTTTTCCTCTAATAAATTAATTTCCAAAAGTATTTATATCTGACAAGGCTCCATGATGAGTTTATATTAGACCCCAAAAATATTCTATACACGAGGACACAATTCTAATTTCTAATTTCAATTGGATGAATGATCCATGACCCCAAAAATATTCTATACACGAGGACACAATTCTAATTTCAATAAGGATAAATGATCCATATATATCAACTAAGAAAGATCTTCACACCAAGTTGCTTCGATAGCTTCTTTCATCGAAGCAACTCGTGTAATCTGGAAACATATTTAACCATTCTTTCCATAGACAAAAATATTCCAATTGTCTATTTGATATTGTGAGCAATATGGTCTCTTCCCATAATCTCGAGGCATTCTCATATGACTCCAAAATCAAGTCACAAAAACAATACAACGAATAACACTTCATTTCTAGACACTTTCGATCCTTATAGTTGGTTAAACAATTTCTCATAATGGCGCCAAAAGTATAAAGGGACTTATAATACCTTCAATTAGCCATTGCATAATAAACTTTTAAAAGGCTTATACGGGGATGGCTTGAGAATTTCTTGGCATCACACTTGAAATAATGTTGAGTTTTATGAGTTGATTCATTCCATAAAGGGAATAGGATATAGGACCTCATGTAATGACTTTAAAACATAAAGTAATTTAATCCATTTTTTTTTTTATGAATAAAGTAAAGATCCTTTATTTTAATAATAAATAAGGGGGCATGGAGGATATGACATTTGATTTTGGAATGGTATAGAATGATGCCAAGGTTATAACATGAGATGGCATAGATTAAAGTTTATGGAATAATGTTATAATTGAAGGGAAAGGCATGAGCAAAATATTTGGAAAGTGGATCATGTAAAACTAAAGAAGTAGTATATTTGGTGAAATAACATAGTCTTGACATTCTTTTTAATTCATCACTCCATTTTTATTTGAAGGTTATGTGAGTAAAGAGAAACATGTGATCATAAGGGTTGATGTGCAATGGTTCAAAATATATGATGTTAATATCTCACTTATAAGTGGAAAATGGTATATGAGAAGTGAGAGAGAGTCGAATTTGTGATAGTTCAAGAGCCTTGACAACTTATCTAAGAACAATGTGCCAACTTTAGCATGAAAGTGGATGAAAATTTGTGCAAGAATTTTGATTTGAGGGGGAACCTTGCAACGCTTTGACGGCTAAGTACTGTTGACCAAAAATGTAGTCAACAATACTCATCCCGTCTAGTGAAGTCTGACATCATTTCTGCAAAAACTAGCGATTACTTGGATTTCGCTAAAGCAAAATTGAGATCAATTTCTTGAAAAATAACAATCCACTTATTGTATTTCCCCCCCCATGATACGCCTTGTAAGGACGTATTGAAATGGATTGATATATGCAACCATGGTAGTTTTGCAGAGTAATATATAATGACGTAATCTCTTAACCGCATGCACAGTGGCCAAGGCTATCTTCTCTATGTGAGAGTATTTGAGTTCAGTACCGAGTAGATTTCAACTAAGGTAGTAGACAACGTGCTCATGGAGCTTATCTTCCTTCTGAACCAGTACCATACCAACCGTCCCTTCGGACACAATGATATAAAGCAAAAGTCTCTATTGTAGTGTGGGGGCTTCAACAGAGGCACCTATACCAAGGCTTTCTTAAGAGAATCAAAGGATTCATGGGCTCACTCATCTCATATGAACGGAGTGTCCTTCTTTAAAATACGCATGAAACCTTTAGTTATATTGGCATAGTTCACTATGAAATGACGTAGGAAGTTAGCCTTCCCCTGTAAACCCTGAAGTTGTCGAATGTTGCACGAGGGAGGAAACTAAAGTATTGACTCAACCTTAATAGGATCCACCTTGATCCCATGCTCGTCGAGGGTTTTTTGAAGATAGAAAATCCGATTACGGAATTGCAGAAGAAGAACAAGAAGTTGTTTGGACCGAGAAATGCGCAGAAGCATTTCGGAGGCTCAAGGAGTTGTTGACGACAACGGTGATACTAAAGGTCCCTGACATGAATGAGGACTTATTGGTATGCATTGACGGATCCAAGGAAGGCTTAGGAGAAGTCTTGATGCAAGACAGACGAGTGATTGCTTACATCTCGAGAAAGTTGAGAAGGCACGAGGAAAACTATGCAACGCACGATTTGGAGTTGTTAGCCATTGTATATGCCTTGAGAGTTTGGAGACACTACCTAATTGGATGGAAATTCGAACTAAAAACATACCACTATGGTTTACAACACATCTTTACGCAAAACGACTTGAATGTGCGACAAAGGCGTTGGTTGGAATTGCTTAGTGAGTATGATTTTGAGATCACGAACATAAAGGGAACAGTGAACAGAGTGGTCGATGCGTTGAGTTGGAGACCACACATATTATTTGTGATACCTCTTCAGATGAATCTACGTTAAAATATTCTAACTTTACAGTGCGATGATGACTGGTACAACGAGGTCAAGGAGTTTATCGGACAAAACACAATGATGGTACCAAAATTTGATGGATTTAATATGGACAATGACAGATTATTAAGATTTAACAATTGGATTTACGTACCACACAACGACGAGTTGAGGAGTTTGATCCTAAAAGAGGCTCATAGAGCAGTGTACATGGCTCATCCAGGAGTCACGAAGATGAGGGAAGACCTTAAACCCTTATCCTTCTGGAAAGGAATGAAGGCGGACATAGTCAACTATGTGGCAATATGTCTAGAATGTCAGCAAGTGAAGGTTGAACATAGACATTCAACAGGATTACTACAGCCACATGCTATTCCGGAATCGAAATGGGAGGTCATTTCGATGGATTTCATTTTTGAATTGCCACTAACGGCAAGAAGACACGACTCGATTTTTGTGGTAGTTGACACTCTGACGAAGAGTGTTCATTTTATCCATGTGTGTACGACGTATTAGGCACCTAACATAGCTAGAGTTTTCATCGGTGAGATTGTGAGGCTGCATGGTGTGCCTAAAAGGATTATATTTGATCGAGGATCGTTCTTTACAAGATGATTTTGGATGCATTTACAAGAGGCCTTGGGAACCCAACTTAACTTTAGTACATCGTATCATCCAGAGACTGACGGCTAGACTGAACAAATGAACCAAATCTTGGAGGACATGTTGCGTATGTACGTGATGGACCAAAATAAGTGTTGGGAAGAATTCTTTCCATTGGTAGAATTCGCATATAAAAAAAGTTATCAAAGCACCATTTGTAACACCCCCCGGCCTCACATAGATCGGGGACGCTTTACTTAGTTCTGAAACCATCTTTGTAACATTCCCATCCTTCAACAGACCAGGCCATGCTACTATTGAACACTCTTTCATGCTCAGATACCAATTTGTAATGTCCCCGACCATTCATGCTGGGCCACACTACACCGAAGAACACATCAGTTCTCTGTGTGGAACGTACTGTAACATACTTAGCATCCTAGCTAAGTTATATCTCATATAATTTTCTAACTACAAGCAATTAAAACATATGCACACACAGAACTCTTGTGGAAGCTTAATATATATAAAACGTGAACAAACAAATACGTTATGTAAATGCATGGATTCACACTAAAAAGCAGTAAACATATACATGCAATACCCATAAGCATACAGACAGCTATATTCACGCATAGGATAAACCCATAAAAATAACACGTGAATAACAATGCAGCATGTAAATTAATCACCCAATTGACACTTATATTTGTGAGAATAACACCAACTGCGTGCAGACCTTCCACGAACCTCCTATTCTTAGACCACAATGTCCGTCACTCTCAACAATGAGTCACCCCCGAGATGGGACTAAATTCCACTCGGGTAAAGGGGTTCCTAACCAAGCTAAAGGCTCATGAACAACGGGAAAGACTCTATCTCAGGTGCTCACTCAACTAACAGCCTACAGTCCCTCATTCCCCACATGCCTGTCCCACCCAAGGAAGTGTGCCCCTTCTCTACTCAACATTCCCTCGGCTGCCCCACTTCCCTTCCAGGGCTTCAGCAACAGGCCGGATAGGAAGTCTCAGATCCCTGTGGCTGTAGTTCAGCACCTTCAGGAAATCAATCCCCAGCAACTCTCTCACCCAGAGAATTTCTCACAGGCCTGACAACCCGCCTCTTCAATATCCCATGGGCCTGACAACCTGCTTCTTCAATCCCGCTCCCAAGCTAACAGTTACCCAATAGAAGGCTATGGATACGGGTTCAGGTAAATTCATGAATATACAAATGATAACTCATTGGATTCCATTACTCCTGGATGATTGATTGTATATCTTAGTGATGGATGAATCAGAAAAAGATGATGGTCTGAATGATAGCGAAGTTCCCAAAATGAGCTAAGTCCCAACAATATGTATGCATGCCCCCAACTTGACACTTGTCATGTTGGAAGCTACTTTGGCCCACTTGTCTCCAGCTTTAGAACTTAGGATAACATAATTATCCATACTTTATGATTTAAGAAATATTAATATAATATTCCTTAAATTAGACCCTTCCCTTTCCCTAACTAGTGGAGTTTAGTCCCCCATCTCTTTTATCGTGGTCGGTCTGCACGCATCGATGTATCTTATATTAAATATGAGATATGTACAAAAACAGGCGAATTGGCACCAGAGCACCATGGCTCCAAGAGTTCTCACTTTAATCATTATCTTTTCATGTCAGCAGCACTCCCACCAACGGTCTCTCTCTTCCCCACATGCTTGTACAAACCAAGGTAGTATACACCTTCACTATTCCATAGTTCGTCGGCTACTCAACCTCCCTTCCAAGGCTCCAGTACAGGCCGAACAGGAATTATCAGAGCACCATGGCTCCAAGAGTTCCAACTTTAATCAATATCATCTCATCTGCATCACACACATGCAGTTGTCATGAGAGAGCATTATAAAAATTCCATTTTATAAATCAATTAATTTCATAAGGAATTTGACTTTTTTCCCAAATATGAAATTCTATTTATATTGCATACAACCAACATATGGTCATAATTTTATGTATATCCTAATTCATCATGCACGTCACCTTATGCAATGATTCTTAGAATTGCCTTCACCTAGCAATTCAATCACAATTACCAAACAATTCAACCAAATAGAATGCTTCATCATTCTATTCATATGCATCAGCATAATTAATAACAATAAGTTCATTTCTTCAATTTTCTGAACAGATTTTTTTTGTAGTCACTACTCCTGTGACTACCTCACTTGCAACTATGTTTTTGCAATGTTTACCAGTTTCATGAAATGTTATTAACTTCATGAGTTAGCAACATTTCAAACATTAGTGTAATTATTTCCATGCAAAAGCATATATATATATATGCACTCACAAAATGCATTCTGCAAAAAAAATGCATTTAAGTATACAATTACATCATGTATGAGTGCAACTTTGTCACTTTCCAGGCATGAGTGAAACTCTCAATGCCTAAATACTCAATGCACCTTTGCATTGACTTTCAGAATGAGCCTTATCTAATTCATGCATCTCACCATCCATAAATTGGAAATATGGCCAATGTCTTGACCCATATCCACACATTTCCCATTGTCTTCACAATTACTTGGATGCCTTCCTTTTCGACCTGAACACTACACCAAGAATACAATTATGTAGTGTTTATTAGTGTTAGAAAAAAGGTTGCAGTCCAAGTTTTATTTAAAGTAGGAAACTCATTTGGTATTTGTGTGGTATATAACCTTTCTATAACCATACCTTGCCATATCCAACCCTGTCCTAGTCTCATACATGACTAGATTTCTTAGCATCATTCCTATAACATGTTCTTATCTTTTCATTTCTATGGTTATTGTCTCATAACCAAATTAACATGACATTATACTATGTCTGTGTGTGCATTCAAAAGCTAAAAAGATTTGATAACTACAACAGGCCGCTAGCCTTTACCACACCTAGTGGTAACTTAATCCTGTCAATGCACTTAAAAAATACCATACAGTGTAGTAACATCCCAATTTTGGGAAATTCTTACCTGGATTTCCCTTTGGCAATTTCACACCTAATTTCCAGAAGAGGGATACTTACCTGCAGGGCTGCCATTAAATGAGTTTAATGCTACTTGATCCATTGATGACAATAGGATCTCTTATGCTTCCTTATCGGCCTTATGATTCAATATTCTAGCTTTATGTTTCTTTCATCCATGTGCAGCAACATTAACAACAACACTTGCAACATGCAAGTATTATCACCCTTTGGTTGTCCCAACAAGCCATATAATACTTGTTGCTACAGTAATTGCAGCAACTTCTTTCTTCCTATATCATGTTTCCTTGTTTATCCCATAAATCTTCCCTTCTCCTGGATTCCTGAACCTTCAAATGCTCTTCACTGTAATTATTGTGCATGTGTATTTATGATCTGAGCACCTTCTTAGCCAAAACACTCTTGGTTGTCTTTGTTTTTCCATCCAAATACTAAGATGATATTAATCTTCAGATTTTATTTATTTCCTGAATCCATCTATCCCAACTCATACTTGGATGAATTATGATTCCAATCTTGTTGTCTTATAGACTTTGGATCTTCAATATCCATTTATTTTTTTTGGATCCCTCTGATCCAACTCCTCCATGACCCCATTCTATTTCTAGTCATGCTTTTCTGAGTAACTTAGGACAGTTAACACCAACTTCCCCTTTGAGGTGATTGATTTATCCTTCCCTTAATTGATCATATCATCACTAGGATTTGCTTGTTTCCTATTACTTTCCCTTGCCTTGACCAATCTGATTTCAACCTATCTTGCACAATCCAATTCTATTATGCCATAAATAATTCCCTTCATACCATGCTTTCACTACACACTCTAGTGATCATAAGGGAAGCATTACTCTAATTTCATAGCTAATCCATAGATATGATGCACTTATTATCCATATGCAATAAGCCTATTTCTTTATCTGATTATTGTCATTCAGGTAGTCAATTCCTTTTATAATAGATTTGACTCCCATGTATTGCTTTAATATGTAACTGGTTTCTTTGGGAGTGAATGCACTTTCACTAATTCCTTCACTACCTGATCTATTCCTCTATCTGGATTCCATTGAGTACTTGACTAACATGAGAGGACTTCTTGTAATGGCTTCCAAAGACTTTATGGCTGTGCCAAGATTCATACCTTAACCTTTTGTAGTCTTGGCCTTTGATCATCTTCTGAAATATTTTTCCATAGAACTCTTTCCTTGAGTACCTCTACAAAATCCTTTTAGCTAAGACCCAAGTCTCAAGAACTACATCATCGCAGAGACTTGATAGTTTGGAGAACTAGAAAAACCATCGTGGTTTTTAAAACAGACGCGTGGCGCCTCCATAGATACATCAGGTGAAAGGCGGTTTGACGAAACCACCTTTGTCAAAGTTCTGATGTCGCATGATTCAATATGTCAAAACCACCACTTGTGGGATGGGCGAAGGCTAGTCAGATCTCCCTGTTTCACTCATTCGGTACTTCACATCCATGTGACATCAGCTGAACGTCACCATGTAACGAACTCAAAAGCTAATCATTTGAAATGGATTAGCCGAGCATGGAAAACCAATGCACTTTTGCATAGTCTATCTGTGCTTCATGATTGGGATTCTATAACTAACAATCCTCAAGTATGGAGGCATCATCTTATCCATAAACGGAGTAATCTCCAAATTTCTCGAATTTCTTCTCTCTGTAAAAGCATTCCGGTGTCCACAAACTGAGGTACATGGACAAGGCTAAATCCAGTGAGACTGGTTATTCGGGAAACATGCTAGATTTTCCCGTGAATAAGGAGGAAAGGGTACTTGCACACATTCTAGCGACTAAATTCCACACAGAGCCGGCTATAGACTCACAGTTGGAATTCAGGTTGAATCCCACTATGAAGGATTTAGTCATCAACAGGCCAGCTGCTAAGAAGAAAAGGAGCAAGCGGCAGAAGAAGGAAACCACAGTTGAAACGGTCGAAAGTGTTGGAGAGAATCAACCGGTCTGGTTAGATTCTTTAAAGAAGGAGATCTCTAAGCTTAAATGAGTCCTCAACTAAAATTAAGTACATTTCAGTGAATTTTGGACAGCTAGTAGCAGAGAAAAAGGGCCCCAGAGGTGGTAACTGTTATTTTAAATCATTCCTTTTTTGCGACTTACCTCTATTTTTAGCTATAAGCAGAGATCCGAGCGTTTTGAATTCTACAAATAATTCCTCTGTGTATATATATTATCTCGAGGAAGAAAAAGGGAAAAAGGAACTTGTCCTTTGAGCAAGAAGACTTTTTGTAATTTTGGAATTAAAATGAATATATAAATGCAGTAGTGCATTTTGGACTGTTTAAGAAAAGACTCTGACTGGTGGTGATATGTGTCTTGTTTTATTTTATAGTATGTGTTTCTTGTAATCTTATATTTCACTTTCATTTGTCTAAATCGAAAGAATATAAAACCCAGAGTTCATCTCGGAAATGCTTTCAGCTTAGCAATTTAGACTATATTTATTTCTTCTCAAACCAACTCTAAATTCATTTTAAATAATGCTCTGATACGGTTGTGTGTTTCTTTTCTGTTAATACCATGCAAATTTCCATTAAACTCAGACTCATCACCTTAATTAACCTTCTCCTCCTAATAGTTCAATGTTCCGACAATAGATCGTTCATTCTAGACTCCATAGCCCAAAGGTCATCTCTGTTCCTCCAGTCATTCAACAACAAACCCCAAAACAAACCTAATCTAGTCAAAATTTTCTATAGATATACCCAGTGACACGAGAGAGTCCTCAAAAACGCGCTGCAAAAAGATGACGTTCAAACAGTATAAAACGTCATGGAAATTCATTGTTTTTTTTTGGTTGTTCGCCTTCCAATCGATTTCACGCGCTCAAAAATTCAGCCTGTACACCCATATTTATTGTGCACAGCAACACCATCAGGTAAGTCGTGCTTCCACACACCTATAACCATTAAGCATTTCTCTTCCGTCGCGCTACTAACTTGCGCATACTATTTTTGTGTTGTGTGCCAATATCCGCTGCGCATAGTTTTAGTTCTTGCACTGATACCTGTTGCGCACAGTTTTTGTATCGCACATTGATATACCATATGCATTTCTCTCCATGCATTTCACCATGCCAAAGTTCAATATTCTCCCACCGCACATCAATATTCTACGCGCACCATACTAAACTATTGTGTGACAACATATACTCATACTGTGCGTGCGCCAACCAGACTCCTCTGCGCTCTACCAATACTGCATACACCCTATGCGCCCTTATTGTGTGTGTATACCATGCACACCTTCTTATGTGTGTGCACTCCGCGCAATGCCAAATTTAGTGTGCGCACCCGCACACCATATTCTTCCGTGCGGTGCCACAATTTACCGCACGCACCTGCACGCTAACATTTTCCGTGCGGTACCGAAATTTAGCGTGCGCACCAACAAGCCAATATCTTGTCGCGCAGTGCCAAATTTTAACTATCACATGCTTTTCAATGCGCATCATGCATTTTTATTGCACCACCGTTGCACATTCACCTTTATGCGTATCAAATCCTCGTGAATTCCGCTCCATCTGTCATGGCTTCACTGTAACTTCAAATTCAAACAATTCCAAGTTCGAATTTGCCAGGGCAGATATTAAATCAGTAATATTTCATCACTTGACCGAATTTCTCCATTTTCTCATGAATTCACCCACAGAAATTGGGGTTTTTCTCCATTTCCGCCCAGTTGCTATTACTTTTGCCATGGACACTCTACAACTCAAATTTGGCCACTTCGAATTAAATCCTCTGTGACATTTTGCTTCAACTCAACTTTCTCGAACCTTCAGGCTCAGTGTTGAAAATTGAAGCTCTGATACCAATTTGTAACACCCCCGGCCTCACACAAGTCAGGGACATGCCACTCCTCAGATGCTTTACTTAGCTTTGAAACCGTCTTTGTAACATTCCCAGCCTTCAACAGGCCAGGCCATGCTACTACTAAACACTCTTTCATGCTCAGATACCAATTTGTAACATCCCCGACCATTCATGTCGGGCCACGCTACACCGGAGAACACATCCGTTCTTTGTGCGAAATTTACTGTAACATACTTAGCATCCTAGCTAAGTTATATCTCATATAATTTTCTAACTGCATGCAATTAAAACATATGCACACACAGAACTCTTACGAAACTTAATATATATAAAACGTGAACAGACAAATACGCTATGTAAATGCATGGATTCACACTAAAAAACAGTAAACATATACATGCAATACCCATAAGCATATAGGCAGCTATAATCACGTATAGGATAAACCCATAAAAATAACACGTGAATAACAATGCAGCATGTAAACTAATCACCCAATTGACACTTATATTTTTGAGAATAACACCAACTGCGTGCAGACCTTCCACGAACCTCCCATCTTTAGACCACATTGTTCATCACACTCAACAATGAGTCACCCCCAAGCTAGGACTAAACTCCATCCGGGTAAAGGGGTTCCTAACTAGGCTAAAGGCTCATGAACAACAAGAAAGACTCTGTCTCAGGTGCTCACTCAACTAACAGCCTACAGTCCCTCATTCCCCACATTCCTGTCCCACCCAAGGAAGTGTTCCCCTTATCTGCTCAACAGTCCCTCGGTTGCCCCACTTCTCTTCCAGTGCTTCAGCAACGAGCCAGATAAGAAGTCTTAGAGCCCTGCAGTTGTAGTTCAACACCTTCAAGATATCAATCCCCAGCAATTCTCTCACCCAGAGAATTTCTCACGGGCTTAACAACCCGCCTCTTCAATAGCCCATGGGCCTGACAACCCACTTCTTCAATCCCACTCCCAAGCTAACAGTTACCTAACAGAAGGCTTTGGATACAGGTTCAAGTAAAGTCATGAAGATACAAATGATAACTCAATGGCTTCCAATACTCCTGGATGATTGATTGTATATCTCAGTGATGGATGAATCGGGAAAAGATGATGGTCTGAATGATAGCGAAGTTCCCTAAATGAGCTAAGTCCCAACAATATGTATGCATGCCCCCAACTTGACACTTGTCATGTTGGAAGCTACTTTGGCCCACTTGTCTCTAGCTTTAGAACTTAGGATAACATAATTATCCATACTTTATGATTTAAGAAATATTAATATAATATTCCTTAAATTAGCCCCTTTCCTTTCTCTAACTAGTGGATTTTAGTCCTCCGTCTCTTTTATCGTGGTCGGTCTGCGCGCAACGATGTATCTTATATTAAATATGAGATATGTACAAAAACAGACGCACTGACCTTTAACATCTAAGCTCTCTGGCCTAATCAAAACATAATCATCCTAGCTTATAATAACTAGCTCACCAGCCTATAAAACATATCATATAAATAAAGACTTCTTGGCCTCAATATCGCGCGCACATAATAGGTTGTGCGCGGTATCCTGGAGCGTGCCCAATTCATCATTATACTGCACAGTACATGCGTTCACTACACCATGGAAGATGCATGTCAAAATATATAAAACAACTCACCAGCTTAAGTACATTTGCATTTACATTTACAATTGGGTTTAGCCAAGGGATATTACACCATTAAGATGGTGCCATTCAAGTTTATTTATGGGCGACCATATCGGACGCCTTTGAGTTGGAATCAGCTTGACAATAGGGTCCTGGTGGGACCCGAAGCGATCCAGAAAATGCAATACCAAATGCAAACAATAAGACAAAGGATCAAGGAAGCGCAGGATCGGCAGAAGAGTTATGTCGATGTGCATCGTGTCGACCATAGTTATGAGGTTGGCGATCGAGTCTTCTTATGGGAAAAATCGCACAAGAGTTCGATCAAGTTTGGAAAGGGTGATAAACTCTCTCCTAGGTTGGTGGGACCCTTCGAGGTTGTGGAAAGGAAGAGGCTCGTGGCCTATCGACTAGCCTTTCCTGATTCTTTGAGGTGTTTGCATGATGTTTTTCACGTATCTATTTTCAAACATTATGTTAGTGATCCTACACATGTTATTGACATGAGTTCCTTGTAGGTATCGGAGGAGCGTGCGCTCATGGTGGAGCCAATCCACATTCTGGACCATCGCATTTGAGAGCTATGGCTTCGAATAGTAGATCAGGTCAAGATCCAGTGGGACAACTATAGTCCGCACTCAGCGATCTGGGAGGACGCATATGATATGCATTAGCAGTTTCCATTTTTGTTTGATAGCTAGACGTAGAGATATTATGAAATACTTTATTTCGGCAATTATATATTATGAAACTTCGGGATGAATTTTAAAACAAGAGGGGGTGTATGTAACATCCCGCTCTTGTGCACATTGATCAGACTTATTATTTAAGGACACTTTTGTGCAAGTGATCTGGTTCATTATACGATTGGTTGTTTTGATTATGATTATGAGATGTTGTGGATCTGATGATATGTTATTTTGTTATATTTATATCGACAGGTGCGATTGACTAGTTTCTCTTGAGTGTGCAAGAATCTGGACGTTAGAGGATGTCGATGGAATCGATGGATCTCCTTGGACTCTGGATCGAGTCAGGGGGTGGACTGTTATGTTTTGAATGTTTTTTATATTATGGATGTGACATGTGACTAGATATTATGATGTTGATTGTTATAGATGACACGTTTTGTTGATGGATGTAGGCTTACGGTAGCTTGCTAACCAGAATCACATAGGAGTAAAGGGGTCACGCACAAAAACTAGAGACATTGAGGGAGAGGTGTGGCAGCAGCCCTGTCACAGCCTATTAGCACTCTCATCATGGCTCGAACTGTAGGTTAATGATTACCTAGTTCAAGAGATCCATGATGTCATGAGGGTAGACTGTGACAGTTGCTCACGATGATTCTAAGAGGTGCACAATAAGGCAGGGTCCTTATTCCTTAGAGGCTCTTAGTCTCCCACAAGGTCACCTAACGGAGTATTGACTCTAAGGGTTTGACGTCTACCAAAATCATCAAGAAGCAAGTGGCACCCTTGGAGCACATAGTGCATCTTGAAGAGCACGTCGTGCAAATAAAACCGGAATGCAGGCGAGTGGCACCCTTGGAGCACGTAGTGCATCTTGAAGGGCACATCATGATCTTAACTCTGGTAAGTTAATAAACCTAGTACCTATAAAACTATGCCTCCTTAGGACTGGGTCAGCCTTAAAATGAATGATGG
Source organism: Picea engelmannii (assembly GCA_009831015.1). Classification (NCBI taxonomy): domain Eukaryota; kingdom Viridiplantae; phylum Streptophyta; class Pinopsida; order Pinales; family Pinaceae; genus Picea; species Picea engelmannii. The sequence goes on along the minus strand of ML790868.1, from coordinate 57,333 downwards.
TATGACTAAAGTTAATAACTAATTTTTTCCCTTAAAAATTGTCACCAAGCCTAGTGAATTTAAAACCTAGGTCTAAGTAGAACATGTGAGCAAAAAAAAACTAAATGGACATGTAACAAGAAGGAGGTAAAGAAAATTCAAACATTAATAATTAAAGTAAAATTTTAATGAAGGATTAAATTATTAAAAAGGTAAATTGTTGTTTATGTCTAAACTTGCTAATTCTGAACTTAGATAAAAAGGGGAACTTAAAGAAAAATGGAATCTTAAAGAAAAAGAGGAATGTCTAACATAGTAGGGATTCTAGTCTTTGAAACCTTCTAATTGTGAACTCAACTAGGTTTTAAGAAAGGTGCCAGTCAATTAAAAAATGTAAGGGAATAAAGGGACATCGATGAGCGTTTTTAGGAACGCTTTTAGGTGGGTGAGAGAAATAGGCAAATTAATTAATTAGTTAATTGATTTTCTGGTGCAACTAAGGGAACGAGTGACATGTGTATGGGGGAGGTTTATCCTAATTAAATTTAATAAAAAGAATCTAATGAGGGTTTTGGAAACTAATCACTTAGAAAACTTTATAAAAAGGATGGTGGAGGAGGAATATGGATCACGTCTAGTATGTGTAAGGTTACGTTGCTGGATTTTATCTTGACTGAATTTTTTTTGTGGGAGTTGGGATACCTAGCTCGGATAACGAGTGGTAGCTCGACCTTGTGAGGCAAGCTGGGAGCTAGAATATCTAGTTGTGAGTGTGTCCCCTTTGTGGCTCGGGGGGCTCAGGGGAAAGAAGAGTACCCCTACCATTGGTTGGGAGGTATCGGTGAGGTCTCAGCGGTTGGAAAGCAGGAGTTGGACAGAGTGCGAGTGTGGAACAGTCACTTCCGGTTCTTTGCATTTGGCTACAGTACGCATGTGTATATTTTGTATTGAATAGTAATTAAAGTTCATGTATATGCATCTCTCTAATGTCGAAACCGTGCATGTGTAAATTGTGTTAAAAAAAATTTGTTAATTTTATGTATATGAATATTTATCATGGCGAATGTACGCATGTGTAAATTTGTTGAATGCTAGTTAAATTTATGTTCCTGCACCTTCTTGGTTCGCTTGTATTTAGATGCGATTGGGTGCATTGGCTACTTGTGTTTGTTTTAATTTCTGGTATGATTGCTTCCGATGTTGTTCTTCAAGTACTGCTAGGTATGAGCCTTGTGTACAAATTTGTTTCCAGACAAACTTCAGTTTCCAATACCGCACATGCTGTCAACAAGAAAAAAAATAATAAATAAATAATTGTTCCAGCGAAAACCATGCCTAGATCTGATAAACTCCTTATGGATCCTATCTCTAAATTTTGTTTAGATTTATACATTCTCTACATTCTTATTTTTATCCCTAGTGTATGCTTCCTTGGCGAGTCAAAAGAACAGAGAGTTTTCCTTTATTTTCTTTTAATCTAAGGTGACAGTGTTGAATCTAGAGATCTTTGTAGAATTTTTTCAATGCTTCAAGTGAAAATTGTAGGCCTATTGATTTGTAACCTAGTGAATAACAAGTTGTGTTTCCCCAAGGAAAAGAAAGAGTTTTCCAAGTCCAATTTATCACCTTAATCTGCCTGCGCTGGGAGGTCAACGTTGTAAATCAGTCGATCTCTTGCTTGCAGGAAGGTTGCTTAATCTTCACCTTTCTATCCTAAAACCAGATATTGCTTGTCGAATGGAATTATCAACGCAGGAAAAGGGGGGAAGCATGTCTTAGTTGTTTGGTTTCTGATCACGCTAGTCTTAATGGTGTGACAGTATTTATTTTTATATTTCAACTCCAACCAGTCATTTTTAATGTTTTTCTTTTAAAAAAAAAATTTAATTCTAGCAAGTCGTTCTCATTTTAATCCCTTAAAACCTAAATTCCAGCAAAAGACATTTTATTATTTTATTCCTTTAAAATATAATTCCAGCACAGGTCGGCATTACTCTATTTTCCTTATTATTTCTATTTCCAACTGTACTCCTAATTGTGTTTCCTAGTTATGGTTAACCCAGATTTCGTGCTATGGGATTATTGGACAGCCGATGTTTTTATAGTAAAGATTATTATGAAATGAAATTTGGATTGTAGAGTAGTTGGGTTTTAGTTGCTTAAATGTTAGTAATTAATAGATGAAGGAAGGAGAGGCTTTTAGCGGTGAAAATTGAAAATAGAGAGTAGGAAATGATCTTTCATGAGTAAGAAATGGAATCTTCAATTGATTAATCTAGTCTTGATTTTAATAAGAAATAAATAGATAGAATTTTTTACATTCTATGGTTGTGGTTCCTTGATTTATTATTGTACTGAAGAAGTTAAGAAATTGTAGATGAGTTTATTGGATTAATGAAACCCTTGAAGGGAAGGTGTAATGTGGCTTGAAGATAGTTATATGTTTTTATTATTGGATGGTGATTGGTTATTGTATGCTATGAAATTATTCTTTATGATGATAAAATTTCTAATGAATTACATCTAGAATGATGCGCAATAGAGGAATCCACCTAAGAATTGCCTAGTAAGTAAATAAGAAAACTAACAAGTGGTTGTGCATTTTAAAATATATTGATTTTAGTCACCCTACATCTTGTTTGCATGATTGTGTAGAGTGCCTTCATCTACAGGCTTCGTAAAACAATGCAAGTTGGAATTATGGCACGTTGGATTCTATGTAGTGGTTGAAGGTTTAGAATCATCTATGTTTGTGCTTGGGTTCTTAGCACGCTTGTCGCAAAGTGGCGACGTGATTCCTTGAAATAGGATCATTGCACGCGTTGATCGATAAGCACATATGATACCTGGCTTGGGTCATGCGCTTCGCAATGAGGGTGTTGTTGTTCATTGTAATTTATGTTTGTACATGGTTCTATAACGTTTTAATGTGATTGGTTTCTTGCTCGACGTAAAGGTTCTAGTCACTTGTGTCGTTGATGTTGGTTGTGTTTGGTTGATCTTGATGTTGTCAGTAAGCTTAGTCGTTTTTATTCTTCGCCTGATTGAATGTTCTTATGTTCCCTAAGTTGCATGATGTGATAGTATGCTAGGTCGTTTCATTGTATGTTGCATGATTTGCATGTGTTGTGTCCATTGTCAAGTTGTGATGCTTAATTGTATTATTGACTTTCTTGCCTTGTGTTCAAAGAAAAAAAATTGTACTTGTTATATGTCGCACGTTGTCATAATGGCGGGGGTTGTTACATGTAATTAGTAGGTCAGACCCCCTATAAGAAAAATGAAGAGTTATTTTCAATTATTCCTAAAAGTATTAGCATATCAATGTTTATCTTTCAAACAAAATGATGATTTACACCTGTGATTTTCATGACAGAGATAATATTTTCACTCCTTCAGTTTGATTATAAGGTCTACTGCAACACTTGGTTGCATATGAAAATTTAAGGCTATGCTCGCAAAGTTTAAATAATTGTAGCATTGCATGCACCCATACAAAGGAGGGTCTCATTACAATTTTAATGGGTCACTTTAGTCATTATAACCACATGTAATATTGTTCAACATGCAAAAACGTTTTGTGACATATATAGCTTATGTTCAAAGGTGGTTTCGAACTTTATGTTACAAATATTATGTCATATTATATGTGTAAAGGATGGAGGATCGATCTTTATATAAGATATGGTAACTTTGATTTCCATTATATTTTATATTGTTTTGTGTTATCAATCGAGTTTTGGTACATGTTGGGTGGTCAAATCAAAAGATATTAATAGATTTCATATGTGGTATGTTATAAATGTGGTTTTAAATGGTGAACATGACATGACTAAACCCTAATCACTTATTTCGAGCAGTCATTTGATTATAACTAATTAATAATTGTGAGTTAGTGGGTTCCCCTGCATACATGGAACTTATTTTGGTTTGTGATTGACTGTCATTTCACTTATTTCAAAGTGGAAATATGACCTAGCAGAGCGATTGTTGCATACGGTAATAGACACGACGTGATAGCCACCATGCATTCAATTCACATGGGTGTGATAAATGAAGCCCACATTCTATGTATACCAAACTTGATATTGAGTTTTGGTCGTTTCATTTTTCATTTGGTTTGTTCGAGAAGTGTTGTAGTAGAAGTTGGTAAACAAGCTCGGCTCTAGTGGTTCCATAATTGTTACACCATTTTTTTCAAGTATTTATAGTCCCTGTACAAAGGTATGCACGCACCAGCTCGTTTATTCATCAAATATAGATGCTTTTGCAATTATAATTTTAAGATTGGCTCTGTGCGGACTGGTTTCAAACATGTATCTCCCTCCCCTTCTTCTTTCATCCAAGGTTTCTAATGATTTTGATTTTTCTCCTTCATGCTACACGCATTCATGTATTCACTTTCCATTGTTATTGTTGTTTTCTTAAATGGAAACATGGGTTTGAGTTTTTTCTTAGTTATTTTCGCTACCCACAACACAATGGAGTATGATATAAATATTCCTACCTATCTTAGCTCGATTTATCTGGAATATATTATTGGTGTGTCGAGAAATTTTTTCTTGGGTCCCTTTGTATATGTTTTCTTTATCCCAGGGTTCAGACCCATGTACATTCATTAAGCCCAATGCTTTATCAATCTAGGTTTTGTTGAAAATTTTAACCCTGGACTCTATTAGTCATATGCATACCTATATCCTCAGTCAACTTTGGAGATATATGAGTTCATGGCTCTGTGCTCTATTTGCTAAGTATAAAATCACGATTTTAGAAAGAATATTCATTAAATATGGTTTTTTCTGAGTTTTGAGTTCTGGGCAATATAAAAAAATATTTGATAACCTCAATTTGATGGATTTCAAACTCTCATCCTGATAATAAACGCACATACATAGATATTTTAGTTCATGGATTTTGACTCTAAAATTCAATATTGTTTGTCGGATTGAAAGTTCATTTCATTTTTGCGTAATTTCAAATTCAAGGGGACTTGTTTATCTTATGCTCAGACTTTTAAAAAGACTAATTATTTTGTTGTTAGGTCCAAAATGCTTGTCACCATGCATGTTTCATGGTAAATTTGGATGATTGGTTTTGAAAAGGCCATTACATCAAGCATTATTTCGATCTCATTTTTTATGGTTGAATCCACTTATGCACATAATTTTATTATCTTCATGTTTGATTTGGATCCAAAATGATAATTGTTTTATCCATGTTGTTGAGTCTTTAAGAATTATCACTCTTATTGCATAATCAAGACCTTGTTGATTAAATAATTTTAATGTATATATTACAAATGATTTTTGAGATGGTTATCTACCCAAAATAATGACGACAATATTCTAATGTATATTGGATAAGAGTTTGTTATTACATGGAATTTGGTTTTCAAGAATAAACTTTGTTTTGGAAAAAAAAAATATCATCTATACTCAACATTCATATAAGTTAACATGTTGATTTTTTATTAAGATATGAAGACCTCTATTTTGACTATATGGGTTGAAGGTTGAAAACATTTGATCATGGTCAAAGATGTAATGATTAAAAAAACTTTTATATGTTTTCTTTTATACATGTCGGACCAAACCCCCTCGTTATTTCACTTTCAATGAATTATTCCACAAAATCCAAAAATCATATATCATTTAATTTCATATTATTCTCCCCCTAATGTATATATTAAAAATGATTTTAAAGGAAAAGTTATGGCAACATGACATATATGGCTTGATTTTTTATTGGTATAAAGATAATGGATAGCATGTTAGCAAATTAATAGAGAATAATATTTGTATTATGAGCATGTATCATACATTCCTATCATATATTTTCATTTTACATATATTAAAAATCTTGTCATCTCTTCCAATTTCATTATGTTTCCCATGTTCTAAAGTAAATAATGAATAACAATTGAGGAGAGATAAGTAATGCACAGTATGGAGTAATGAATGAAGGAATAAATGGAATGTCTATTCTTTGGATTTTCTTTCCCCTCATATTCTATTGGTTATTTGCATGTTTGATTGCCTGATGATTCAAAGCCACTTTAAAATTATATTTTATTCAAAGATTGTAATTGATGATTTACTTATTGTTAGTTTTATATACTAATCTGGTCTTCATGAATATCTAGATTCATTTCTTTGACAGAGACAGTTATAATAGAGGAAAACATTTTGGTTGGAAAAGGTGTACAAACAAAATTCTAAGATTTTCTATCCACTTTGATGTTGATTCTATGGAGTTCAACCAACTCCTACAAACTATTTTTCTGAACTTAGTTGGACAAAGAAATTTTCAGCCTCCTCCACCACCTATCAAACCTCCTTTGTATCCCCACCCAAAATTTTATGGCATTCTCATACAACCTCATGTTTCTATGCAGCCTGACCCTTAATTCAATGATGGATGGAATAATGTGGTTCACAATTATCCACTTTGTTTCAATGGTTGTCCCATTTTTTCATTACCATTACCTCCATCACTTCATCCTAAGCATCTAGTCTAACAAATATCTTCAATGGCCTCACAATTTCACTCTACCCATATACCCAATAATTATAAGGCCATAACTCTAGATCCTGAACCAAGCAAAGGAAAGTGGTCTGCAATCTCAATTAGTTCATATTCCTCAGATGACTCTTCTTATACAATTAAGCCCCCTCCCCTCAAACATGATGATGAAGTAAGGAAAATCACCTTTGGTGATATGCGTCATGAAGTGTCTACAAATGAAGATAGGAAACCTTCCAAGACTGAAGGAAGTAAGTAGAGGACAATAGGCTCCCATAAAAATATAAATTTTGAATTTATGTTATGGAAATACTTTAATTTTAGTTTGACTAGTGAACTTATTTACATATTTATATTTTTGGGACAGCAGTTAGATTGATTTTTTTTTTGGCATATTTATTATATTTTGGGAGGCACAAGTGTATTTATGGCATATCTATTTTTGGGTTGTTGGATGTGATTTTTTTTAATGATGATGAGATGGCATGATAGGCATATTAAAGTTATGGAGGAACAAGGGAATATTGAAAATTAAACAAATAAATAGATGTGTAGGGAGTCCCCACCTATTAATTATTATTTATTATCCTTTGTCATTATTTAATAAAGATATCGTAATTAATAAAATTTATTTAGTCTCCTAACTAAAAGGTAGTTGAACCAATTGAACTACCTCACTGAAGAACAAAAGGAGAAGGTAAAAAAGGACAAGGAATGAGGCAATAGAGAGGCAATTCTGATAAAGGTTTCTCTTGTTCTAAAGTGATATTTCATTTATCTTTCATTCATTTCTGAATTGCATAGAGATTAATCCTCGTGTTGGTAGAAAGGTTATATTGAATGTGGAAAGAAGAAGGACTAAGAAGCATAGATATTTGACATGCTTCAAAAGGTCATTCGTTTGTATCGATAGTATGTTAATTTTGATTTCATTTTTGAATTAATTTTCAGTGTTGATTAGAATTATTTTCGCAGAGTCAAGAGAGTGATACATGTTAGGACCCCAAAATGTCCCTTTTTCATCACATCTTTTGCCTATTCAACCTTATCATCTCTAAGCTAATGCCTACTATAATGCATGCTAAGACCTTTTTTTCCCAAAGTATGAATCATTTATCTTGCTTTTATATTTTTATTTACTTAGCATGTTTGATTGGTAATGTTCACATGTTTTACCCATAAAATGATTCAACTAATGATCGAAATGTATAAAACAGCCAAGTCTTAAAGAATGGTCGTTGTTTCAAAATTATTTGTTGGAGAATCCACAGTTGGTGTCATTTTGTCATCGACGTTTCGAACCCGAATCGAGATTCATCATCAGGACTAATCATCAATTAGAGAGCTTGCTGATCTTAATCCATTAATAGTGTATATGCAGGACAATAAAAGATAACCAGGTCAGCTATTGGTAACCCTAAATGCGGGGCTAAATAAAATTAAAAACAAGTTAATTACTAATAATAATATATCGTAACTCTTAATAGTGAATATATATATATAACCCTAAACTTTAAGTCTAGTTAGAATCTAAAAGTTTGTTTTAATGGTGTTTTTTAATTAGTATAAATAAATAATTAAAGTTTAGGGTTAGAATGAGTTTAATTTTATTATATTAATTATTAGTATTTTGTTCTAAATTGCAATTTATAATATAGCTTAATGAACTTAATAAATTAAAGATAATTAGTAATAATTAATAATATATCATAAGTGATTTTTAGGTGTTGATATATCTAAATATGTATATAGGTCTAGGGTTTCTAGTAGTTTTTAATTATTGTTTAAGATAAAGAGCTTAATGAACTTAATAATCTAAAGATAATTAGTAATAATTAATAATATAACATAAGTGATTTTTAAGTGTTGATATATCTAAATATGTATATAGGTCTTAGAGTTTCTAATAGTTTGTTTAATAATGTTTCAAATTTGTGTAAGTAAACATAAAACTAGGGCTATTAGATATTTTAAGATTAAGTGGATTTACTGGATTAAAAAGTGAATTTATAGGATTATCATTATTAGGGTTAGAATGAGTTTAATTTTATTATATTAATTATTAGTATTTTGTTCTAAATTCTAATTTATAATAGAGCTTAATGAACTTAATAAATTAAAGATAATTAGTGAAAATTAATAATATATCATAAGTGATTTTTAGGTGTTGATATATCTAAATATGTATATAGGTCTAGGGTTTTTAGTAGTTTGTTTAGTAGTGTTTTAATTATTGTTTAATAATCTAAATATAATTAGTAATAATTAATAATATAACATAAGTGTTGATATATCTAAATATGTATATAGGTCTAGGGTTTCTAATAGTTTGTTTAAAAATGTTTTAAATTTGTGTAAGTAAATATAAATATAAGGTTAGATTTAGATTGAGTTTCATCTTATTATATTAATTATTAACATTTCTAACTGATTGTATAACATATTTTAAGATTAAGTGGATTCACTGGATTAAAAAATGAATTTTATAGGATTATCATTATTAGGTATGATTATGATAATGTTATGTATATATAAATAAATCAAGGGTTAGAGATTTTTAACGTGCTACTAAGTAGTAGGGGTTGATTTAAGATTTAGGTTTTAAGTGATTAGGATGCAAAGAGTATTAATGTATAAAGTGTCATATGATTAGGGTATATATAGTTTAATTAGTGATATATATAGTATTAAGTTTTTATAATTAGAATTATGTAGTAGGTAGTACAGGGTTAGTTAGACCTTTAAATCTAGTTACCGACTAAATGGTCGTTGTTGTTACACCAGCTGTTACAGCTATGCGCCAATCTTGGAAGTTGTTACATCTATGCACCAATCCTGGAAGTTTATACACGACTGTTGCAACAGGTGCCACTGATTATGCTGTTACACGACTGCTGCAACAAATGCCATTGATCCTGAAAGTTGTTACACCTATTGTTACATGTTTTAACTTACAAGATTAGTTCTAGATCTTGTATTAATGATATCATATGAACAGCTTGACAATCGAGGATTCTCAAGGCTGATCTGATTTTGTTTTAACTGAATGACTCTGACTTTAAATAGTAGATATTTTGTAATCAGAGGGACGGATTTGTTACTGTGAGGAAGTGAAGTAAAGTAAATCTTATTGTACATGAACATTTTGGCAAATCAATAAAAGAGTGGATTGAATTTCTTTAGCAGACTGTAGCTTATTTCTTTGAGAGGATTCAGTGAGAAGGAAAGGGCCCACCTTCCTCACAGAATCCCCTCTATTTTGAATTCCATAATAGTTGTTTTAATGTGAATGATTTATCTGTTAGACAATTCTAGAATACAGTTGTTGTTACAGTCTAGTTCCTTCCTGTTAGATGCGCATAAATCTGTCTCATGAGAATTAAAAGTCGATTGTTGAACACTGTTGGAGAACTGCTTTCCCTTTTTCTACATTAGATTAAAATCGTGTTTTCAAGTAAAAGAAAATAAAAGTGTGAATTACTTTCTTGCAATAAGTAGATTTATTTCTGCAATTAGTAGAGAACTTCTTCCTGCAAAAGTAAAATAGAAATTTAGATTAAAGTAGGTAATCCAGGATTCTTATACACTCATCAGTTTAGATTTCAACTATGATTTCAATTATGTAGAACTCCAGTTGTATCAGCATAATTGTGTTAGTGATCATTTTTGTTTCTTTTTCCCTACTACAATTAGATTAGTGTTGCTTCCATAATCTAGCATATACTGTGCACAATTATCTTGAAACAACAGACTTCCCTGGGTTGACAATTTATATTGAACACCTTAATTTTCTATTCATTTAGAAAATTAAAGTGCCCAACATTTTGGCGTCGTTGTCGGGGAAGATAATCATAGATTTTTGTAAGAACATTAGTTTTTTTTTTTTTTTTTTTAAGGAATGATTAGTCTACATGAATCGAGGAACGTGAGGACGTATCCCCCAAAATACTAACCCTACAGGTACCAGAGGACGTGGAGGAATAAATCCTACACTAGGAAGGAAAACCTTTGTTGATGAGATTATAGCCAAAGCAGATTCTTCTTCAGGATCTATTTTTCACCCTGTAAATCCTCCAAGAAGATGTAATCCTCATTCATCAGAAATACCCCTTATTGAAAAATCGTTTTCATCAAGGGCTGGAGCTGAAGCTGAAGTTGAAGTTGAATATTTTTCACCAACAAATTAGCAAGCAACAATGGAGAACATTGAAGATCAAGGAAGTATAGTTCGAAACAGGGACAATCCAAAAGAAGCGGTTTATCGGATCAACGGTCAGATAGTCACTAAAGAAGAGTGGGACGCTTTTCATATTGAGTGGAGAGAAAGAGCACATATGGAAAATCAAGGGGATAATGAAGAAGAGTTCCACCAAGAGAACCCACAAAACAACGAAGATCGGGTAAATAATGAAAATACTATATTTACCATGATTTTTCCTATTTCTGATGTTCCCACACGAGGGATGGCTCCTATGAAAAACATACCTCTCTCAGCTCTGCCAAATTTTCATGGATTGTATAATGAGGATCTGGATGAGTTTCTATTTGAATTTGACATTTTGTGTACGAGCTATGACTACACTACCATTACACAAAAGATTAAACTATTTCCATATACATTGAAGGGTAATGTGTTAAGATGGTTTATGAGCCTTGGAGGAGAGAACATTTCAACATGGGTACAAATGAGGCATCTTTTCCTAAACAAGTACCAAGACTATTACTGAACAAGAGAACGAAGAGAGGAATTGTTCAAGATGTCTCAGAAGGAGGATGAGACCCTTGAAGATTTTGTGGAACGACTCCAGTATAATCTACAAAGGTCTGGACATCCAGATGTGAGTAAGGACATTCTAAAAACTATTTTGCTAAAAGGAGTTAGAGAAGATTGTTTAGATATGATGAATATGATTAGCAAGGGAGATATATATAAGTAATCCTATGAGGACATTGTATACCTCTGTAAAAGATGTTCTCGAGGATCTTCAAAGAATAGGTCAGCTACCAAGGATACCACTTTTTCAAGGGTACAGAAATCAGCCAATGGAGGAGCAACAAGAGAAAAAATAGGTAATCTGTTAGAAAATTTCAAAACAAAGATGATTAATTGTTTTTCTTCACAAATGGACACTTTGCAAGTCAAGCAGAAACAAGCAGAATCAGAGAAAGCATTGTGCATTTTCTGTCTAAAATGCAAAAAGAAACATCCACCAAGGGAGTGCTCATTGAATAGTGTCCAAGTATGTCTTATTTGTGAATTAGATTATGCTACTGACCAATGTCCCTCTCTACTAGGAGTAAAAGAATCAATGAAGGCAACTAATGAGGAAGTAGAGGCTATCTATCTAATTACACAAAGAAGACAATGGAAGCCAAGAGGTCAAGGTATGAACTCTCAATTCTCTCCTACAACACTTAATTATTGGAATGATCATCCACTATATGGCCAGATGAATACCCCCCCTCCACATCAGATGCCACCCCCTTAACAATATCCCAATTCATGGTTACCTATGCCCCATCAACAGAATCATCATGGAATATGGAACCCATATTGGAGAGGCCCTCAACAACAGCTCGGTTATCAAAACCATCACCAATCGAACCCCTATCAACAACAGTTCCAACCCTGGTACCAGTAGAAACAATTGCAGTTACCTCCCAATGCCCCACTGACCAATCCTCCTTTACGACCTCAGATGCCTGTGCAACCTAACCCAAACCCAAATAATAAGGTCATTCAAAACATAGATATACACAATGTGCCAGCCTTTTCTATTGTTCCTATGCCTTGTGATGAAATCGAATTAAGATCAGGGAGAATAGTCGAGCCAATAATTGAGGATGTTCCATCTTCATAATCAGACAAGGAATCGGGGGAAAGACCATCTGTTGATACAAAAGAAATTGACCAACCTATTATAGAGTCAACAGACCCACCATTCCCTGAGAGACTGACAATTACCAAACCTTTGGAATTACCATCTTTCAATCTCTTAGGAGAATTGCAAAATATGCATGTTAATATTCCACTATTGCAAGCAATAAGATATGTCCCTATTTATGCCAAGACTATAAGAGATCTCTATATAAAAAGACCTGGATGAAAACCCAGGGACCCCCTCACAGTGCATGTAGTAGGGGATTTTTCTAAACTGATGTTAGTTAAAACCCCACCTATTAAATATGGCGACCCAGGAAACCCTACATTCACTGTCAAAATTGGACAGACATCTATTCCCTATGTGCTAGTCGACTTAGGGGCGGAAATTAACATCATTCCAATAGAAACTACACAATTTTTGCAACTCAGAACACAAGTCTAACCTACTCCTATTGTTCTCAAATTAGTCGATTGTTCTACCATCATACTAGAAGGAGTAATTGATGATTTAGTCATTTCAATGGATTCATGGGAGTATCCTGCTGATTTTGTCATTTTGCAACCCAAAACCCATCTGGGGGGCACCCTCTAATTCTGGGAATACCATGGTTAGCTACAGCTGATGCTTTCATTGGTTGTAGATCTGGTTCCATGACCATCTCTAATGATTATGACACAAAAAAACTGACCTTGTATCTTCATGCTACACCCGGTGCAGAACCTGAAAATTCTTTATGGATGGACACTGAGGATGAAAGTGCTTTGCATGTGCTAACCATAGGAAAATCCATGAGTTTCAAATATGATATAGAGGACGAATTAATCAACTTCTTTATATGTGACTCCCCTGCCGTTACACGGAACATGCACCACCGATTGATTAGAATCTTCGACCCCATTGCCCAGGAAGAGATGCGCTCAGAAATGTTCTCAGAAACCACTGAAAATCAAAATGATTCAGCTGTAACAGTTGATGATAAAACAACTGAATTATTTCCTAAAGTCAGTTCTAAGAGCATCGTTGTAGAAATTGAACCTGGAAAAACCTTGAACATCAATCCCGATCTATCCACTGTTGAAACTCGCCAATTGATGAAATTATTGATTGAACATAAAGAACCATTTGCCTAGGATTACATGGATATGAAAGGCATTTCCTCTGAACTATGCACCCACCATATATACATTAAAGAAGAATGCCGACCCATTTTCCAACCCCAAAGGAGGATGAACCCAAACCTTAAATAAATTGTTAAGGAGGAACTCCAGAAACTTCTCAATGTTGATTTCATTTACCCTATATCAGACAGCAAGTGGGTCTCACCGTTAGTTATTGTTCCAAAAAAGAATGGAAAATGGAGAGTGTGTGTAGACTATAGAGCCCTGAATAAGGCCACGTAGAAGGATCATTTCCCTCTACCATTTATTGATCAGGTTCTAGACAACCTAGCTAGGAAAAACAATTTCTCATTCTTAGATGGATTCAATGGCTATAACCAGATAAAAATTGCTCCATAGGACCAAGATAACACCACCTTTACCAGCCCTTGGGGTACATTTTCCTACAAGGTTCTCCCATTTGGCTTGTGTAATGCACCAGCCACTTTCCAGAGAGTTCTAATTGGTATTTTTTCTGATATGTTGAATGACTGTATGGAGATATTCATGGATGACTTTACATATTATGGCATTGATTTCGATGAAGCTTTGACTAATCTGGAAAAAGTGTTCCAAATATGTATACAGTCTCATCTTTCTTTAAGTACAGAAAAGTTCCATATGATGCTGAGAGAGGGTGTAGTGCTGGGACACTTCATTTCTTATGCAGGAATTCAAGTAGACCCAGCCAAAATCACGGTAATTTTGGACATTCCAACTCCGTCAACTCAGAAAGAGGTAAGAAGTTTTTTAGGGCATGCTGGCTATTACAGGAGATTCATTAAAAAAAATTCCAAACTTGCTTCCCCCTTGTTTTTTCTATTAACAAAAGATGTTGAATTTCGTTGGACTGACAACTGTGAATTGTCTTTTACAAATCTAAAACAGAAATTGTCCACAGCTTCCATTTTGAGAGGGCCCAACTGGGCTCTGTCGTTTCACATTTCTTCAGATGCCTCAGATACTGAAATTGGTGCAGTACTAGGGAAACGGGAAGACAAAAATCCCTATGTTATCTACTATATCAGCAAGAACATGGCTCCTGCTAAATTAAATTATACAGTTACTGAAAGAGAATTCTTAGCAGTAGTTTATGAAATCAATAAATTCAAGCATTATGTCACTGGTTATCCTACTTTTATTCATACTGATCAGACAACAATTAAATATCTGATGAATAAACCTATTACTAATGCCTGAGTAACAAGATGGTTGTTACTACTACAAGAATTTGACATCACTATAGTTGATAGACCAGGAAAAGAAAATGTGGTTGTTGATTTTCTCTCAAGATTACATATAAATGATGATAATTTACCTATTGATGATTCATTTCCAGATGAACATTTGTTTGCAGTATCTTCTCACTCACCTTGGTATGCATACATTTCTAATTAGTTGGTTGCAGGGAAGGTACCTCCCCATCTATCTCCTCGAGAAAGAAGGAAGATTATTCAGAAGAGTGCTCGGTATAGTTGGATAGGAGGACACCTTTTCTACACATGATAGGATTAGGAAATCAGGAGATGTGTAAGGGATGATGAAGTGTATGATCTGTTGAAAGCTTGACATGATGGCCCTTGTGGGGGTCATTTTGATGATAAAAGGACCAGGCATAAAATTTTAAGGATGGGATATTTTTGGCCCACCATATTTCAAGATGCCAAGAAATATGTTCAAACTTGTGACAGTTGCCAATGAATGGGTCAGCCAAATCATAGGGATGATATGCCTCTCCAGTATCAGGTAGTGTTAGAGCCTTTTGATAGATGGGCCATGGATTTCATAGGGCCCATTAACCCACCTTCTAATAAAAAATTCTATATATTGGTCTGTACAGATTACATGACCAAGTGGGTCGAGGCGAAAGCACTCATTAGGGCCTCAGAAGAATCTGTCTTAGCATTCTTGTTTGAAGATATATTTGTTAGGTTTGGAGTTCCCAGAGAATTAATAACTGATGGAGGACCCCCTTTCACATCACATAAACTTGAATCCCTACTCAGTAAATATCATGTTTTACATAGAATATCTTCTCCATACCATCCACAAGGCAATGGCCAGGTGGAAAGTACCAACAAAGTTTTCGAAGCCATTCTTACTAAAACAGTGAGAGAACATCATCGGGATTGGACAGATAGATTGCATGAAGCTCAATGGGCTTACCAAACTACTTGGAGAAACACAACTGGTTTTTCTCCTTATGAGATGGTATATGGAAAAAGCCTTGTTTTTCCCATTGAATTCGAAATCAAAACCTTAAGAACTGCATCAGCAGTCAACCTTGACTTGACTATGGCACAGAAGTCTAGACTGCAGCAGCTCAATGAGATTGATGAAAATCATTTGGACGTTATTCATCAAACCTCGGTGATTCAACAACAGAGAACAAAATGGCATGACCAAGTCATCAAGAAGAAATTATTCCAGAAAGGTGATTGGGCTCTGTTGTATGATTCACGCTTTAAAGAATTTCAGGGTAAGCTACGTACACGATGGCTAGGACCTTATGAGGTAGACATTGTTTTTCCCAACGTGACAGTCAGGTTGATCACTATTGATGGATCCAATACACAGTTACATGCAAATGGTCATCGCCTGCGCTTCTATCAGCATCCACTGTCCAAGGCAGAATTCAAATCTAGATGTACAGCCGATACAGGTTATCAATTCTTAAAAGGAAATGAGCTTGCTCCTTCCCCTTCTGAACCTTAGGACTTATTTTGCTCAGACCTTGTATATAAATAAACTCAGCAAAATTTGATTTTCTCTGTTTTTGTTTGATTTTTTTTTTTACTATGCTAATAAATTCAGCCTTGAAGGGTATCAGGCAGTTATGTGTGTGCAGGTGAATTGATGAATAGCAAGGTTGAGTACAGAATAAAAAGAGGAGTCAAACGATTAGTTTATGGAAGTTGAAAAACTTCCTAAAAACTAAGTGATGCAGCGTTCGGCCGATTTCCATGTTGTTACACCCTTTTCCGATAAATTGGTCGATTTTCCTGCTGTTACACCCATTTCTGATAAATTGGTCGATTTCCATGTTGTTACACCCATTTTCGATAAATTGGCCAATTTTCCTTTTGTTACACCCATTTCCGATAAATTGGTCGATTCCCATGTTGTTACACCCATTTCTGATAAATTGGTCGATTTCCTGTTGTTACACCCATTTCCGATAAATTGGCCGCTTTCCATACTGTTACACCCTTTTATGATCAATTGGTTGATTTTCCTTCTGTTACACCAATCTCCGATAAATTGGCTGATTTTCTTGTTGTTACACCCATTTCCGATAAGTTGGCCAATTTCCCTACTGTTACACAATAGTCGCTTTTCACGCGGTTACACCATTTTCTTTTCCGACCATCTCATTTGTTGTTACACCTACCTCCACCATTCTAGCCAAAGTACCTGCTGATACACTGATCGTTGCTATTCTTTCTTGCCACTTCACTCTTTCTTTTTCGCATTTCTGCCAATGTTGCTACTCCAGCTCTATAATCTTTCCATGCTACAGCACTGTTGATTTGTTAATACTGCAACTATCTTTTTCCGCTTTCTCTGTTTGAAAGTGTTGCTTCATCATTACTTGACTTCACATCCAGCAATTTCCAACTGATCAACTACAGAAAGGACTACATCTTTGCTCCAGTTGTCATATCTTCATTTCTCACACTATCCTTCATCATGTCAGTTATTCCACGCAACTCAGATGGTGGTTGGATAGTGCGATTACTCCGATAGACCGTTATGTGCAGTAAGATATGAGGTATGTGACTAATCCTAAGTGTTAAAGTAATGAATATATAAAAGCACGATTTCCTATTTTGTCACCACTTGTGCTAAATCGATGCACCTGGAGATAATCCGATTAGTTGGGAGGGGAATGAAAATATAGCCGTCTAAGCCATATTTAATACTCACCTCCACCACCTTTTCGACCACACTTGTTTTTGCTGAGACACTATATTCTATATGCAAACCACGTTCAAATCTGTTGCGTTTCTGGTTTAGGTGCTAGTCACTCCTCCTACACGTCTATTAGACTCTCAAGCAACATCATGGGAGGATCAGTTGTGAGGTATGAACCCGCAAATTTGGACACTTTTATATTACACCCATAGGCCTACCAAATATTTCTCCAGGTCGGCTGGATATTGTATTTTGAGAAGTTGAAGGGGTTTAATGAAGACAAGGTATTAGAGTTTAGTCAAAATCTCACCGAAGAATATTCAATGGTGAATGGGGTAAGGATTCCAGTATCAAATGAAAGCATTGTTGTTGTGACAGGGTTTCCAACAACATGAATCCAATGGTTTAACAAAAAAACACATCTTCTGGATGTTCATAAGGGTTTCCTCGTTGACAATGAGAAAATTCAGACAAAAGGTAGAGGTGCGGATGTCAATTCCTTGCCAGAGCCATGGGGGAAAGTTGCAAAGTTTTTCAAAAGGTACATTACCTACGAAGGCAGGTACCAAGTTGTTTTTTTTCTGATTTCATCTTATTATCAAATATAGGACATCATAAATTCATAAACATTCCTTATTTTATCCTCCATTCATTGAATAACATGGCTCATTTTGTAAAAAAATCCAAGAAATGTATTTCTAATCACAAACTCATCAGACTATTAATTCACAAAGGTATGGGCATTTCCAATAACCCATTACCTATTGTAGCAGACTAGCCACATTCTATACCTGCAGATATGATTGGACCTCTTCCTGAGTCTCTGCCCTCGGCTGCAACAGCAGTCCAAACCCCTACTGTCGTTGCCCATAAGACAACCCAGAGAAGTAAACACACAACCCATGGCCATTCTATCACCAACCAGACAAGCCTTGATGGAGTTGAATTGACACAGCCTGTAGTTGTGATCGTGCCAAACGATGAACATCCAACTACTAGACCAAGACATGATTCACAGCCCTTGGCCGCAATAGGTGTTATTGAAAAACTACCCCCTGCTCCTAAAAAGAGAACCCCTGCTCCTGTATCTGGGTCACCTAGAAAGCGAACAAGGTCATAACGGTCCACTACAACAACAAGTCTGACTACCCCTTATGTTGTTTCACTGGTAGTAACACAAGAGCCACCTATTGTTGCAACAACTGTTCCAAGACCTACTATCACTGACGGTGGATTATCTCAGAAAAGAAAACATCCATTCAAGGGTAAATGTCATAAATACCTTGACCGAATTACATTAGCAACAACTCATCACCCTTCTGCTGTTGTGATAGAGAACTCTACAGAGATACGTATACCAGGTTTTACTTTGTGCAAAGAACTTCAAAAAACTATTCTCTCAATTCAGACTGAATGTACTCAAATCGCAGCAGAATCATCGGCTCTGCCTGATGATTTTCTGCATCATATGTCAAGTAATGATGTATAGATCATAGCAGACCCAGGTATACCATAATTTCCTACTTGTGTGGTTGAGGAAGAACATCTTGTTCCTCCTCCAGCAATGAAGAAGAAAGCCTCTTCTTTCGTTTCTATTTTACCTAGGAGAAGAACCAAGTCTACCAGGTTTGCAAAAGCAGCAATTGGATGGCAAGCTATGGAACAGGCTATTCTTATTCTTCATCCATTATCCTCTATGGTTGATGAAGGGACTGTCACACAAGAACCAGTCTCTTCCAGTGAACTAACAATGCCAATAGAGACAGCTGCAAATGATGGGACTAGTATACAAGAACAAGTCATGCAGGATGAAGTTGTTCCACAAGAACCAATTGTCCAAGTCAAGATTGTTCCACAAGAACTAGTCATGATAGACCCATTTGTTACACAAAAAACAACTATTGACAGTATAACTGCCCCCCAAGAACCAATTACAAATAATACTGAGGATGTGCCACTTGCCCAAATTGAGAGAAAGATAAGGAATACAGAAAAATCCAAAATTATTGCACTCATAACAAAGAATGAAAGCCTCAAAGCATAGTTAAATACCCTGAAACAAGAGGTGGAGACTGCTCAATAGAAGAATCCAGAAGGGATAACCTTGGACATCCTAGCACTAACAAAAGTTGTTATGGACAAAAATAAATAACTCATGTGCTTTGAGTGTGGAAACATTTACTTTGAGACAAGTTATAAGATAGTAAAAGTGTCGGTTTCTGAAGGACCAACAACTCTCTTAGTCAAGATTGAACATTCAATTATTGCTACACATAGACCAGCAAAACTGAGGAGATCTCAACGTCATAAGGTAGATGTTGGTTTACCAGCAGCTTTCAAACAAGAAACCTGGTTTCCCTCACAAGTTGTTAGTCAAGCAACTCAAATTGATTATGTTCTTCAAGACAAAGAAACTCAGACAGATTGTTGACACAACAGATTTTATTTTTAACACAACATTTTTCCATACAGGCACTTAGCAATTTATCTTAGCAACTTTGCACTAGAGGAGCTAGTTCCCTAATTCAGCTACAAAGTAAGGTTTGAATGTGTTTTGCATGAGGACATGAAATGTATTCAATTGGGGGGCATGTTAGGACCCCGAAATGTCCCTTTTTCATCACATCTTTTGCCTATTCAACCTTATCATCTCTAAGCTAATGCCTACTATAATGCGTGCTAAGACCTTTTTTCCCAAGGTATGAATCATTTATCTTGATTTTATATTTTCATTTACTTAGCATGTTTGATTGGTAACATTCACATGTTTTACCCATAAAATGATTCAACTAATGATCGAAATGTATAGAACAGACAAGTCTTAAAGAATGGTCGTTGTTGATACACCAACTCTTACAGTGATGCGCCAATCTTGGAAGTTGTTACAGATATGTGCCAATCTTGGAAGTTGTTACAACTATGCGCCAACCTTGGAAGATATTACAGCTATGCACCAATCCTGGAAGCTATTACACGATTGTTGCAACAGGTGCCACCGATTCTGCTATTACACGACTGTTGCAACAAATGTTGAAAAGTCAACAAGAAACATGTGTCTAATTTGCTTTTCCCTTAATTAAATTAGAAAATAAATATTAATATATTATTTCATTCATAATTGAGTGAGTTGGATTTGTAACAGAATCATAATTGTAGTTAAGTGAGTTAAGATCAGTTGTACTAGTTGTAACTAAACATGCACTAGTGAGAGTTTAGTTAATCAGTGAACTCACATGCAACTGAAGATGCACCATGGTTAACTACATGCATGTCAAATCCAGTGGAGACCCAGTTGAGATAACAGGTGAAAGGGACAGTTTGGCTATCAGTTGTGATTTGATCACACATGCAGTGGATATGCTTATGAGCATGTGCAAACTAGGCAATTGTATTCGATCATTGTGAGAATTCGAATTGCAGAGATTGTGCAAAGGAGGCAAGTTGTCTGGACACAGGAATTGGCACATGTATTTTCTTATTTGTGTATGACAGTGTGAGACAATTGTTTTGTACTGAGAGCTCTTGGATTAGATTTTTGTATGAGATTGTTTCATGATTCATGATATAAATAATATATGATAGTGGGGTTTTTAGCTTTACGCTTTCCCGGAAAAACTTTTGTGTTATGTGTTCTTGATATTTCACTTTGTGATTGTGGTTGTGATCGTGGTTTAATTTTCCGCAAGAATAATAGTAGAAGTGATTATGTATTTAACAGTGTCGTAAATTGTTAGATCAGGAGAATCACAGGAAATACTTAATTTGTATTGAAATTTCTGCATGGTATCAGAGCCACGGAGGTCACGGAGTCACGGAAGTGAGGTGCGAACATTATTTCTTTCTCACAGGTCCCGTCTCTAGCAGGGTGCGAACCCTAGTACTGAAAACTACCATCATTTTCAGGAACAGTAATTCTCGTACCCTAGACAAAGGCAGGGTGCGAACTTCATTGACATTCTCATAGGCTACAGTGAAGCAGGGTGCGAACTTCCCTCACCCTACAGTGAAGCAAGGTGCGAACTTCCCTCACCCTACAGTGAAGTAGGGTGCGAACTTCCCAGGCAAGTTCGTAGGCTACACATAGGCAAGGTGTGAACTTCCCTTAAGATGCTCTTAGGTGGGGTGAGAACCTCCCAGGGCAAGAGGAAAGGTAGCAGTTGAGTTTTGTGGTTGGATAACATTCGAATTTGCAAGATTTTCTTGGTGCGACAGCTGATTCAAGATCGAAATGCCTTTCAATGGCTTGAGGTTGGAGTATGCACTTGAGGGAATCTCTAATTACATTTCTTGGAAGGACAATATGGAGGCAGTGCTCAAAGACAATGGCTTGAAGGGTTACATTGACAATGATGTTCCTAAGCCGGATGCGACAGATACTGCAAATCTTGATGCATGGCAAAAGAAAGTGGCGAAGGCGAGGAGGATTATGTTGGAGGGAGTATGAGACCACATTGTCTCAAGTCTCCATGGGAAAACCACACCATATGCAATGTGGAAGGTTTTGACAGATATGTTCCAAAATAGTAGCAACCATAGGAAATTGGCGCTCAAAGATAAACTCAGGAAGATCAAGATGGAAAAAGGTGACACCATTCCAAAATATCTCACGAAGTTTGTCCAATGTTGGGATGAGCTTGGAAGTGTGGGAATAACAGTCCATGTTGATGATTTGGTGAGCTTGGTGCTCCTAGGGCTTCCCAAGAGTTGGCACAGTTATCAAGACTCTGTCAATGGAAGGGAAAAATTTCCAGATTGGGAACAATTGTGGTCGGATCTAGTGCAAGAGGAGTTTAGGCAGAACACCAAAGATGGATCTTCATCAAAGCGTGATGATGAAGAGGATTGTACTTTGACTGCCAAGGAAAGGAAAGGGAAAGGGAATAAATTCCAATCAAAATCCGAGTCTAAAGTCAAGAAGTTGGATTTGTCCAAAGTGAAGTGTTTTCACTGTCATGAACGTGGGCATCTCGCTACTAACTGTCCGCGGAAGAAGAAGAACAAGATGGTTGTTGGAGTTGCAACTGGTGACGCTCTTGTCTCACAATTAGAACTTGACTTCACTTTGATTGCATGCATGGCTTCAGGTGCATCAGGATCAGTGTGGTATTTGGATAGTGGTGCTTCATTCCACATGACGGGAGATAAAGAGTCTTTCATTGACTTGGAGGAGAAAGATCTCATAATTCATATAGAGATGGGTGAAGATGGACGATACAGTGCAACTGGTATTGGTACCATTACCTTTCAGAGGGAGTCAGGTAAACCATTTCAATTGAAAAATGTTATGCATGTTCCAAGTCTAAAGAAAAACTTGGTCTCAGTCGCAATGTTGGAGGACAGAGGCTATGATGTTGTTTTTAGTAGTGGTAAAGCCTACCTGCGACATAAAGAAATGGTTCAAGTCAAGAATATAGGGATTCGAGTCAAGAATCTCTACATGTTGGAGGTAGATGGTTGCGGTACCATGATAGGCAAGGCAGAAACAGTGGTGAGCCGGGATGAGGGAGAATTATGGCACAAGCGATTGGGCCATCTTCATCATGGAGCCTTGAAGATCATGCAATAGATATATACTAGACTTCCAAGGGGAACACTTGCTCAGTTAGATCAGTGCAAGGGGTGCACCCTAGGGAAGTATGTAAAGTCCACCTTTCATGAAAAGGAGAACCGTGCTTTAGTGATCCTGGAGAGAATTCACAGGGATGTGTGTGGACCATTCTCAGTTGCTTCAACAGAAAAACATAGGTATTATGTTATTTTTGTTGATGAATTTTCTCGTAAATGCGAGATATTCTTCATGTGGAAGAAGGATCAAACATTCTCAAAGTTTTGTGAGTTTAAAGCATTGGTGGAGAAAGAGTCGGGGAAGCAAGTGAAGGCTCTAAGGAGTGATAATGGTGGAGAATACATCTCTAACAAATTCAAATACTTATGTAGTCGAGAAGGAATTCGAAGAGAACTCATAGCGCCTCATAACCCACAACAAAATGGGGTCGCGGAGAGAAAGAATAGAACGATCGTGGGTGCAGCACGAGTGATGTTGCATGATCAGGGCCTACCAATGCATTTGTGGGTGGAAGCATGCAATACTGCGATTTATGTGAAGAACTATTGTCCTCATAGAGTACTTGGCATGAGCACACCTGAAGAATATTTTACTGGTAATAAACCTAATGTTTCTCATTTTAAAAATTTTGGCTCATCTGTTTATGTGCATGTGACCAAGGATGCCAGGAAGAAGCTAGAACTGAATGCTAAAGTTGGGATATTTGTGGGGTACACAGAAACACCCCATAATTATTGTGTGTATTTGCCGAACAGTAAGATGATTTTTATGCGACAGGATATAAAATTCGATGAGGGGAAAGCCATGTGGTTGTCGCTTGAGAGGGAGCTAGACTTGCATGCAGAAGAGGAACTGTCGGTTCCCAAGGATGAGTCTCAAGATGTGGATCAGCCACATGAGGAGGTTCATGGAGTGGATGAAACCACTCAAGCAGAGCCATCCATCAGAAATGGTAGAAAGCACACCACGGAAGCTGACAGATTGAGACTAGATGTTGCACAGAATGTAGGAGCCCCTATTTTACAGTGCAGACAGAGACAGTCTCCTGATCGATTTGCTGGATACATGGCTCTCATGAGCAAATGTATTTTGACTGAACCATCTTCCTTTTAGGAAGCAGTGCAGGATCCCACTTGGGTTGATGCTATGGTAGAGGATTATGACTCCATTTTCAAAAACAATGCATGGGAAATTGTCCCAAGACCGATTGATAAATCAGTGGTAGGTTAGAGATGGATCTACAAGGTAAAGAAAGTTGTTGATGGGAGTGTGGAGAAATACAAGGCTAGGTTTGTGGCCCGAGGCTTCTCACAGATCGAGAGGATAGATTATGATGAGACCTTTGCACATGTCGCAAGGTACTCTTCCATAAGATCCATCCTTGCACTCTCAGCACAGATGGGCTGGCGCATTCATCAAATGGATGTAAAAACTGCGTTCCTCAATGGGATCATTAAGGAAGAAGTGTACATTGAACAACCAGAAGGTTTTGAGACCTTTGACAGAGATTCACATGTGTACAGACTCAAGAGAGCATTGTATGGGTTGAAGCAAGCACCCCATGCTTGGTACACTCGGATAGACAACTATTTCACTGGGTTGGGCTTCACCAAAAGTGAAATAGATGCAAACCTATACCAAATTGTGGTGGAGGGTAAGCTTTTAATCATTGTTCTTTATGTTGATGATTTAATACTTACTGGTGATGAGCAGCTGATACACTCATGCAAGGAGGACCTTGCAAAGGAGTTTGAGATGAAGGATTTGGGCCTTCTTCATTATTTCCTTGGATTGGAAATATGGCAGCGAGATGGTGAACTTTTTGTGTCTCAAGGAAAGTATGCAAGGGAGATACTGGGTAAGTTTCACATGGAGGGATGCAAACCCATGGATACTCCTCTTCCAGGAAACAGGAGGAAAGAGGATGCTACTTCTGGAGAAGTAGTGGATGCTACTATCTATCGACAGTTAGTGGGTTCGCTAATGTATTTAGTGAACACGAGACCAGACATTTGCTATGCGGTTAACCAGCTAAGTCAAGCGATGGCTAAGCCTACCAAACTCTTTTGGAAGGCAAGTAAGCATGTCCTGAGATATCTGAAGGGCACATCTAAGTATGGATTATGGTACAGACAGATGGATGAGGTGAAGTTGCATGGCTTCACGGATGCATATTGGGCAGGCAGCCAAACGGACAGAAAGAGAACATCAGGAGGGATATTTAGTATCGGATCTACAGTTGTTTCTTGGTACAACAAGAAACAGAGATCCGTGGCACTTAGTTCGGCGAAAGAGGAATACATGGTAGTGAGTCAAGCTGCATGTGAGGCTATCTGGATGAGGAATATCTTGGTTGGTTTGTTTGGTTCTCATTTAGATCCGACGGTGATTTATTGTGATAATCAAAGTTGCATTAAACTCTCAATTAATCTTGTGTTTCATGACAGATCTAAGCATATAGATATTCGGTATCATCATCTTAGAGATTGTGTGCAGTGGAAGATCATGTTGCTTCAATACATTCCTACAGAATATCAAGATGCAGACATTATGACAAAGGCGCTCACCACGAGAAAATTCGAATATCATAGAGACAGGATTGGGGTGAAGGATAATCCCTTTCTTGTTGAGAGGGAGTGTTGAAAAGTCAACAAGAAACATGTGTCTAATTTAATTTTCCCTTAATTAAATTAGACAATGAATATTAATCTATTATCTCATTCATAACTGAGTGAGTTGGATTTGTAACAGAATCATAAGTGTAGTTAAGTGAGTTAAGATCAGTTGTACTAGTTGTAACTAAACATGCACTAGTGAGAGTTCAGTTAATCAGTGAACTCACATGCAACTGAAGATTCATCGTGGTTAACTACATGCATGTCAGATCCAGTGGAGACCCAGTTGATATAACAGGTGAAAGGGACAGTTTGGCTATCAGTTGTGATTTGATCACACATGCAGTGGATATGCTTATGAGCATGTGCAAACTAGGCAATTGTATTCGATCATTGTGAGAATTCGAATTGCAGAGATTGTGCAAAGGAGGCAAGCTGTCTGGACACAGGAATTGGCACATGTATTTGTTGATTTGTGTATGACAGTGTGAGACTATTGTATTGTACTGAGAGCTCTTGGATTAGAGTTTTGTATGAGATTGTTTCATGATTCATGATATAAATAATATATGATAGTGGGGTTTTTAGCTTTACGCTTTCCCGGAAAAACTTTTGTGTTATGTGTTCTTGATATTTCACTTTGTGATTGTGGTTGTGATCATGGTTTAATTTTCCGCAAGAATAATAGTAGAAGCGATTATGTATTTAACAGTGGCGTAAATTGTTAGATCAGGAGAATCGCAGTAAATACTTAATTTGTATTGAAATTTCTACAACAAATGCCACCGATCCTGAAATTTGTTACACCTATTGTTACATGTTTTAACTTACAATATTAGTTCTAGATCTTGTATTAATGATATCATATGAACAGCTTGAGAATCAGGATTCTCAAGGTTGTTCTGATTTTGTTTTAACTGAATGACTCTGACTTTAAATAGCATATCTTTTGTAATCAGAGGGATGGATTTGTTACTGTGAGGAAGTGAAGTAAAGTAAAGCTTATTGTACACGAACATTTTGGCAAATCAATAAAATATTGGATTGAATTTCTTTAGCAGACTGTAGCCTATTTCTTTGAGAGGATTCAGTGAGAAGGAAAGGGCACACCTTCCTCACAGATTCCCCTCTATTTTGAATTCCATAATAGTTTTTTTAATGTAAATGATTTATCTATTAAACAATTCTAGAATAAAGTTGTTGTTACAATCTAGTTCCTTCCTGTTAGATGCGCATAAATCTGTCTCATGAGAATTTAAAGTCGATTGTTGAACATTGCTGGAGAACTACTTTCCCTTTTTCTGCATTAGATTAAAATCTTGTTTTCAAGTAAAAGAAAATAAAAGTGTGAATTACTTTCTTGCAATAAGTAGATTGCTTTCTGCAATTAGTAGAGAACTTCTTCCTGCAAAAGTAAAACAGAAAGTTAGATTAGAGTAGGTAATCCAAGATTCTTATACACTCATCAGTTTAGATTTCAACTATGATTTCAATTATGTAGAACTCCAGTTGTATCAGCATAATTGTGTTAGTGATAATTTTTGTTTATTTTTCCCTACTACAATTAGATTAGTGTTGCTTCCATAATCTAGCATAGACTATGCACAATTATCTTGAAACAACAAACTTCCCTGGGTTGACAATTTATATTGAACACCTTAATTTTCTATTCATTTAGACAATTAAAGTGCCCAACAATACATTTGTGGCTTGGTTGATCCAACATTTTTTTGATATTGGTCTTTTCTTTGAAGACATCAGTTGTCTTTTTGTGATGTAAAATTCCACCATAGACTTCTAAGTCTAACTTTGGTACTTACCTTCGCAGGGGTTTGTAAAGAGAGATTATGTTGTAATTTGGAATTGAAACCAATAAAATAGTCTGCTAATTTTGTTCTCACTTTTGGATTTGTTGTATAATGATATTTCAGATTTGATTTATTTAAATTGTCTATTTTAAATTTGTTTATAATCATATTCGAATAGTTTTTCTATTTTCTTTTATTGAAGCATATAACTATAATATAGGATCAGTTATTGCTTGAGAACTGATTGAAATTTTTGATATGGTTATAAACACAGGGTGATAATCCCTCCTATCTCACCTTAGCCTAGTGAGATTCGAAAATGTTAGTATAAGGACTTCCATTCCTTTTCTTCAACAACGAGAGGGTAGATGGATAGGCAGGGAGTCAGGAGGAATTTTTTGCATGCAACAACAAAGGAAATGCCAAGGGAACAAATCATGGAGTTGACTCATGATCTGATACCATTGACAGGATAGGTAGGGTAGAACTGTAACTCCATTGTTGTGTAATTCATTAATATGAAGCTTAATAAATAGACAAATATGACTATTGATCTTCCCCAATGAGTGACTCTTCCTATCACCTAAGAAACTTCATATGATATTAACAATTATATTGATACAAGTAACACAATCTCAAGGATTGTGTGGCTAACATACACTAAACCATTCAAAATAAAAATATCGAGAAAAAACATGTTTTCCTTTTAATGAAAGAAACTAGTTGTAAAAAAACATTCATTAGCAATAGATCCAAAACAAACATTCTTGCACTCTGAACTAAGGGGGATATCTCAAGACCCCATTTGATAGAAAGTTATAGCCATTAAAATGAAAAAAAAACAATCAAGTAAACTACATCCAATCTCTAAGAAATTTGTAAGGTTATCTATAGCTATAAAAATAAATGAAATAATATGAGATTAAACAAAAATTCAAAGAAATTTATACAACCATGGAAATAAAATAAAATAGCAAGCAATCTAATATGTGAATGGATAGGATTCAACCACCATTTGTAGCTTTAGAGTGAGTTCTTACTCTGAAG
The DNA here is from genome assembly GCA_009831015.1 of Picea engelmannii. Lineage (NCBI taxonomy): Eukaryota > Viridiplantae > Streptophyta > Pinopsida > Pinales > Pinaceae > Picea > Picea engelmannii. Next base: position 28,839 of record ML790868.1, on the reverse strand, counting down.
TAAGCAAGGCATTGAATACCTCAATATAAAATGTTAATCGCAACAAGAAAGACAATGGAAACAAATCAGTAATCTTCTATTATATGAAAATTTTGAATGGCATTGTTCCTAATGAAAGAAAACCAATTATGTATTTTGCTAGATAGCCATTAGAGCTCGCACTCCCTCTTTAAATACATAAAACATTTTTGGGTTCCCCTAGGATGAATCCCAGGTTACCCATTGCTTAATCTAAGTTTTAAACATTTATAGTATAGCAATGCACACACAAATTGTTCATAAAATAGAAAGGAAAACATTAGAATTCACACGTAGTACTCATAAATTTACGTTGGAAACCCTTAACCAGGAAAACCAGTAAAATGTTTAGAGTTGCACCTCTAATTATTATTGTATTAACTTCACCATTTGCAATACAATATATATGAGTCTTCAGCATCCAAAATCCTAATACATTAACTCGGATTAGATTCCTTAGCCGAAATTGTAGTCCAATGGGTTGAAAAACCATTGGCTAAAAACTGCTTGTAAACAGACCAAAAACAAACCCAAAAAAAAATTAGGGTCTCCACCCCAAGGCAAGGGAGGCCTGTCTACCCCCCCCTATGAACCCTCGAGCACAATGTATAGCATTTTTGTATAGTCATGCAAATAATATAACACATTCCCAACATTCTCCCACTTGTTGTTTTATTTGCATACAGGGACCTGAGGATTACATGACCAACAATGTTTGTTTCTCCTCTACACCAAGAGAACTTCTTAGTATTTACAGACTTTGTCAATGAATCTGCAATATTCTTCAAAGTGTCCACCTTCACCAACAACACCTTCTTGTCTTCAACCATATCTCTCACAAAGTGATATTGAACATCAATGTGCTTTGTCTTAAAATAATAAGAAGGGATCTTTCCCCAAAAGATTACACTCTAATTGCCACAATCTAACCTTGCAGCTTGATGTACAAACCCAATACATGAACATAATCTTTGTAACCATATTGCTTCCTTAATTTCATGAGTATCTACCATGTATTCTTCTTTTGTAGTTGAGAGTGAAAGTACTTATTGTAACTTGCTCATCTAATTGATTTCTCCTCCAAATAGGTTAAACATATAACCACTTGTATATCTTCTGCAATCCAAATGTGTAGCCTAGTCTACATCAATAATTCCATGTATGTCCAACAATTTTTCAGCACAAGGTATCCTTGCTAGCAAGATCCACAATTTTTATTGCCACACAAATGTTTGAAACCCCTCTTTATAGATGTCGAATGCTCCTTCTCTGGTTTTGACATATACATGCTCAAAACTCCCACTGAATGTGCAATGTCCAATATAGTGTAGACTATTCCATACATCAAACTACCAATGACACTAACATAAGGAAAATGAGACATGTCCTCTTCCTCTTCATGTGTCTTGGGACACTGGTCTGCACTTAAATTTACACCTATAGTAATAGGGACCTTGACTAGTTTACATTCCTACATAATAAACCTATGCAAGATTGTCTCAACATATTTCCTATAAATCAACCAGAGTTTCTTTTTTTCCTGATCTCTTTTAATTTCCATACCCAAAATAAAATTTGCACCACCAATATATTTCATATAAAATTTGGAAGACAAGTGAGTTTTTACCTCCTTGATGATTTCCTTGTTGTTTCCAATCAGCAACATATCATCAACATACGGAACCACATAAATAAAATGATCACCGACTAATTTGAAATAAATACAGTGATCAACTTTTCTACCTGTGAAACAAATTCCCAAAACATAAGTATCAAACCTTTGATACCACATCCTTGGAGATTGCCTTAACCCATACACAAACTTTTTCACCTTGCAAACCAACTCTTTCATTCCCTTCACTATAAAACCTTATGGATGTTTCATGTAGATTTCTTCTTCAAGATGCCCAATTAGGAATGTTGTATTTACGTCCATTTTTTCTACTTCAATATCAAAAGAAACATCAACAAACAAAATAAATCTAATTGAAGTCAATTTAGAATTAGGAGAAAAAATGTCACCAAATTCAATTCTCTCTACCTAGAATTCTCTTTTCTACTAAGTGATATTTATACCTCTCCACTTTACCTTCTACAATAAACTTCTTCTTAAACATCCATTTTCTACCAACAAGGATTTCTTCCAACTGGAAACTCAACTAAATACAAAGAGTCATTTTTATCCAAGGCCTCCATTTCTTCAACCATGGCCTTCCTCCATAGTTTACCATCCTCCAAATATATTTTCTCCCTAATAGTCATGGGATCATAATAAATAATATATAAAGCAAAAATAGAGTGAAAATTAGCAGGAGTATACCTTTCTAGTTTCCTTCTTTCTCGAACCTATCTTCTAAATACTAAAGTATGATCTTATTCTTCATCTTCTTCTTCTTATTCATGTTCTTCTATTGAGTCAAATTATTCACCCTCCAACTCAAAATCTATTGTCTATGGTTATTTTTCCTTTGTTAGTACTTCCTCTTTGGGAACATCTCTAACCTCTCTAAAGACAACATCCTGACTATAAATAGACTTCTTAGTTATTGGGTTCTAAAGTTTCTAGATTTTATACCATCTATATAACCACTAAAGATACACTTTCAGCATTATTATCTAGATTACTTCATTTTCCTTTGGAACATGTACAGAAGCATCACAACCAAAAACTGCAAGATGTTCAAAAGAGGTATTTTAACCATCCCATGCCTCATCTAGATTTTTGTCGACCAACGTTGATGAGGGTGATCTATTTACCAGATAACATGCAGTACCCATTGCCTCTATCTAGAATTTTTGTCCTAACCTCACACCACTAAGCATGATCCTTTTTGTTCCATCGACGTCATATTCATCCTTTATGAAACCCCATTCTATTGAGCTGTGTATGGAGTATTCGTATGCCTTGCTACACTACACTTCTTAGAAAATTCCTCAAATTCATTCCCACATATTTCTCCATCGTGATATATCCTCAACACCTTTATTTCATTCTCTGTTTAATTCTCCACAAGAGCATCAAACTATTTATATTTACCAAATACCTCAAATTTATTTCAGAGGAAATAAATCCATGTATTACTCAAGAAATTATCAATGAATGAAACATGGTACACAGATTTACCTAGTAAAGGAACAGGCGCAAGTCCAAACACATCATTGTGTACTAACTCTAAGATTCTCGTTTCTCTTGTAGCACCAAATGAGAATCTTACATGATTCATTTACCATATAAGAAATGTCCATAGAAATCAAAATCAAGTGTGCAATCAGACATACCTTCAACCATACCTTTACCATGTAGTACTCAAAGTCCCTTCTCTCAAATATGTCCCAGTATTTGATGTCACGCCATTTTATTTTCTTCAGAGACAGTAGGGGTTTTGTCTTCTCCATTTCCACCCTTGATAACAATAGAATTGTTACACCCATTATTGATAGTGATTCCAAACAACTAATACAAAGTTCCATTCTGAAATCCCCTCATCAACATCATTGCTCCTCAAACCATTTTATAGGTTTCCTTTTCAAACATAGTGTGTACACCTACATCTGAACTCATATTACTTATAAATAACAAGTTTTTATCCATCTATGGAATGTGTAAAACCTGAGGGAGTGTTCTAATCCTTCCATCCTTAAGAAGAAACTTGAATTTTCCTCATCCTATAATTTTGGTTGTCGATTCATCCCCTAGTAAAAGTCACCTCCATTATACTTCTCATATTCAAAAGACCGCTCCATGTGGGGATTCATATGAAAAGAACCATTTGAATCGATCAACCATACATCATGATCTCCATGTGTGCTTGAAGAAGCCAAGTACATATATCCTCCTTCCTCTAAGGTGGTCTTCCATTCTATATAATAAACATCATTAAATATCATCCCACTCTCAACACTTTTAGATCTATGATTTCTTGTAATGCCTAGTTTTACCACATTGCCATCATTTCCTTAAGGATTTCCTAGAGATTTAGATCTCCCACTCGAGGACTTATTTTTATTTCTATCCAGGGAACATCCTCTTACAGATAAGGAATCTATGCTCTAACTATCCATGGTTTTCCTCCTCATTTACTTTTATAACAAGGATGAAACCGCATCATCAAACTTTAACATGGTTGCATTACTCACAATAGCTACAACCATACTATCCCATGAATTTGGCAAAGAACACAGTAAAATAATGCACTTATATTCATTATAAATTTAAATTTCAACAACCAACAACTGACTTACCATAATATTGAATGCATTTAGATGTTATGTCACCAAGTCTCCATCATTCATCCTCAAGAGGTACAAATTTTTCCAAAGGAAAATTTTGTTTACCAAGGACTTAAACTAGTACAAATCCACTAATTTATCCCATAACACCTTGGCTGTAGCTTCTCTCGAGACATTCAATAGTAATGAATCTGGAAGACACAACCAAATTGTTCTCTTTTCCTTCTTATCCAACTTTTTCTATTCTTTCATCGAAATGTCCATAGCTACAATACCATGATCCACAGCAACCCACTACTTTTTGTCTACCAAAAGATCCTCCATATTCAACTTCCAAAGATGAAATATTTTCCCATTAAATTTTTCAATCTCAATTTTAGAACTTCTCGCCATTCTCTTTCACCACAAGAATTGCCACTGCAAAGCTCCCACTGAAACAAAGTTTATCACAAACCCAAGATAACAAAACCCTTAGTAGCAAAGGTGCCCCCTTGAAGATAATAATTGATTTGAAACCTAATGTAAGTTTTAAACCTTTATATTATAGCAATGCACACACAGATTCTTTATAAAATAGAAAGGAAAACAAGAGAAGTCACACATAGTACTCAGAAATTTACTCTAGAAACCCTTAACTGGGAAAACCAGAAAAATGTTTAGAGTCTCACCTATAACTCTCATTGTATTAAATTCACCATTCACAATACAATATATGTGATTTTGCGGCATCCAAAACCCTAATCCATTAACCTGGATTAGATTCCTTAACTGGAATTATAATACAATGGGTCGAAAAATCATTGGCCAAAAACTACCCAAAATGGACCAAAATCATCACAAAAAAATGGATGGCTTTGAGCCCCCTTGTGACCCCCTGGAACAACGTACAATGCTTGGGGATAATTGTGAAAATAATATAACACGTACCCAACACTCAATCAAACATGTTCTTTCAATACAACAAGTCGTCTCAAACATTTAGAGCCCTCCCAAGTTTTGGATGATTTGTGGAGCTCTAAAATCATCTTGAAAATAATGCCCACTCAACCTTATATAGGATCCAAGGTTGTGCACTCTAAACTAGGTAACATTATCTTATGAATTTCTCCTTGAAATGTAATGAATGGCTAATGAATCCCCATAACTCGAGATGAAAATATCCATTGATTTTCTCCCTCTTTGCTCCTTGGATGAAAAATTCTTGGAGTTCTAAAGGTGAATCAATTATGAATGGTCAAATCTCTCTTGGGTCATGGGAATACCCTCAAGATTTTTAATATAATGTTTTGCAATAAACCTTAAGTTTTCAATCAAATGTTAGTGCTCATAATCTCAATCAATCATAATCAACTCAAATACTAAGACACCATTGTATTAATCATACTCTCCATTGAAAGAAGCCAACACATTCATTTAAATATTCATATGTCAATAATATATAGGCCATTAAAATAAGGGTAATTTGGTAAGTCTTAAATCATTGATGCTATTAAGTGATAGTGATAGCAATCATAAATGTCAAAAATATGGGATATGGATGATTATCCCAAGGCTCATTAATTTGATTCTTATGTGTGTTCTTTTTTACTAATAATTTACTTTTGGGGCGCTTTTTCTTCATTCTTATTCATTTAGGTGCATGAGATTGATGCTACTGATACTTTTGGCATTGCTTCATCATTGTCATATTCTAAATTATACCCAATAATAATTTCATTTATTGGGTCCAAACTTTTTACATCCTTCTCATCCACTATTTTCAAATAGTGTAATGACTTGTCTTGACATTGATGTCCCAGAATCCACTTCTTACCACATCTATGATTTTTTTTTCCTTTTTTTGTCCCTCTCTAAGTGGTGATGTTTAGTATCATTGTAATGGCTTGGTGAACTGTAACTAGTTGTCTTCTCTGATCATTTTTAGGCTACCCTTTATTTTCTAATGAGATTTTTTTTTATCATGTTTTTCATGCTTCTAGATTCAACCAAATTCTCAGGTTTTGATATCCTAAGCTTGCTACATATAATGGGTTTTAATCCTACAATGTACATTTTCAGAAATTGCCCTTCTATAATATTGGGATATCTAGTCACTAGGACTCCCCATTCATGGGTATATCCGTTAATTGTCTGCATTTGGTATCAGTGGGAGGATATGGTAAAAATATTGTTTTCTTCATCATCTTCAAATGTCTTAAGAATATATTCTATTTCTTTTTTCCAATTTACCAAGAAACCACTAGTTTTCTTTGACCATCATGTGAACCAATCATAAGCATCACCTTCTAAGTGTAAGCATGTCATCGATATTTTTTCTAATTTTTTAGTAGGTAGGTTTATAGAGAAAATCACCTCCATGTTATTAACCCAGTTGATATCATTTATATTGTCTTTTCCATTTTATTTAGGTATTTCTATTTTTACTTTATTAAACTAGATATCCAATGCTATCTTGATATCTTCAGTGACTTGTGTTTGATGAGTTTCGGCTTGTTGGTAGTGTTTGGAAAGATAAGAGTTGTATCGATAATGCATATACCCATTGGGTTAGTTGGTAAATCATTTCTCTATGATCATTAATTATATTTTATACTTCATCCTTGTCATCATTTCTCATTCTTATTAGATCTAGCCATCACTTCTTGGACTCTCCTATTAGCTTATCAATCATGTCTCCCAATACTTTTTGTGTATATTTTATTAATTTGTCAACTTTGTCCCCCATTTATCTTTGTCCCTTCTCAACATTACCAAGAAGGTGCTTTATGTTGTTTATCTCATCTTTACAGTGAGTAACTTATACTTGCAATTCGTTATTGTTATCCATTTTTGCATCTTACTGAATCCAATGTTTTTCTAGTTTATTAATTTATAGACTCCTAGTTGATTTACTGCAAACCTATACAGTTGTGTGTCTATACTAAACTCAACCCAAAAAAATGTATGAAACTCTACCAAGTGAATTAATCAGTCGTACGGTTGTATGGATGATAACACATAAGTTGCCATGAAGAAAATGGTGGCATAAAAAATTGGCAATGACAACGTACAATGTGTGCAACAAAGGTAGTACAAAATTGAGTGACAATGAATGAAAAAATTGAAATAGTAGTTGGGATGTAGGTGTACAATTTGTGTAGGTTATAGTTGCATGGCCTAGTCATGGTGGCAGTTATATGTGAAAAGTATGATGACAAATGTGTTGACTAGGAAAATTGTGGTTGAGTACAAAAATTGTATGGATTTATGCAGGTAGTAATGGTTGTATGGATGGATGTTCTAGTGATCATATGAGACAGAGTACATGGAGACTGTACAATATGGAGTTAATATTTCATATGGTGGCAATTGTATGGTGTTCATATGCAAATCTAGGTTACTATAGAATTTACCTATGAATTGCCCAAATCAATGGCTTTGATATCAAATGGAATAAACAATCCATGTTTATTATAAAATTCAGAGAATGATATTTGAAAATATAAAATAAAATATTGAATAATGAATGATTATTACCATGAGCTTTGAGATGGTGTATAAAAAATATTGACTAGTTAAGAGGTGAAGGGATGTGTGACAATTGATGTTTCATTAACCTAGTTATTATATTCATCATCATCATCATCATCATCATCATCATCATTATTATTATATTTGTTATATACACCCAACACATGGATTATAAGTCAATTACATACCTCAAATATCATTAAAACTTCAAGTTGACTATCACAATAGTCATGTGTCTTATCCTTTATTATCGACACAATTGCATGGGAATTATTTCAATACATGTGTGATACCTATAGAAACATAATTTAAGAAATTACACAACCCACTAATGATTATTTTTGTTGATTAATTGGGTTGGTTGTCATTGATGTCAACCCTTGAAGAAAATTCGGTAGCAAATTCAGGTAGCACAAAAGTTTGGGTAATGGACCCAAGTTTGTTTGATGGATAATCATATGAGTTTTGATATATTTTCAAACAAGACTATTCTATATGGATAGTACATCTCATTCCATTTCTAGTGGTATGTGGAACGTCACATAACTCCTCACAGTTAGAGAGTTATGGCCATGTGAAGTTGGAGAACCCTCATGAGTCATCTAGAAGCCCCAAAAGGTCAAAGTAGTCAAAGTCGTTGCAAAGAAGAAATTATTTCAATAATAAAGTGAAGGATGAGTGTAATATAAGTAAAAGTGGATACAAAAGAAATTATTTAAATAATAAATTTAATGGAGAAATTACTAAGTGGACAAGTGGTTAGAAGTGGGTTAGCCCTAAAATAAGGAAAGTGGGTTAAGATGGTTAGAAGGTAATTTAGATAATAAAGTGAAGTGATGAGTGTACTATAAGTCAAAGTGGATACAAAAAAAATTATTTAAATAATAAAGTTAATGGAGAAATTACTAAGTGGACAAGTGGTTAGAAGTGGGATAGCCTTAAAATAAGGAAAGTGGATTAAGATGGTTAGAAGTGGGATAGCCTTAAAATAAGGAAAGTGGATTAAGATGGTTAGAAGGTAACCCCTTGAGGAAGCTACATGAAAGTATAAATAAGAGGCAAGGGTCTCTCATTTTTAATCACACTTGAGCATATTTAATATCTACAAGTGACTAAGGTAACCAAAGGATATCTAAGCCGAATTTCAGAGGGAAGGTGAAGTAAAGAAGGTCGAAATTCAAGGGAGGATAAATTCTTTTGATGATGCTTTCTAAGGTATGTTATTTACAGGTCATCTCACCATTTTCGCAATAAATTGTTTTCTAGAATGATTCAGACCGTGAAATTGGGAGGACATTGAGGAAACATATCCAAGTAGCTTTGATACAAATTTCAGCATGTGGGTCATTGTATTTTTGGAGTTACACTCCGTGGAAAATAGGGCTTGTGGCTAATCTTGAAACTAGTCTAAAACAGGTGTTTCGGGTAAAAATGTCATAACTTCTTCATAACAAATAAAAATTCAGTAAGAAAAAATATATTGGTTAGAGTACAGTATATAGTATTTTGTGTACATTTTTCATATCCATACAACAAATATTTTGTGTGGGACACGCTCTACAATTTCTCTCTCTAGAATAATCCAGAATTCACCAAGGTATGCCATTTTTTCTATAACTCATTTTCTGAGAGGATACAAGTAGTGAAACCTAGAGGAATTGCATAAAAGACACTAAAGAACGTTGTATACTATTTTCATATCTTTATTCATTACAGGTACATATTTATGATTATTTAAAGTTAGGGTTGTTGACTAATCCAAAATTAGTCATGTGAGACTAAAGTAAAGTTTGATGAAAATGTTAGTCTCGTGTTGTTAAAGTTAAGGAAGGTTTACAGGTATGTGATCATATACACCAGGTCTATTACAGAGTTACAAATCAGATCTGGATGATGAAATTGATGAGGGATTTTGGTTGAGGTATGTTACAGATAGAGGTTATATAACAGTGAGGTTGTGGTACATGGTTTGATGTAATGGTTTATGGTATTTGGTTATGGATAGTGTGATGTATTGCTAGATAAATTTTGATGGTTATATTGGTATATGTATTTGGTATATGGTTGAGGTACATGTTGGGTACATGGTTGAGACAAGTAGTTGATGAGTTGGCACATACAAGAGGTATATAGTTGATGATGTTGGTACATCTTGATGAGTCATAGTTTATGTGTATTTGATGCATGATTGGTACATATTTTGTGCATGGTTCATGCACTCGTTGATGGTACATGTTGAGGTACAGGTTGGTGCATGGTTGATGCACTTGTTTATGGTACATGTTGGTTACAGGTTGTTTGGTATAGGTTGGTGCATGGTTGATGCACTTTTTTATGGTACAGGTTGATTACAGGTTGATTGGTACAGGTTTACAACAGTATATCTCATAGTGATAGTGTGACAGTGGTTCCATCATTCTATGTCAGGGTGGTTGGAAGGGGCAATGACAGGTGGTTGTAGCCACCTTTCGGTTGTAGCCAAAGAACATAGGGGGTTGTATCCTCCTTTTGGTTGTAGCCATAGAATTGGGGATTTGGAGCTTCCCTCAGGTTGTAGCCTAAGAAACTAGGGGGTTGGGGCCTCCTTCCAGTTGCAGCTGGAAAACAAAGGAAGTTGGTGCTTCCAATGAATGTAATTTTTAAAGACATATAATAAAAATCATTCTGTGGTTTTCTCCCGCTTTGGGTTTCCACATAAAAACACTGTTGTATTGTGTATGTATATGATTTCTCATTTGTTCATTGTTTATTTACTCTACAATTATTGGATGATAATGCTACATTGATATAACACTTGAATTATATGGTTAAAAAGGATTAAATTTCTCTATTACCGATTCACCCCCCCTCTCAGTAATCCAACAATTGTTGCATATGGAGCTCAATGGGTGAGTACAAATCCATAACAATCATCCCTTCTTCAAAATGAAATGGTACGTGGCCATCCCTTTGGTCAAATCAAACTCAATATGTATGCCCATACCTAAATCTTGGTCATTCACATTTGAATTGGTTAATCTTCGAACTTTTCTTTGGCCTATAAATACAAGCTTCATCCATACATTCTATAGTGTGTCTTGGTTTCAAGGTTACATTGTTGAAATTCAAAGAGTGAGAAGTCCCTTACTTCCATTCACATTTCTTGTATTTCTTTACACTCATGTTGCCCATTTTTCACTTCAAAGTATCATTGTATAAGGAGAATTGTTGTTTATTTGTTGTCACAATAGAGAAAGTCTACCATACAAATTAAAGAACCCTCCCATGAGAGGATTGGAGACCACATTTATAAACCTCCCTCAAGCGATATTAGTTTAGTTGTATTATCTTTCCATTAGATTAATACAAATAACTTGTGTTCTTTCCCCCCAAAATATGTTGCATTCATTTAAATATACGTCTTTTGTATAGATGTTTAGTTAGCATGTATGTTGAGGCATAGATTTAGTTGCCTTGTTGTTTTTTCACTAACAGAATTGTATGTTCTCATCTCTATAGTCAGTTGAGATAGGGTTTTCAATCCACACACATGAAAACCCCACCAACAAAATGGTAACATACTAGGGATTGAGATTGTATCTCTTTCATTGGTTGTTTTAGGACTCTCTAAGTTGTTTTACGGTTGTTAGTAGTTTAGTTTATATTTCCATTAATCCCTAGCTCATGGAAATGAGGCTTCATTTCATTTTAATTTGTAAATTTTTCATTTTTTAGAATTCCCGAGAAAGCATGCATTTGTTTTCCTTTTTCTTCATGACCAAGTGGATTTTCCTCCAAAAGGCATATAAGTTGTGTGTCTTTTCACTTGAAAGTAACATTCTAAAAAAGTGTTTTTTTAACCCATAGTCACACCAGTGTGAATTTGTTAGGCCTTTCACTGCACAATCATGCCACTATGCATTTTAAAACCCACACAACCCTTGTTAAATACAATTTTTAACAGTGTTTTTCTTTGTTGATGGGTAGTTTTTAGCATGTTAATATTTGATCAAGGTTGAATCATTATATAATTTCTCATCTATATTGGTACTTTATGGATGGAAAAATAAGAGGAATTGGCTTGCAAGGCCCATTTTTGCAACAGGTCCCAGTTTGGAGATTTGGGGTCAAAAACCTTGCATATCCATTGAGGCATAAAACAGAATTTTGGGGGGTCAAAAATTTGCAATAATATATCCCAGCCTCTCAACGCAATTCTAAACACTAAGACCTTTCCAATGGTACAAAAATCACCTCAATCGGAGCTCATATGTGGAAGTTATGCCTCCCACAACTTGACCTGCCTTGTTGAACACCATGGTATCGAGTGGATGCCACATCAACCCCCATTACTCACATGTGTGTACTTTCAAGAATATTATAGAAGATCCAAAACCTAACACTAATTGAGGATTGAGACATGAAAAAACCCTAACCATAGACATCTTTCAGGCTATGTTAAATACTGGGCCACTAGGAGGAGAAATGGTTCCATTATTTAGCATTGTAATTGTTCCATAGTTGAGCAGAACATCTAGGAGTGGATTTTGAGAGCATAACAGAGGAAGTATGAGATTATATAGCATCCATTCATGCCACAACATCAAAGGAAACTCCATAGTGAGTGCCCCTTTCTTTGTACTTACATTTCATAATTGAAAAAAAGAGAGTGGAGCATAGACCTCACCTTTTCTCTAGGTTTTCTCATGTATTGGATTTCCCATTATACTTCTTGTGTTCATTTGTGTGGATGGCGTGTTCATTTTCCAATTAATTATTTTTCATATTTCAGTTATTTTCATAATTTGAGCAATAAGCTAGTGATAATAAATCTAAGATCTAAAGGAATAAACCTACATTAATAAAATAATTCATCGTAATACAAGATCTATTGTGAAGAACTACTCCAATGGAATATCCATGGAAATTTACAGATAAATATTTCCATAAATTATTGACTACTTTATGTATGTTGTTTTGAAAAAATATTGTCCAAATTAAGGACATTGAATTGGTAAAGATTGAAAACTTTAGTTATAGTACTTGTCATTTCCATCTTTTCATTTTCTTGTAGTTTATTTTTCAATACTTTCCTTTTATCACTTCAATTCCAGTTGTTCACACCATTTTTCCACACAACGAAGACCTAAATAATTTCTTATATCATATTTTGTGTTGCACGTTACTCTTTTAGTGATTCGAGTGATTAAAAAACAAATTTGGAGAGTCAAATACCTCCTTTAGCACTCCTCAAAAGCCAACATGTTTTGTTCATGTTTCCAAACCAAAAATTTTAAAATCAACCATCTTAATTTAACTAACTAAATTCTCCTACCAAGACCAAAACAATTTACAATTTGGGTTAGGATTGTGGAGTTAGGCATCCAAACAATATGACATGGTTTTTTCTCATTGAAACATAGTTATTCTCCCAGAGAACTAAAAACCTTTCTTGGGGGATGTGTTTGTCATCACAAGAGATGTTCTCTTGTCTGAGTGTTAATTCTTATGTTGGGTTAGTATTTTGATGAAGCCTCCTAGCTTTTTCAACCTATGTGTTGTGTATTGACTATTCAAAGCCAGTGACCCTTTTCCCCTGATCTGTGAAGAGGTGACCTAGTAACCAAATCATAGGTTTTCCACTAGCTGGCTTTGATAAGAATGTGAACGCACCTAAGATACACAATTTCCCCCCCTTGAATTTCATCACCTTGGGAATTCCACTATAACTATCTCTATCATACCTTCACTTGTCTTACTCAGTGGATTTCATCCATGTTGTATCAAACATTTGGAAGGTTCAATTACATATTTGTGAATTATTGAAGTCTTTTAGCGAGTCCTAGGAGTGTTATTTTTCTTCCATCGATAAAACTTGTCACCAAAACCATATTTTTTCACCATTGAAAATAGACTTGAAAAACACTCATTCACTAGATGACATTAGTTTAACAACACATTCATACAAGCACACTACTTTAATTTAGCATTTTTTCTACCATGGTTGCAACCCAAATCATACCATTCATGGAAAATTTGAACCTTTTGAACTTTTCACATCTCATTAATGACCCTATCCTCCATGACCCAACTTTCAAGGCCTTGCTACCAAGTTTCCATCACATATACCCCAGTTCAAAGGTTAAGATGGAAAGGACTCATCCAACCATGTGATGACCTTTCATCTTTGGTGTTCCTTCAATAGAAATACAAAATACTATGTTTGGCTTCATTTGTTTCAACAAACCCTCACAAGTATCAACACATGATGGCATATTAAAAAACCCTCGGGTAATCATACCACGTTTGAGTTCATTTCCATGGCATTCTTGACCCTTTTTCAATTATAAATCTGCAATGATACAAGGGTCAAGATTATTACCACGTGTCAATGGACCATCACAAACCATATCCATTAGTGGTGTTGATGATGCAACCTTTATAGGATTGACCTTAAAGACCCCATCCTCTTGGATTGGTTCTTGAAATCCATCTTTCCTACCATCGCCAAATACATGGCTACTACCATGATCCAAACTGTGACATTAAAATCCCATCAATTTGACCTTATTTATGAAAAATAATGGTACTTGTATACCATCATCTATGATGCTCATAGGAACCATTCATAGGAATCGCCTTCGATATTGAGGGAATCCCATACTGTTGATGTTATTATAGGTTCAATAGCTTTCACCCCAATGAAAACTTTTGGAGGCATTTCCATGTCCCTTGGGCCCCTTTACAGAATCTAGTATGGTCATCCTAACCCCTTACGGTATAGCCAGTACCTAATCATATAGAAGACATTATCCATATAGTGGAAATTACAACTCTTGTTTTGGCCCCACCACATACTATGTGGCCAATGCTTCTTATGGTGGCCCTCCCTCATAAAACCCTTAATTTCCCTTTCATGATCCTCCCATGGGACATTTTTATCCTCTCCCCCCTTGCCACCTTCCAACATCAACATGGTCAACCCTTCCTCCCGCCCAAGTCAATTTTTTCACAATAGATTTCACCAAGTCCTGAATCAATCAATACCCTCATAACAAGGGTGAGGATAAGAAGGATAACAACCAACACCAAGGGCAAGGAGGCAACAAACATTATAACAGTAATAATGATGGGGGGAATACTACTCAAGATCTAACCCAACCCCCTGGAAACCCAAAGAATTAAGTTTGTTCCAACCAATTACAAGCCAATGACCCCAATGTTATTTAAAATACATGTGGCCATTACACCCATCATTGTCTCGATCTATCAAGGTTCAACGATTGCAAGTATTATAGGATAACTAGAGTGACATTCCCAAAAATGGGAATGCTCACCCCTCATAGGGGAACCCTACACCTCCAACACTTGTGATATTCCATAATTTCTTCCCCAAGAAAAATTTAAGTGTATATTATCAAGATTCCCCCATGTCCTCTTCTTCCTCCAATGCATCACACATCGATAACCCATCCACCACTCAAATGTTCTTCACAGCTAGGGCTCAATCATCCAAACTTGGGGGCTTCCCTTCCACTTCTAATGGCATGACATTCATTATACCTTCTCCTTGTAAGGCACATGGAAGTATCCCCCATAATTCTTAGGTTGTTATCTTTGATTTGGATTTGCATACCAAAGCACACCTCCCATCTTCCACCATGTTTCAAACGTGGGTCATCATTAAGAAATTCATTATTCATTAACATCTAGTTGATAAAGGGGCCTCTTCACGTAGTATGTCCTACTCAATCTAGAAACACATGGGTTCTCCCACTCTCATTCAACCAACAACCAAGTTATGAGCCTTTAATGGTAGACTCTGTAACCCAACAAGGATTATACATAATATCCCCATTGAGTTAGGAAAGGCATTGTCTCAATAAATTTCAATATCAATGTGACCCCTAATCATTACATGTCCACCCATCTAGTTGTCTATATTTCCACCTGTCTAGATGTCATGCCACCTCATGCTCCATTATTACATGCCATGTTATTGGTCAATGTGAACCTTGTGATCCCTATGTGTTAGAGTTAGATACCAAAAAAAAATTATGTATGTAGAGGTACATGGGGTGGAGGAAAATACACGAAGTAAGATGAGGGAATACCTCTTCCCTCTACCCTCTACCCCAATCAAATAGTCATGATGGAGCAAGGATGGAATGAAAAGGTACGAGTATTAAGTGTGGGATAGAAGTGTGTGGAGTGGAGAACAAAGTTACCAACTTAATGAGAACTATGACCTCAAAACGAGAACTCGAGCCCTTAAAACCCATATTTTTGCATAAAAAACATGAAAATCAACCCCCAAATCAAAAATTGGTGCTATTGATAGCACCATTTTTTCTAATGGGGTTAAAATTACAACATTTTTTAAGAATAGCCTTCAAAACTGATATAGTTGCTCAAAAAAAAATCAAAATCAACACCTAAATCAAAAAGTGATGTTACCTAAAACAAAATATTTTTTCTAAACATTAAAATTATAGCTCTTTACGACCTAATTGAAATTATGGCATTGAGAAGAGATCACTACGCAAATAAACAACCCAAAATTGAACCCCAAATGGTCACTTGAAAATTTATTTACAAACTATTTTTTTTTAATTTACATTAAAAAAAGTAAAAAGGAGTAAATCTTTGAAAAAAAAAATTAAATGAAGAAAAAAACATTAAAAACAAAGGTAAAAAAAACTAAAAACTAAAAGAAAATAAAA
>ML790867.1:899297-909955 GCA_009831015.1 Picea engelmannii | reverse complement strand
CCCTTATTTCTCTTCCTCTCCCTTCTCTCTTTCTCTCCCCCCTCTCTCTTTCTCTTCCCCCACTCTTCCTCTCTCCCTCTCCCCCTGATCTCTCTCTCCACCTACCTCTTGTAGGGGCTAGTAGGCTCTACTGACTAGACTCGTCGATTCACTAGTCAATTCATCTACAGAAGTAAACTAGGAAAGTCGATTAAATAGATAGTTGGAGTAAATCGACCAAGAAGTTAAGAAATGTAACTGATTGGTAATTGTATATCATACATATATATGTGTGTGTGTGTGTGTGTGTGTGTGTGTGTGTGTGTGTGGCTATGTAATGGAAAGATATAGGCTTTTTTCCTATCTAATAAAATGCATTGATGGTTCTCCCACTTCTTGTGTATGTATACTTATGTATTTGTGTTCTCCTATATATAATGTTGTAATGTGTGTTGATATATGTAAGGATCTACCAGTAAATTTTCATACTTTCCCTTAGACTACAACATAGTGATGCAGACCCCTCGTCTCTTTTAGGGGCTACGTGACCTCCTGGTCTAGGATCGATCAAGAAGCTAAGTTTGATTGACTCTTCAGGTCTCTACTAGACCCCAAACCCACTTACACATGTCCTTCCTCCAAATGCATAGGTCGTATAAAACCCACGACTTCTCTCTTGAGCGTTGTTCGAATCTCAACGCCAAACGAACACTAGCTCTTCTTTGCTAAGACATTTCTCTCACACAACCATGGGTCGTGACCACAATCCTAAAAAAAGGCGTGTCACGACTTCATGAGTCAGATATTTGTATACGAGTCACCCCGACTCTCCTGATCCCCAAAATCTCGACAAGGGCCTAGCGCTCGCTAGCTCCTCTCTTATCCTCTTTCCATATGATCCCTTGCTATGACCTGGGACCAAACCTCCAAGCATATCGGGATTTCACGTATCGATGGTTCCTGATGTAATGCACCCTTGTCCTCTCGATGTTTCAGGTCTAACGATCTAGATCCTTTCTAGATCCAACAGTCCAGATATCGTCGGGATTTTGCATATCGGGGGTTCCCGAACGTAGCTTCCTCCACACTCCCGACTTTCAAACTACCTATCAAATCATTGATTCAAGCCTCACAGATTCCTAGCATTCTTCCCTTTGACTTCTCCAATGTGTGAGTCAACGAAATGTTGATCATTCACCACACATCCCTTTTGATGGACGGTTTTGATTCTCTTGCGTTTAGACTGAACGACTGAGATATTCCCTCCCTTGTGCTTATTCTTTCTTAGAATTAGAATATTTTCTAAGTGTTCAATGGTTTCGAACCTTTTCTCCTCCGACGAGTCCGATTCTTGGATCTCTTTAACACTTATGAAAAGTGTTAGTCCTCCTGAGCTTGGTCTTATGAAGACTTCGACTTCCCATGCACTCCTTGTGTTTCAGGGATTTCGATAAATTAGACCCAAAGGATTTCTCGAAGAGAAATTATTCTCTCCCTCATGGCGTTCTCCTTTTCCGATTCCCTGTTGCAAAACCCCTTCAACCCTTAGTCAAATATCAGATATGTGCACTCCTTGCACCAGATCTTTACAAAAGGTTCAAATTCTTGTGGACAACTATGCACACCTTGCACTAGTCTCTTTACACTCCTTACAAAAGGAAAAGTTTGTGTTATCTCTTATGAGCTTTGGAATCAAAACAGATCTCATCAATGCACTCCTTAAGTTCTGTGTGCACACATTGCACCACTCGACATAAGAGAAACAATTGAATCTTATCCTAACATTCACAGTTCCATCTGCTCATAACAAGATTCATTCATTCACTCATGAAAATACAAATAACAGAGAATTGCAAAAAATTTCCACACCATGCATTGGATCAATTTTCCTCTATTATATTCCCAAGTGAAAACGGCTAGAACTGAAATCAAAACAACAATTGAGAACTGAAAATATCCTCCTAACTTGTAACTCTCTAATTTACAACTATCTACCTTGCATCCAACTACTAACTACTAACTCTCAACTAGCCTCATTCAGGCATACAAAACCTCTATTTATCTAGGAGGGTTCTTAGGGTTTCCCCCCTGGCTACTTGTCTACTCTAAAACTTAAACTAACAACTATCTAGACCAGTCGCATTCCAGAGCTGTAGTGGAATCTCCCATTTCTCTCATAATCATTCAAGCGTGCCTCCAGATTTTCCAGGCCTGATTTCAGGAGTGCCTCAAAAGATTAATTCTGGCGCTGAGTTAAGGCGATCTTAAAAATATCTGTTGTAACTACTAGTGTTGAGCTCCCATATAGATTCCCAGACGCCCAAACGCTGATAGGTCTTGCTTTGCGCGAGTGACAACGATGCTCCTGCATCATACTCCCATTGACAAAAATTCATGGATTCCTGTCCATGAGCTCCTGCACTGACTTTCTATGCTTTTGAATACCAACTTCATTTTCCCAACTGAAATATTATATTGGGTGTCCCTTCCATTTGACCAAATATTCAAAATAGGCCTTCCTTCTGGTCTTTTTGTCGATCCTTTGATCAAAAATCTTCTCCATCTATGGTTTTTCTAATATAGGCATTTGTTTCTCCCATTGAATCTTCTCTTGATCTTCTGATCCTTCTGTATCACCTTTCTTGTAAGGATACAGGTATGAAACATTGAATATGGGTGATATACCCACATCATCTGGTAGATCAATCTCACAGGTGCTTGCATCAAACTACCTCAAGATCTTACATGGTCCTATCTTCTTCATCTTTAACTTGTTATATGTTCCCCTAGGGAACCTTTCTTTCCTGATATGTGCCAGAACCTATTCTCATACTTCAAATTGAAGTTCCTTGCGATGTTGATCCACTCTGTGCTTGTATTCTTGGCTAGAAATCTGCAACTATCCTCTGATCTGGCTATGGATATTTTGCATTTCTACAATAAAATCTTATGCTCTAGTGCTCCTAATCTCAATTTGTTCCAAGTATCCCAACTCAGATACTCCCTTGGGCTGCATTCCATACAATATTTGGAATGGTCTCTTTCTAGTTCTCCTATTTGGTGAGTCATTGTATGCAAATTCTTCTTGTGGCAGAATCTAATCCCACGGATTATGGTGTTCAGTGACCAAACTCCTCAATAAATTTCCCAAACTTATGTTTACCACCTTAGTCTGTCCATCTATATGAGGGTGATAAGTTGAGATGAAGGACAAATCTATGCCCAACTTCTTCCATAGTGTCCTTCAAAAGTGACCAACAAATTTTGTGTCTCTGTCCGAGACAATGCTTCTGGGTAGGCCGTGAAGTCTTACAACTTGCTTGAAAAAAAGATTTGCAACATGTGTTGCATCACTAGTCTTTTGGCATGGGATAAAATGTGCCATATTTGAAAATCTATCCACCACCAAAAATATGGAATCAAATCCTCTTTGCGTTCATGGCAGTCCCAACACAAAATCCATGCTTATTGCATCCAAAGGCCTCTTGGGTATTGGCAATGGTTGATACAATCCAATGTTCTGTATTTTTCCTTTTGCGTGTTGGCAGATTCTACATTTGTTCACAAACTTTATCTCTTTTGTTCTCATACCTAGCCTATAGTATGAACAGCTCAACTGTGCAAACGTTTTATCATGGTTGAAATGTCCAACCAATCCTCCACTATGATTTTCCTTCAAAAGGTTATCCCTCATTGAGAATTTTGGTATGCATAACTAATTCCCCTTGAAAAACAATCCCTCTTGAATCATATATTATGTCCACTGGCTTCTATCTCTCATCACAGGATTTGAACATGCTTCATATGCTTCCTTGAAATATGTATCATCACAATACATCTCCTTAAGGTGTTCAAACCCCAAGGTATTCACCTGGAATTCCTGCAGAATCAAGAATCTCCTTCTTAACGCATCAACAACTTTTTTAGCATTCCCAACAATATGTTTTATGAAAAAAGTAAAATTATGCATAAACTCAACCCATTTTGCATGCCTCTGGTTCAATTTTTCCTACCTGGTGTAAAGCCTGGTTATCACTATACAAGACAAATTCTTGTGGGACAAGATAATGTATCCATTCCTTCAAGGCTTGAATTATAGCATAAAACTCCTTGTCATATGTGGAGTATTTCCTCTTGGTCTCATTCAGCTTCTCACTGAAATAGGCAACAGGTCTATTATCCTGACTCAAAACTACTCCTATTGCAACTCTACTTGCATCACATCTCACCTGAAATGTTTTTTTTAAATTTGGCAAGACTAGAATTGGTCGCTCAGTGATTTTATCCTTCATCATATTGAAGCTCTTCTCAGCCTCCTCTATCCATTTAAAATACTTGTTTCACTTCTTCATTGTATCCATCATTGGTGCACAAATTCCACTGAAGTCTCTAATGGACTTCCTATAGAAACTTGTTAATCCATGAAAGATATTCACCTCAGACATACTCCTTGGTGACAGTCATTCTTTGATCATGTTCACCTTCTCTGGATCCATCTTCAGTTCATTTGAAGAGATCACGAAACCCAAGTAAATGAGTTATGACTCATAAAAGAGGAATTCTTTAGATTTATCAACAACTTCTCCTGTTGTAGTTTCCTCATCACTAGTGTCAGGTGCCTCAAATGCTCCTCTTTAGTCCTTCTAAAGATCAGTATATCTTCTAGATATACAACCACAAACTTTCCAATGAAATCTTTCAATATTTCATTCATCAGCCTCATAAAATTAACCGGGGAATTTGTTAAGCCAAATGGCATAACAAGCCACTCATACAAACCTTCATTTGTCTTAAAGTTTGTCTTCCATTCATCACCTTCTCTCATCCTGATCTAGTGATATCCACTTTTCAAATCTATTTTTGAAAAGAAATCTGCTCCACTTAAATAGTCCATTAAATCATCCATTCTTGGTAAAAGAAATCTATACCTCATGGTGATCTTTTTAATGGCTCTTGAGTCTATACACATTATCCATCCTCCATTCTTCTTTGGGCTCAACACAGTTGGTATTAAACATGGACTCAAGCTCTCTCTGACCAAACCCTTGTCTAACCATTCTTGGACTTGGTTCTTCACTTCCTCATTCTCTCGAGGTGTCAATATGTATGCTTCTTTGTTTGGCAGACTTTCTCCTGGTATCAATTCAATATGATGGTTGATACTTTTTATGGGTGGAAATGAGTTAGGCAGATCATCCACCACTATGTCAATGAAATTTTCTAGCAATTCCTGAACTTCTTCAGGCAAATCATCCATTGATGTACTTGTAAAGATAACTCTAGGTTTCCTCACCACAATGAATTGCATCTCCTGTTCTTTCTTGACTTCTTCTAGGAGTTCCTTACCACTCATGAGAAGTATGCTTGTGCTAGATTCCTCTTTCACTTTCTTCTCCTCTATTGACAGAAAAATGTGGGTTCTACCATTCTTCTCTAAGGTGTATGTATTCTTTCTGCCATCGTGAATGACATTCCTATAAAACTATAATGGTCTTCCCAACAAAATATGGCATACATCCATGGGAATTACATTACATAGAATTTCATCTCTGTATCATCCTATTTTAAATTCAACCAAGAATTGTTTAGTAACCATTACCTGGTGTCTTTTCTGCAACCATGAGACTTTGTATGGCTTCGGGTATGCAATTGTCTCCAACTCCAATTCCTCCACCATCATTGTGGATACTAATTTTTCAGTGCTCCCACTGTCAATTATCACATTGCACACTATGTCCTTAGTCTTGCAAGTTGTTTTGAAGAGACTGTTCCTCTGCACTGGCTTTTCAACTTCTGCCTCTGGCTTTAAGAGAACCTTCCTCAACATCAGGGATACTCCATCCTCTTCTCCTTCCACTTCAACATCTCTTCTCTATGCTTCTGAAATGTGACATTCACCTCCTCCTTATTTATTTTTCTCGATACATTCCCAAGATATGTGCCATGTTTTTCCACAAGCATACAATCTTACTTCTCCTCCTCTTCTTCCTCTTCCTCTAGAAGAATTTCTTCCACCACCCTGTCTTTCTTAGGAACTTCCTCCTATTTTTGAGTGACTGTGTGGTTTCCCAACCTCATACTCAGGATTATGTTCTCTGTCATGGGTAGCTCCCTTTCTTTTTTAGGGGGCTGGGATTTTACCTCTCCCTCACTAGCTTTGTTTTCTGGCCAACTTCTCCTCTTCTTTCAATGCAAACTGATAAGCATCCTCCACTGTCCTTATTGTCATCATGTTGAAATCATCCTAGATTTCATATCTCAGGCCATTTATATATCTGGCAACTTTTTATTCATCTCTCTCCCTTTGTGTAGTTCTGATGTTCAGCCTATGAAACTCCTCTGTGTACTCCTTAACTGTCATCCCCTTTTGTCTCAGTTTCTACATCTTCTTGAACAGATTGATTTGATAATATTTGGGCATGAACCTAGCCTTCATATTGGATACCATTATGTCCCAAATTTTTATCTTATGTTTGCCTTTTCTTCTCCTCTCAGCCTGCAGTTCATCCCACCACACTATTGCATGTCCTTGTAGTCTAGTTACAACCTACTTCACCCTTTTCTCTTCATCGACCTCTTCATAGTAGAAATGTTTGTCCATGGATCTTATCCAATCCAATAGCTCCTCAACATCCAAATTGCCTTCATACATTGGGACCTCTATCTTGGATCTGCCTCCCAATCTGGAAACTGCTCTCAACAAGCGTTCTTCAACAACATCCTCTCCTGCATCTTCTTTGACAACATTCTTGTCCACAACTTCTTCGCTCTCTGCATCATTGATGTATCCAATGTTAGGTGATCATCTCTGCATTGCCTCCATTGCCTATAATATTTCATGAAGTTCTCACATCTCCCTTTCTATATCTTGATTGGCTAAAGGTTGTTCTCCTCGTCTCCTTGGCAAAATTGTGTTGACTATTTTTCACACACAGAGTACAACTTCGATTCCTTTTGTCTCCTCTCCTTTAGATGATGTCCGCAAGAAAAACTTCTTCTCTGATACCACTTGATTCAAACCCCCCTTCTCTCCTAAGGGCTACGCGACCTCTCATTCTAGGATCAATCAAGAAACTGAGTCTGATTGAATCTTCGGGTCTCTGCTAGACCCCAAACCCACTTACACAGGTCCTTCCTCCAAATGCATAGGTCGTATACGATCTGTGTCTTCTCTCTTGAGAGTTGTTCAAATCTCAACGCCAAACAACCACTAACACTTCTTTGTTAAGCCCTTTCTATCACGCGACCACGGGCCATGACCACGAGCCTAAACAAAGGTGCGTCATGGCTTCACGATTCATATATATGTATATGAGTCACCCCGACTCTTCTGATCCCCAAAATCCTAACAAGGGCCTAGCACTCACTAGATCCTCCCTTATCCTCTTTCCATATAATCCCTTGCTATGACCTGGGACCAAACCTCCAAGCGCATCAGGATTTCATGTATCAGGGGTTCCTGATGTAATGCACCCCTGTCCTCTCAATGTTTTAGGTCTGACGGTCCAAATCCTTCCTCGATCTGACGATCCAGATCTCGTCAAGATTTTTCATATCAAGGGTTCCCGAAAGCAACTTCCTCCACACTCCCAACTTCTAAACTGTCGATATTTGGGAGCACAAATCAATGGCTCAGATCCTCTGGGATCTTATGTCTTCTATCGAATCATGGATTCGGGCCTCATGGAATCCTAGCATTTCGCCCTTTGACTTCTCCAATGTACGAGTCAGTGAAACACTGATTGTTCGCCACGTGTCCCTTCTAATGGAAGGTTCTGATTATCTTGCTTTCAGACTGAATAGTTGAGATCTTTCCTCCCTTGTGCTTACGCTTTCTTAGAATTAGAATATTTTCTAAGTGTTCAAAGGTTTCAAACCTTTGCTCCTCCAACGAGTCTGATTCTTGGATATCTTTAATGCTTATTAAAAGTGTTACTCCTCCCGATCTTGGTCTTATGAAGACTTTGACTTCCCATGCACTCCTTGCGTTTCAGGGATTTTGATAACTTAGACCCGAAGGATTTATCAAACATAAATTATTCTCCTCCTCTTGGTGTTCTCCTTTTCCGATTCTTCGACTTCTTGCAAAACCCCTTTGACCCTTAGTCAAATATTGGATCTATGCACTCCTTGCACTAGATATTTACGTAAGGTTCGAATTCTTGCAGACGACTGTGCAGACCTTGCACCAGTCTCTTTGCACTCCTTGCAAAGGGAAAAGTTCATGTTATCTCTTCTGAGCTTCAGAATCGAAATAGATCCCGTCAACGCACTCCTTACGTTTTGTGTGCAAACCTTGCACCACTCGACAGAAGAGAAACAATTGAAGCTTATCCCGACATTCACAGTTCCATCTGGTCATAACGAGATTCATTCATTTAGTCATGAAAACACAAATAACAGAGAATTGCAAACAATGTTCACACCATGCATTGGATCAATTTTCCTATGTTATATTCCAAAGTGAAAATGGCTACAACTGAAATCAAAACAACAACTCAGAACTAAAAATATCCTTCTA
This sequence comes from Picea engelmannii, assembly GCA_009831015.1. Lineage (NCBI taxonomy): Eukaryota > Viridiplantae > Streptophyta > Pinopsida > Pinales > Pinaceae > Picea > Picea engelmannii. The sequence continues at coordinate 901,455 of ML790867.1, read as the reverse complement.
ACTTGTAGCTCTCTAATTTACAACTATCTACCCTACAACCAACTACTAACTACTAACTCTCAACTATCCTCATTCGGGCATACAAAACCTCTATTTATCTTAGAGGGTTCTTAGGGTTTCCCCCCGGGTTACTTGTCTACTCTAAAACTTAACCTAATGACTATATAGACCAGTCACATTCTATATTCGTAGTGGAATCTCCCATTTCACTCATAATAGGTCAAGCGTGCCTCTAGATTTTTTCGGCCTAATTTCAAGCGTGCCTCGAAAGATTAATTATGGCGCTAAGTTAAGGCAATCTTCAAAATATTTGTTGTAACTGCCATTGTTGAGCTCCCGTACAAATTCCCAGACACTGATAGGTATTGCTTCGCGCGAGTGACAGCGATGCTCCTACATCATGTAGGCAACCAACAATTTTGAAGCATGAAAGCATTGTACCAAATATTGTTGAAATGAAGAGACTTCCATGAAGGATCCATGTTGGTAAAGAAAATGGGATACACGTCCCTCATTTATAAATAATAAGTTATCAGAGTAGTTACATCCTCGACTATGAAACAACGTCTAGGACTTTGAAGAGAACATTGTAGACCTTAGCATGGGTAACGAAAGTAAAAAAAATATGGAGGAATTAAGGGCTTGTTACACCTTAGATTCTCTACAGTGTACCCTACATTTTTTCACAAGATGTGACCACTCCAATGTGTCCAAAAAATGATGATTTATTTTTATGGGCATGATGGGATGACTTGATGTACAAGTGTTGGTTAGAGGTTACCCAGATCCCCTCAAGTGGATGGTGTACCTTGGAGCCAAAGCATCGCTCTTAGAAGTTTGACATCATTCTTTTTGTTGGGGGTCTTATGACCCATTGTTTCACTTGGAGGGTCACTCTCATACTTCATGGAGGTGCCTTGACCTTAGGTATGGACATAATTATGATTTGGAGACATATTTGAAGGATTTATGGACATTATTTGAGCATTGTGTAAGAACATTTTGTGGAGGTCATCCCCTTTTATGAGGGTTTCTAGCATGTAAAGCATCATTCAAATGTAATTTGACGTAGTCTCATTTGTGTGAATGAAAAATTACCTTTTCTTGATTCCTTAGACTGATTTTAAGGAATAAATAATGAGGAGTTGTGAGCCTCATCTATAAATAAAGGAACTCCTCTCATTTCAAATTATTGTGAATTGTTGGAGATCATTATTGGAGCCATTTAATAGAATATATTTACTTGGTGTTTTCTTGGTGTCAATTCTTGGATTTATATCTTATTGGTTATTATTCTCGGTATTTTTAAAGGCTAATATGAAATGATTCCAGATTCTACACAAACTAGAAAGATCGATCCATTGAGTAGTTATAAAGTACTCAGAGGGAGGATGTCTAGGGTTTCTATCTCTTCCTTCTTCCCTAAAATGATTTTTAAGTGCTTATATCTTGTCTTCATTAGTTTTATGCTCCTTGGAAAGGGTTTTAAGTATTCTTTTCAAGTCTTTTTGTTGATGTTGTTGGTTAAGGTTATTCCCTTGGGGACAACCTTCTTGTAGGGACTTAGTTTCATGGTTTTGTTTTACTAGACAAGACACTACTAACCTTGTGGCCCTAGTCTCTCATTCCAATCCATAAACATTGATAACCAGTTCTTAGATGGACATAATTCTTGACCCCATAATCACTAAGTAAAGAAAATACATTGAGATTAACTCCAACATCTATCCATTTAAACTCTAAAAATTCAATTCTTTTATTTTCATGTCATATAAATATAAAAATACAAAAAAATACAAAAGATAAACGGTCAAAAATATCTATTCCATTGTGTAGACTAAATCTAATGATTTACTTTAATTTTCTAGATATTTCCATCTATGGGTTTATGCTTCATTGTTAATTTCTAACCATAAGAAGGAAAATTGGACCTATTGGTATTGTTATTCAAGGTTTTATCTAATATTTTTTTATTTATTTAATTTGTTTACTAATTCTCCCCCTCCCCCCAATTTATTTCTTGTTTCCTTCCCCCACCTCTCTCTCTCCCCCACCAATTTATCTCTCCTCTCCTCCCCTTCTCTCTCTCCTTCTCACCACTCTCTCTATCTCATTACTCTCCCCTCTCTCTCCCCCCTTCCCCCTCTCCCCCTCACTC
>ML790867.1:763834-808038 GCA_009831015.1 Picea engelmannii | reverse complement strand
AGTGGATTCTGAGTTTTCCTAGGTGTTGAATGGATTTGTCATCATACATCAACACTAAATATCCTTCCTTGAAAGTTTTCTTCTTGCTGTGTCTGTCATGCCAAGATTTGTCCCTTTCTTTTTTAACTTGTTGGTGGAACCCTGCTAGAATCCGATATTCCTCCATGGTCATCAACTAATTTAGTCTCTCATGTATTTTGCCTCATTCCTTCATGTGTGTAATTACTGCTACGCGCAAACTGTGTACCAGAAATTATAATGGCACCACTGCTTCTTGCCCATATACCATTTTAAATGGTGTGTGCCCTGTCAACTTCTTGCACGTGGTCCTGTAGGCCCACAATAATTTTGGTATTTTGAGGTCCCAGTCATCCATGTTCCCATTATAGATCTTTGTTAGTGCATTCTCAAGGATTTTGTTAAATGCTTCTACTGTGTCATTTTCCTGTGGGCAATATGGTGTGCTTTTCTGATGATGCACTTCAAACTCTTCAATCATAGCATTGACAGTGTTGTTAATGAAGTGTGTGCCTTGGTCGCTCATAAAAACTCTTGGGCACCCAAATCTAGTGATTACTTGTTCAAATAGAAAGTGTGTTGTTGTTTCTACGTTGTAATCCTTCACTGGTGTCACTTTCATCCATCTTGTCAGGTATTCTGTCGCAGTGATAATGTACCTTGCTCCTGTTCTTTTTGTTGGTGGGTTGATTGGTCCCACAAAGTATATTTCCCATTTATCGAATGCCTGCAATTTTACCTATGGTCATAATGGCATCTCATCACTTCTATTGGGTTTACCAACCCTTTGACAGACATCACATCTCTGGCAGTACTCCTTCAAGTCTCTGTGAATGGTCAACCATCATAGTCTTGCACGCAATACCTTTTGCATGGTAGCTTTTCCTGCGTAATGTCCTCCTGCCATTCCCTCATGGGATTCTGATAGAACTCTTGGAATTTCGTGTTCTAATAGATATCTTCACAAGATGCTATCTGCAATCATTTTGTATAAGTGTCCTGCGATCGGTTGATAGTCTGCAGCCCAGACTACAAGGTTTTTCTTCTGAGTGGTGTTATATTCCTGTGGTACAGTACCTGTTATCAAGTATTGAATGATATCTACAAAGTATTCATCAACAATCTGGACTGAAAATAACTTTTCATCTAAGAAGTTTTCCTCTAAATTCATAGGTTCTTCTTTGTTTGTGACCCTTGATAGGTGGTGAGGTCCTGCATTCAATTTTATTGGCTTGACTATTACTTCAAAATCAAATTCTTGAAACAGTAGTAACCATCGATAGATTCTCCCCCCCAACACTGGCTTGTTGACTAGGTATTTAAGGGTTGAGTGATTTTTGAACATCTTAAAGTATTTTCCCAATAAGTAATGTCTAAACTTTTGCAGTGCGTAGACCATAGCTTGGCCTTCCCTCTGTGTGGTGTTATAGTTATGTTCTGATTCTGATAGCTTTCTTCTCGCAAATGATATGGGGTGATCCAAATATCTCGCTCTTGGCTACGCCAAGATAGCTCCAAGTGCTATGGTTGATGCATCTACATGTACATGGAATGTCTTTTTCAGTCTAGAAATACTAGTATTTGTTAAGTTTTGAGATATTATTAGGTTTCTTTTCAATTCACTAGATAACCATAGCATATATAGGATCACTGAGAAATACACAACCATATGAGACACATCATTTATCTTGGGAAACCCTCATGGGGGAGAAAACCTAGAAAAAACTTCCTTAATATATATAGCCAATACAATGCCAAGAGAATAAACCAAACACTACAGAAATTCCTCTCCCAAGAATGTGCCTCTCTCTCTCTCTTTCTTCTTCTCCAACTACATATTCAAACTTGTGCTCTGATGAACAAGTAAGTGTGTGTGTAAATGAGGCATTGGCCTCTCTTATTTATACAATCTGGCAGACACTGAACTGAGGTGTCTTTTCACTGGCAGGGTTGACTTCTCATTTTGGGTGGTTAGAACCACTTTAAATTAATCTAGGGGTCGAATTATTATTCTTCCTATTACAATTAGGGTTTGACCAATCCGCAAAAGGGGATTTGGTCATTTACAATGCCCGACATGATCAATCCACAAAAGGTGATTGATCTAATTAATAATACATCAATAATAAATAGAATACTCTTTGTAGTTACAATATTTCAACACTCCCCCTTAACAAGAAGGGTATTCTACAACAATATCAGGCGAGAGAGAGGGAAACATCATCAAAAACATCTTGGAACACTAACTGGCATATCTATAAATCATTGGAAGTTTTTCTCATCATCATCGTTCATATCATGAAGCTAAAGTAGCATCATCATCCTCATTAGCATGAGGATAAAGTAACAACATCATCATCTTTGGCGTAAGGCTAAAGTAATATCATCATCTTATTTAGCATGAGGCTAAAGGAACATCATCATCATCTTTAGCATGAAAGATGAAATAACATCATCATCATCATCAACAACTTTAGAAAGAAGATGAAGTGTCATCATCATCATCATCATCTTCAGCAAGAATATGAAGTGGCATCATCATCATCATCTTCAGCAAGAAGATGAAGTCACATCATCATCATCATCTTTAGCAAGAAGCTAAATTGGCATCATCATCATCTTCTTCAGCAATAATTTGAAGTGGTATCATCATCATCATCATTTTCAACAAGCAACTAAAGTGGCATCATCATCAACATAAATAATAGCAACAACACAGCACAAAGGCTGGAGCATCATCAACATCAACATTGGGCTGAGAGTCTTCAGCATGAGGTTGGCATCACAACACGAAGCTGGAAACACATCATTATAGCACAAGGTTGGCACATCATCACAGCACAAGGTTGGCACATCATCACATCACGAGGCTGGGACATCATCACAACACAAGGTTGCCATGTCATCACCACGATGTTGGCATCACAACAATTAAGCTGGCACATAATCACAACATGAGGCTGGCATGTCATTGGCATGAGGCTGGCATAACAGCAATTAAGTTGTCTCATCATCACAGCACGAGGTTGGAATGTCATCAGCATGAGGCTGGCATCACAGCAATTAAGTTGTCACATCATCACAACAATTAAGCTGGCACATAATCACATCAATTAAGTTGGTACATCATCACAATAATTAAGTTGGCACATCATCACAGCAATTAATTGGTACATCGTCACAACAATAAAGTTAGTCTATCATAACAACAATCAAGCTGGTACATAATCACATCAATTAAGTTGGCACATCATCACAACAATTAAGCTGGCATCATCATCACAGCAATTAAGCTGGCATCACAGCACTACTCCCCCTTTCGAGGTAGGTCCTTATGGACTTCACCAAGCTTATCTCAAAAGTGCTAAAACTTTACACGAGATAGAGGCTTGGTCAACACATCAACAACATGTTCATTCATGCTAACATATTGGAGCTTTATGGCTCTTCTCTGCAACATATCACAAATGAAGTGATACCAGATCTCTATGTGCTTCGACTCATCATGGAACGCATTGTTCTCCATCATCTTTATACAACTTGGTTATCACATAGAATCACGGTGGCTTCCATCACCAGATCAAATAGATCTGTCAACAACATCCGAAGTCATATGGATTCACAACTGGCAGAACATGCAACAATGTATTATGCTTCTATCATGCTAGGAGCAATGTTGAATTTCTCTCTACTATGCCATGAAGTCATGGCTGACCTCAAACTGAAACAACATCTTGAAGTGCTCTTTCTATCAGAAACACTTCCATCTCAATATGAATCAGTGTAGCCACTCAGTGTGAAGTCATGATATTTAGTATAATAGAGACCAAAATCCAACGTACCCTTAAGGTATCTCGTCATATGTTTTGCAACAACAATGTGAACATGTCTGGGTTATACCAAATACTGACTCAAGGAAAAACATGTAGCTAGCCTGGTATTCGTCAGATACATCACTGAACCAATAATTTGTCTATTCAGGGTAGCATCAACCAATTCTGAATAAGTATCTACCAGGAGCTTCAACTTCGTTTCAATGGGTGTGTTCATGGATTTACATTTCAACATGTCAAACCTCTTCATTTTAAGTGCATACTTCCCTAGGTTAAGGAATATATTCTTTGTGCTCTACCAAACTCCAAGACCTAAGAGATAATGAATTTAGGTCTTCCATCAAACTCTGTAGCAAGCTTATTCTGCAATTTGTGATGAGATTTTGTCTATTATACATCACCTACATATAGTAGTAACATCACTGACTCATCATTCATAACCTTGGGATAAAGGTTAGAATCAACTTTACTCTTGGTAAATTCCAAGTTCGTCAGGAAACTGTCAATTCTTCCATACCAATCTCTAGGAGCTTGCTTCAACACGTACTAAAGCTTCCTTCAACTGGCATACATGAGTCTTTTTATCTTCAATCTTCAAATCAAAGTTTCTCATTGCATTGTACCAATCTGGTACACTTACTTAGCTGCAACTCAATATGAACAATCATGTGCTAGCTCTATGTGCTCTCTACAAGGAACTATATGTCTCACTAATTGAGAGTATGTCCTCTCCTCTTTCTGCAACTGCTCCTTCTGGAGCTGGGAATCTGCACCTGCACCTACTCTAAAGCTGAAAATGGTTGCTCCATTCTCACTGTGACTACTGAAATATGGAAGTAACTCCTCTACTCCATCATGGAAACAACTTCATCTGACACTGGGAGTGGCTCAATAACTGATACTGAAGATAGCTCTTCTTATTTCATGGAGGTAATGCTATATTTTATCATACTTATGTTTCCATGACTCAACTAATGTATTGCACCAACTGCCACTCAATTTTAAATATGGGGATTTCTCCCCCTGAATATCATACTATATATGAATCATGGTTCTTCTGGTTGTCTTCATAAATACTGGAACTATTTCTTCAATAAGTGTCTTGGCATAGTCTTCTCCCTTTTGTTGGAAGAATCCTCTGGACACACATCAGGCTTCATACATCTGCAACAAGTTTGATCTGTATAGATCAATCTTGGAAGTCAATACTGACTTCTCTTCTAGTCTCATGGAAGAATCCATATCCTAGTCTTTATGACTGGCTTCCTTCTCTATTACTGAAATAAGGGAATCTTCCCCAGGAGATTTCATATCTCCTAGAAGTTTCTAAAGCTTATACGATCTAGTATTCTCACGGCATATGTCTCACAGTCCTGGAAGTTGTCTCTTCATCTAATCCTTTCTAAGATCAAGCTTATTCTCGATTTATTCTAAGTCTACAAGGACTTCATCATCTCGTACAAGGTATACTTGGTGTTGAATACCAAGTCTAAATATGAAAGACTGAGTCAAGCTTCAAACGAGTTCTGCTTCCTGTCAAGGTGGCTTCATTAACCTTTGAACAATTCTGCTGAGAGTTCTTTTTCTAATGTTCAGTCATCTTTGGAGCCTTATGATCCTTTCAATCAATCTTCATATGAGATACTTTGAATCTCCAAAAGATATCTTTTCCTTCATCTTCTTTGGTACATGAGTGTATATGTTCATGTACATCGTCTGCTTCATATCTCATATAATATGTTGGCTTCTGCAACCTTCACTATAGCTTTCTCAGGGTTATCAACTGTGACCTAAAATAAGGTCAACAAAACAACAAGAAAGAATAATACTCTTTTTGATAATAATAGATAAATAAATAGCACGAATAATCATCACAGTATCTCCTTTAGAGCTATCACTTGTGACCTGTCTGAAGCAAGGATCAAAAGTAAGAAATACAATATGAAATGAGGTCAACACTCTTATAGTGTTGTGATTAGACATTACTCCATGGCAACTTGGAACTAAGACAAGAAGTTTCTCCTATAGGAGATGTTAGTTGTATCTGGAAAATGATTACATTAAGCATTTATCTCAATATGCTCACATGCTACTAAGTATAATACTTTTCAAAGACTATTATCTCAACTATAGTATTTACTTGTAAAGGGGTAGTTATAAACTTGTCATGTGCAACTTTGAATCTTATCAACTTAATTAATCAAACCTAGAACCTGGTGTCTTATCCTCAAGAATGAGAGTGTTCCTTTTCTTCCAAGTCTCCTTCACTCAAGATGGCAGGTGCTTTCTTCAACCCGTCTTTTGTACTAGGACAATATTTTATCTTGATAGAAGGTTGGGTTAGAGGGTAAACTCTATGATCTCAAATTTAATCCATCTAATACTTTGACTTTAATTTTGACCAAAGGTTAGTATGATAGTCATAGCTTGAACATGCAACACTGATCAAAATAATGTCATAACAAATATATGCATATCAGAATAATCAAACCTGAGTTGCATTGTTCCTTTGAATGTGTTGGATATTGAGATCCTTATGGATCTATGGAAAGATATCCCTTCTCCTGCAAATACCCTTTAAGTATTAAACATTTAAACATGTGTGAGTACATACCTCTAACGAAATTTGTAGGTAGTGGCACCATCTGGTAGCAATGGTAATGATCACAAACTCTTAAAAACTTCAAGGGTGATTGCAACTGGTACTATGACTGATACTTCATCTAGTACTGCAACTGCAATTGATACTACAACTGGTTCTGAGACTGCAACTGTAACTTAGGGTTTTATGAGGAAACCCTAATTTTTCAAACTTCAAATTTTGAAATTCTAATCCAGGGGATAGATGCACTGAGCTGAGGCGAGTAAGGTAGTGCAGTCAGATTTCTGAAAATCCAAATTTAGCCCCCTCAAACTTGACCAGCGGGTTTCTAGACTGGTGCTTCTGGTTTTCTGGTACTTCTGGTACTCTGGTACTTTTGGTTTTCTGGTACTTCTGGTACTTTTTGAAAACTAGTTTTTCATTTTCCGGGAGATATACCCACTGAAACGGTGCGCTGAAGGTGCCAAAGAATTCCTTGGGTTAGGGCTCACTTTTCTAGATGGTTTTGAGGTTGAAAACCTTCTTCAATAAAAATCCCTAATTTTCATGTACGACAACAGTGACATTTTTCTTCTTCTTGTGAAAGATTTTCTCTTCAGCTTAGCTCTGATACCCTATTAAGTTTTGAGATATTATTAGGTTTCTTTTCGATTCACTAGATAACCATAGCATAGATAGGATCACTGAGAATTACACAATCACAAGAGACACATAATTTATCCTGGGAAACCCTCATGGGGGAGAAAACCCAGCAAAAACTTCATTAATATAGATATCCAATACAATGCCAAGAGAATAAACCAAACACTACATAAATTCCTCTCCCAAGAATGTGCCTCTCTCTCTCTTCCTTCTTCTCCAACTGTAGCTTCAAACTTGTGCTCTAATGAAATGAGGTGTCTTTTCACTGGCAGGTGTTACGAGGGAAAACTCTCTATGGCCAAGGGTAAACCACAACAGACAGGTATGATTGCATAAATCAACTCAATTCCAACATATGCTATACGAACTAATGTGCAAGATAAGAAAGAGGCCTACCTCAATCCAACGTTTGATGATGTTCCACCGTTGAGCACTTCGACCCAAATCTTTATACATGCAATAAGTTCTTAAAAAACGAGTAGAGAAAGTATATAGTGATTATATAAAGGGGTTATCACATTAGATAGCATAATCTATCAATAAACATTACAAACATGCCCATGGATAATAATCATACATTTGCAATATACCAATAGGACGGGAAAGGAATATTTTTATTAATAACTGATCAAAAGAAATGGCAACATTACAGACTTCCATGTCAGCACGGTTCGAAACCAAGAAACCAAGTTCCTTCCAACTGGGTCTCCACCACTTCAATCCTCCACCAAAGGCAAGCTCATAAGAGAGAGTCAATGAGGTTCTCTCAACAATAGGGAAAGAGCTTGGGGGTTGAACATTGTGTTCAGACTTGAGGGACAAAGGGATGCAGAATCAATATCAAGTAATTTCTCCAGAGTAACTTTGTTCTTAAAGTTGAATGCTTTCTCTCTCTTTTCCATAGCTCGAAACTGTGCTTTTATGGCCTTCAAAATGCAACTGAAGGGCTGAGTCGGAATGTTTCTAGTATGTGGAAGGCCAAGGATCAGAGATATTCTATCATGACATGGAAACCCGATCTCATTTTTGTATTTTCTGGCACAAATCCTGATGTACGTGGGCTATAGTGGAGTAGCTAGCATATACACATCTTGCATAGCTGATAGGGAGCGTATATGTGGAAAAATATATATTTTTGGCTCTGGATTCATCAAAAAGGGATGACAAGTCTGCATAGGGAAATGGAAAAAGGCCCTCTATGCAAGATATCAATGGTGAGGCAAATCTTGCTATAAAAGTAGGGCCAACTTCTCATTTTGGGTGGTTAGAACCACGTTAAATTAATCTGGGGGTTGACTTCTTATTCTTCCTATTACAATTAGGGTTTGACCAATCCACCAAAGGGGATTTGGTCATTTACAATGCTCGACATGATCAATCCACAAAAGGGTATTGATCTAATGAATAATACATCAATAATAACTAGAATACTCTTTGTAGTTACAATATTTCAACAGTATTGGCGTGGTGACCATCTTTTCTTTCAGCATATCCAGATCATGTTGACAATCGTCGTTCCACTGAAACTTTGTATCCTTTCTTAATAGTTTCTCCATTGATGCAGTAATCTGCACGTACCATTTGATAAACTTTTTGTACTATCCTGTGTGTCCCAATGTCACTCTTAGTTGACAAACTGTTTTTAGTGATGGTAAGTTAACAATTACTGCAATATTTGTAGGATCAACTAGTAAACCTTGTTTGCATACTATATGGCCAAATAGTATCCCAAATGGTGTTCTGAATATACATTTTTTTATGTTTAATGATATCTAGAACTGCCTACATATTTCTAACATTATTCGTAAGACCTCTACATGGCCTTTCAACAAACTATAGACTGCCCATTTGTCCAAGTATACCTCTAGAAACTGGTGGATAAATTCCTTAAACATGACGATGACTACTCTGGAAAATATTGTTGGTGCATTCTTCAGTCCAAACAGCATGACTTTGTACTGGGAGGATCCCCATTCTGTAGCAAACGTGGTCTTGTATCTATCTTCCTAGGCTATCTTGATCTGGTGGTAGCCTGAGAATCCATAAGTCAATGAGTAAACTTTGTGTCCTCCTATGCTCTCTAAAACTTCATCCATGAAAGGTGTAGGGAACGGGTCATGTAGGCATGCATCGTTCAACTTCCTCAAGTCAACGCATATCCTTATCCCTCTTTTTTTCTCCTGAACTACCATTGGTATTATCCATTATGATTCTTCCACTGGTTCTATGATTCCTGCTTCAAGCATCCTGTCGATCTCAGCTTTGACCATTTTCTTATATATCAGGTTCAATCTGTATGGTCGTTTTCTAATCATTCTTGCTTCAACTCTTAGTGGTATATTCATTTCTCCTAGCTCTCCTGTTATACCCTTCATTTTCATAAATGTTGTGGGAAACAGGTCATTGTATTCGTGTAGTAACTCTGTTATGCTTTATATTGTTTGCTCATCCCAGTAATCTCCAATGTTGGCCATTTTGGGATTCTCAACTGTCCCAATGTTTACTTTCTTCACCTTGATCAGTGCAGTAATGACTTATGATTCTATGGGTGGAACCTCCACTTCTCTTTCTCCTTCCGCTTCCTCGATTTGAATTTCGCGCAGATTGTCTTCATCTGGTGCTTCCTCCTGCACATGGTAACATGACAACAATTCTTTGACTGTTTGTTTGTTCCACAATTGTTCTTCTATTATGAGTTTGACTTCTGGTTCCTTGATGAATATCACCCCTCTTATATGGTTAAGAGTTGCATCTATGTTGGGGTTCTCATGATCGAATTAAAAAGTGACAGTAAAATTTTGTTGCAATACTATCTAGGTTGTAGTTCCTTTGCGCAGTTCCTAGTCTATATACCAGTTCGTTGGTATGCCCTCTAGAGTGTGTATGAAATGATGAGGTCATTCCTATGGGGGTGTCCTTTTCCACAGTGTTCTGCACTTCTCCAAGTGTTCCGCTGGTGCCCCCCGTCCATTGTACTTTTGTTTCTTGTTGTTTTTATTGTCTGCACCGAACCTTATGCACAGTAACTGCTTACATTGGTACCAATCTATTATTGTCTCTTTGTGTGCACCCCACCATATTGTAGGTGTGGCCTTGGGTGCTATATCAAGTGCTAAGAGTCTTTGATTCTCTAGAAATTCATCTTCGTACTGTTCCAAGAATACTTCTAGATCGTTTACTCTATGGAAACTGGGTGGTTCCCTTATCTCCGTGCCTACCTATCTTACTGCATGGTCTATTCGTGCACATATTCTCATGGAAACTTCATGTAGCCTTTATTTACATTTCTCTAAAACAACATCTGAGTTTGTTGCACATGAAGTAATGCTCCGCCAACTGAGTATCCCATCTGTAGTTAGGTTCACGTAATCCTCATCGCGCGTAGTTGTTTTGTACAACTGGTTGATTTCATCTAAGTCTAAGCAAGTGGGTTCTACAAACCTTTCCCCTTCTGATGGGTCTTGTAATTATCCCAAGCCATTATGCCAGGAACATCATAGTTTTGGGTGTCTTTTTAAACTTTTTCTGGTTGTGGTATTTCGTCAAACACTTCACTAACCTACTTGTTTAGATGTGTTTACTTGCTTATTGGCCTCTTGATTTTGGCATTAGGGTTTATTGATGTGTTATATATGTGTATTTCAGAAATAAACAAGAATATATAACCATGGAACATACCTCAACCATATGCAATATGATAGACAAGCCAAAACATCTCAAATCAGCGTTTATTCATGAAATAGAGAAACCTGTTACAATTAAGATGTCGATCTGGAATGCTCAATAGATGGCTAAGAAGGTAGACAATAGAGCTACTACAAAATGATCCAATAGAAGACTACAGTAAGCCTCCAAAGGATGGATACACAATGAAGACTGACTACAAGTAGATATGGGCCATAAGAATGCTAAACCCCCACTAAAATATGCCACATCCTGCTAGACTATTGAAGCTCCTCAACAATTCAACCATGCTGCCAAAGATGTCCAATCACCTCAAGAAAGATGCCAAACGGTAGATCAGGTGATGGAAAGAACAACCCAGGTGCATGAATCTCCAAGGTCCCTCTCAACCCCTCTGGATCTGAACCTCCTCTAATGTATGGTGCACCCCACTGGATGAGTGAAACCCTAATAATTCGGCCTCTCTTCTAGAGACCTCCAACAGCTCCAAAAATACACTAGATTGATATATTGGGGCACTACAATGAATACCCAAGTGCTCAACTAGGCCAAATACCTACTAGATCCTTAGATCTAGCTACCCTCCAAATAATGGTGCGCCCTCCTCTTGGGAAATCATCCCACTGTCAATACAAATGGATCCTCCACTGAAGTGCCTTTGGGAACAAACAAGAATGGTGCTAAGACACCTACAAGAGAAACCCAATACCTGGAATTCCCAAAATCTCCTCTCCTCAACTAGATCGAACCTTCCCTCAATGGGTGGTGCACCCCCCTTGCTGAAAACCCTAGATGGTATGTCCTCCTTCTCTTCTTGTGCTTGTGGATGGTGTAGAACCCTCCTGCACTGATGTAGATCTGACTAGAATGGTGTGGGAGAGTATTGCATCTCTAAGACCAATCTTGGGACAAGCTAGGTGGAATCTTTCACCACCAAATCATCCTCTAAGGTTTGTTAAGTCAAAACCCTCAAAACCCCCAATGTTGGGCTCACTAGCTAGAAGCCAGATATCAAAATATGATCATACATGGATGAATGAGTAGAGGCCCTTGCCTTTCCTTTATACTTTTTGGCTCACCTTGTCCCTCCAAAGTGACTTTCATTTTATTAATATTTAATTAATTAATTAAATCACTTTAATTAATTAATTAACCTTTTTACCTCTGAAAAACACCTTATCTCTCCTTGTGTCTTCCCTAGCCACTAAAATTCACTTCTCACTATCCCATCCTATAGTGTTTCTCCTCCCAATTCTAATGAGCTATTACACTGAGAGGTTCGTCCAAGTAATGTGCCCAAAATGACCTCTTCAATGAATTTAATTGACTTATAGCCCAAAATAGTCAAAATCATGGAAATCGTCAGAATGCAACAGAACCAAAGACAACCTATGCGGAATGGCTCATAATGATGAAATATGATGAGCAATGCAAGTTGGACCCCATAATGCCTCTCAATAACCCATGTAATCGCTATAACATCCATATGACTACTTTGGTCATCATAAACCTCTGCACTGTGATGATGTCCCAAAGTGGGGACATTACAGGTCTAATGGCACGATGACCCTGTATTCACCTGACTCAAATGTCATTTTTCTTGTCTTCAAATTGATTATGCCTTGTTTGTAAAATGCCCAATCCAAACCAAGCAACGCTCGATATGGTGTTGTGTCATCCACTATTTCAATCACTTCAAAGTCTTCTTTAGTGCACACTCCATCCAGGTCTATTGTCATTACTTTCAATCTACCAATTGGTAGGACTCTATGTTGGTTTCCTAGTTTTAGTTGCACAGGTGAATATCCTAATGTGAGCTCTCCCATACATTTCCATGTCTTCTTTGGTAATACACTAACTTCGGATCCTAGATCTAGTATGATATCTCCCATGTTGAAATCTTCGATGTTGGAATTTAGTCTGAACTCCCTACTTGTTATTCTCCTTGTATGTAGGTGATTGATTTTTTTTGTTCTAGTTTTCCTCCTGTCTCTATACTACATCTTTCTAATATGTTTTTCAATATTTTGACAGATGATGGATCATTCAATACTTTTACACATGATTGCAAAAATCCTTTGATTGTACTTACTTGTCCCATGGGTTGAATTTTTTTGGTACGATGCAATAACGGAGGCATCTCATACTCTAGTGCTTCCTTGCTTTGTTGCGCAGTTGAAGTTGACACAATGTCTTCCTTATGAAATTCTTGTCTGGCTTTCTTAAATATCTCCTTCTCATTCTGCATGTTGAACTTCTTCCTTGGTTCAATGTTCTTCTTCACCCACTGGTGTTGTACTGGATCTTGTCGGACTGCGTCGTTCCCTGTTTTAGCTCCTCCACGAGTAACTATGTTGATGTTTCGTCCTTCATCCCTCGCTTCGGTTGAAATCAACTGAACATTCTGGTTGTTCTGGTTCCTCTTTTCATGTATCTTTACTAATAGTGTCGGTCATTCTTCTTTATCATGGTCTGATGCGCGACAATACATACATGTTGATGGTGGAAGTGGAAATTCCCTTGCATAATGTCCTGGTTGTTGACAATTGTGACATACCACTAGTCCTCTACCTTTTCCAAAACCTCCTCTCACTCGTCCTCCACCTCTATAGCCCAATTGATATTCTCTCGGTGCGTTATACTAAGGTGGCTAATTATACTGCTTGGTATTGTACTGAGGTTGTGTTGTGTTGTACTGTGGCTGCACGGTATTATATGGTTGTTGCACAGTATTATACTATTGTTATGCAGTGTTGTATGGGGATGGAACTTGGATAAATTGTAGTGCATCTTTCCCAGTCATCATTTCTTTCTGCACTCTATATGCATCTGATGTCCTCTCTCGCATCAAATCCATAGTTTTACAATATTTGTCATCGTGGCCCACTGACTTGCAAAAGTTGCAATATGAACTCTTTGGGACTATCTGTTAGTTTTGCATCATTGGGCAGTGATATGGATCATGACCCGATTTCTTACAGATTTCACACCATATTCCTCCTATTCGTAATGGATTTGGAATTCTTGTTGCCATATACTACGCGAATGTTGGACATTCATTCTTTTGGTGTCCTTTCGTCCTGCATGTAGTACACCAAACGACTTCTCGTTTGTCCTTACTTTTATTCTGGTTTAGCTGGAACGTTAATTTATTCAAATCCTCCTTCAGTTATTTGATGGCTGGATCTGTCTGTTGATACTGGTTTTCTTCCAGTTGCAGGGTTGCCTGCAGATCCTCTGCCTGCATCTGAAACTTATGTTGTCGCAATGGGTATTTTAAGTGTGGTAGTAGTGAATTGACAGACAAGTGCCTATGTTTCATATTGATCATGAGATATTTCAACTTTCCCTTCAGTCGCTTGAATCTCTGGTCAATTTCCCATATGGATTCTCCCAGTTTTTGTCTAATTTCGTTCATCTTCTTCATGTATTGATCTTCAAAACTTGGCTTCTAGAACTCGTTTATCAGCAATTTCTTGATGTCTGCAATTGTTCTGGTTGTCCCTGGTGGATTTTTTGTAGCTAAACTCATATACCAATCCAATTCGAGATCCCTCAGTGTAATCACTAGATGTGCTAGTTTAGTATCTTTGTCTATGATCTGTTTTTCTTCCCAAATCTTCTCACAGATGAACAAATGTTTTTTCAGGTCCTCCGACCCTTCTCCTTTAAATTCTAGTAATTTGATGGTGGGATCATGTCCTGCCATTCTAAACGTTGAACTACTACCTCTGCACGGTGTAGATACTTAACTGGTGTTGCCTGAACTGGCTCCTCTAGTTGTTTTTCCTTGTGTAGATGTGCTTCCTGTTGTCTTTCTTCTCTCGAAATTTGGTTATCTAAACAGTGGTGTTCTCTTTGGTGTATTAGTCACACATGGGTTTATGGGTTCCACACTAACATTAATATGGATAGGATTGTTGCCTTCTCTTCCCATTCTTGGACCTCTCATCTTCCTCTCATATTTTGCACACAGGATTTCCTCAATCTGCTCCACAGCCCAGAGATCCTCTACCTCTTCCTTGTCACTCGCCAAGCCTTCCCTCACAGCTACGACTCTCTTCTTGGTATTCACCTTGTATTGGTAGGGTACTATGTTATGCTTCTTTCCAATTGTCACCATGATCTACTTGATTTGTTCGTCATCCATCATGATTGGGTCCAAGGGTTCCTCTTTCTTTCCCTTATCCTTTCCTCCTTCCATTTCTCCTCTTTTTGTCAGTGCTTCCTCCCTTCCCCCATGCACATAGGGAAGTTTAGTTTTCTGACTCCATCGTCATTACCCCTTTGTTGTATAGAAGCATCTTAATATAAGTATACAACGGTCTAATGTACCTTCCTTGAGGTCCGCATATAAACTCTTGTTCCGCTGTGTTGTACGACTTCATTGTATCTACTGCAAACTCTGTTATAAATCCTTCCACAATATTGTCAAGCCAAAACTCTACTGCGCAGGTGAATTTATTGTTCACCTGCTATAACTGCTCAATATGTACTGGGGTCCACTCTAATTATTGGATCTGGTTCGTTGCATGGTTATCCTTCAACCATAGTATCCACTCCTGCAATAAGGGTGGAAAATCATAGAAAAAGACTTCATGTAAATCAGTAAACACATATTTCTCAAGATATTGGTGGGGTGTTACTCTAGGGTTTCTATTATCTTTCTGTGCAAACTCCATCTCTTTTGTCCTTATCGAACTTTTGATCTATGCTTTTTTAGGATTCCACGGTCTCAACATCCCCCTCTAGTGGCTCATTTCTTTCTTCTCTGCTTTAATATTCTCTTAATATGCCTCCCATATCTTTTAACAGATCTTCAACATATCTCATCTACTCAATCCTCTATTGTTCCTACCAACAGAAACAGAACCATTTGTTGGTTATTAATATAGCACGTATGATTTTGTATATTCAACTTGAGTGACCCAGGGTTCATGTATGTCCGGGGCTCCAACAAAGCCTCTAAAACTATTGTCCCTCCTGGTAAACCAGAAGGCAACGTAGTGCATAGGGTGCACTACGTCGTCTCACTCGAGATAGTCTTAATGGGTGGCTTCAATACTCATGTGTTTGCATACTAGGATTGAGTGGGGTATCTGAGAACTGTATGTTGAGAGTTCTATTTTAACTTATTAACGCAATACACTATCATTTATGGTTACGCAAGAAATATAACAACTCATTCATTTAGAATATCAACAACTATTGAAGACAATAAATAAACACATGCATTCAATCACATAACACAAGTTTTACCGTGGTTAACCCCCCTAGGCTACATCCACAAAGATCTGGATTTTAGCTCTTTTATTATAGTAGTTCTGAACTACAGCGCCACGTGCTTTTACAAATCTTCTCAGTTGGGTGGAGATCTATTATGAGGTGGACTAGATCGCACCAGGCTCCTCAGCCTGCGATCTAACCCTCAATATCTACCCTCCTCGGTCCTCTCTAGATCAACAACTTACAAAATTAGGTCATACAACCGTCTCTTCGCATACTTCTATGAGACCTAGGTATCTATATTTATATTTTTTTGGCTCACCATCCATTACAATGTGTTGCAAAAACCATAACCCTAACATTGTTAGGTCTTCCATGCATGCACGTGTGTTTCTCTTCCTTCCAGTTGTCGCTTCCCTCGTGCATGCCTTATTTCCCAAAATTGCCTTTCTTTCCACTTAGGCCTGCTTCCAACACTTCCCCTCCCTCCCACTATCTCTTCTCTCTTTCTCTCCTACATCTACCATGTCTTTGTCTCTCTCCTTTTTGTTAGTCTCACTCTCACTCTCTCTTTCCCTCTCCCTCCCTACCTCTTTCTCTTTTCCCCTAGTTATTGGATTCGATATTCTTTATTCACAATAAATGGTTGAATCCCTCTCTATATCCCCCATATTTTACTCTCTCCCTCTCCCTATCTCTCTCTCTCTCCATACRTCTATTTCTCTCCCCCCTCCAAGTCTCCTCCTCTCTCTTTGTCTCTATCCCCCTTCCTCTTCCCCTTTGTCCCYCCCTCCCACTATATATTTGTCTCTCTCCCCCTTCCTCTTCCCCCATCACACTCTCAAACAATACATCTCTAMCCCCTTCTCTCTTTACCTCTTGCACCTAACCCTTTMTCTCTCGCTCCCTATATCTCCCTCAATCTCTCTCCCCCACCCTCCCTACCTTGCTCTCTTTTCATCTATCTAACCCCCCTTGCTTCTTTTTCCCCCATTCCTCTCACTCTCTCACTCTCTACCCCCCCTCATTGTCTCCTTGTCCCTCACTCTCTTTTTCTTCCCCTATCCCCCTCACACACTCTCTTTCTTCMTATCTCTCTGCATCCCCCCTCCCTACATCACAAAGAAATAAATGRCCTTGACCTAGACATGTCAATACCTATACCTAAACCTAGACATAGCAAGACCTAGACATGGAAAGACCTGGAGCATGACCTAGACCTAGTATATGACCATGATATACRCCATGACATAGACCTAGACCATGACCTAGACCAAGACATAGAGATAAATCTATATTTATATGATGAYCTAGAGCTTGACATATACCATGACCTATACCATGACATAGACCTAGAGCTAGATTTAGACTATGACCTAGAGATTGATGTAGACCMTGACCTAGACCCCCCTAGCTCCATATAAGCCTAGGAATAACTTATACTCAACCCTTAACCCCCTCTACACTCAATCTATGATTGCATTATGTGTATACCTTTTGTAAAAACCTTTCACCCACATCACCCACATCTTGGTGCTCTAACCATTGCACTATCTTTGAAAACACTTTCAATCCTACCCCCTTAGGCCTTAGTTGTCCCCATACCCCTATACATATTTATTCATAAATATGTTTGGTATATAATAAATAATACTTCATTGCATTAAGACCATGCACATGCTTTTATGACTTGATTGAGTTGTAGTTGTTGGTCGTTTATGCTTAATAGGAACATGCGTGTGTTCCTAGAACGTGCACACGCTTTAGTGCACATGTGTTATAGGAAGGCACACATGTTATTGTTGGGTATATTTTGGTGCTAACAACACTCCACTACTTCATGTATCTTAAGGCCAAAAAACAATGTATAACATATTCACACAAAAAAGTGTGCACAAACATGTTTTTCTTATTTTAGTCTTCTTGTTTCATTCATAGAGAGTATTATGTTATTTCCAAACCATTGTAGGAAAATTTGGAAGACAAATTTGTCCAAGTGAAATTGGAATTATTGTTTGTATCTTCTTGTGTCTTCTTGGAATTGGAAGACAAATTTGTCCAAGTGCAATAGGAATTGTTGTTTGTCTCTTCTTGTGTCTTCTTGGAATTGGAATACAAATTTGTCCAAGTGAAATTAGAATTGTTGTTTGTATCTTCTTGTGTATTCTTGGTTGTGCCTTATTACATAATACAAAGACAAATTTGTGGTGGGGTGTTTGGAAGCCAATATGTCTCTTTTAGCATGGGGAACTGACGAATTCGAGAAAGACAGTCCTCGAGAAAAGAGAAATCAATTGAAAAGGTAGAATAATAAAGAGAAAAGGAAAAGTTACATATTTTAAAGCATAGTATTTCAGAACAGGGAAATCCTATTTCTAGTGGAATAGATGTCATTTGTGTTTCTCCTCGTCACCAGAAGAAAAGCACAAGAGTTCATTAGAGAGAAATCCATCCAATATCCCTTCAAGACAAATTTTTGTGGATGACCAGATGATGGAGGATTTTCTTGGAGTTGATTATACAATGGATGAAATTAGAAAAGCAACTAGTGTACAACATTGTGGTGAATAATTTCCTATGGTGCAATCTCTTGTTGGACAGTCAAATGTTCCAGAAACTAGTCAATCCCATGTCCACTCTTCTCCCAAAGTTGATCCGCCAATGATTAAAGGGGAAAGAACTACGACATTGTTAAATCCACATCATGGATGTCAAGAGTTCCATAATAGGGGTTCATCATCCCTACCTATTGTAACACACCCACTACGGAATCTAAAATTTCTTGGCCTTTTCTTCTTTTCTCTGAGGAATAGGATTCCCCGAGTCCCTATGGGACCTAATATAGACCTTTCCATCGCACTCATCTAATCAATGGTTATGGCCACAGGCCTTATCGGAGGGTACTCATCAACTTTCGTGATATGGGAAATCGTGATGCAGGTATTCCCTTATTCATTTTGGGGTTTCATCCATCAAAATTTCGCGGCTAGAGAATACGAGAAAAACTGGCCTTTGGGAGTCTCGGGCACCGAAAAGACGAAACACCAAAACCATGTGTGCTAATCCATTTCGGGACTTCACCTATCAGGATTTCACGATATGCGAGGACAAGACACTTGCCTCTAGATATCCCGGGTGCCAAAACACCGAAATATCACGCTTCTCTATGTTCTATTTCTCTGGGACTTCGCAAGTCAGGAGTTCGGGGGATGCAATGACAAGAGGTCTCACATCGGGGTCTTCCGGGATCCAAACTCCGAATTACTAACTCTAAACATACTTCCCTGTTTCAGGATTTCTTCCATCGGGAATTTGGGATATGCGATGACAAGAGGTCTCGCACTTAGGTTTCTCGGGAGCCGAAACTCCAAAACCTTAACGTACGTATAATTGTATAAATGTGTCGCTCAGTCCATTCCAGGAATTCACAGACTGGGTTTTCAGGACTGGTGAGCATGAGAAAACTTATCGTCAGGTATCCTGGGTGCCAAAACACCGAAACGCCAAGGCTTACCCATGCTAGACCTTTTTGGGATCTCATACTTCAGGATTTTGCGATGGGTAATGACAAGAAGTCTCGCTCCTAGGTTTTCCCGGGAGATGGAACACCGAAAACTCATAGATACTCCATTCTATTATCATTTTGGGTTTTCACGATGTGCGAGGACATGAGGATCTTACCCTTGGGTCTTCCAGATACCGAAATGCCGAAAGCGCCGACCCAAGTCACATTATGCCATAACTGGATTTCACGATACCGTAGGTCGAGGATTCACTCTCCTGGACTACCCAAGTGTCGAAAAGCCGATACACCCTTCCATCATACCCTCGACAAAATTCAAGGTTTCACAAATCAGATTCTTGTGATACGTGCAAACAGGAGATCTCGCGCCTAGACCTTCCGGGAGCCGAAACTCTGAAATACCGACTCTTAAACCTACGCATCTTGTTTTGGGGTTTCTCCCATCGGAATTTTGCTAACCAGGGATTCGAAACTTGCAAGTACAAAGGGACTCGCACTTAGGTATCCCAGGTATTGAAATGTCGAACTATCCTATCTCATCCACTCCTTAAAATATTTTGGGGTTTTGGTTATCGGGGTTTCGCGACTAGCGATGATCAAGGTTCTTCCCCTATGTCTTCCTGGGTACCGAAAAGCCGAAACGCTTACCGGAAGCCACATGTCCCTATAAATGGACAGTCCAAATACTCCCACGGACCTTGGGGATCTACGGTCCCGATTTCTTCGCTACTTACGAGGATAAAAGGAAAGGGGTTGAGGCATTAACGCCCTCGTTTCTTCCTCCAATCTAACGATCGCGACTAACCTCAGGTCTTCCAACAGGATCTCATCCATCAATTGATACTTATCCACACGCTGCCATTTCAGGATTTCACGGGTAAGGGTTTCAAGACTCGGGAGTGCAAGAAAACTCGCACCTAGATACTCCAGGTGTCGAAACTCTGAAAACTCTTAATTTACCTCCACACTAATAATTCGAGATTTCGCAAGTTGGGGTTTCAGGAATTGTGAGTGCAAGGGAACTCACCCTTGGGTATTCCAGGTACCGAAATGCCGAAATGTTGAGGTCTACGAGGACCGTTCTCCCTCATTCAAGGTTTTGAGACTTAAACTATAACATCCTTCTTCGGGTCCTCAGGTAATTTACACCAGGTTTTGAAGACCAGACTGGAAGGTCTTCTCGAAGGTAAGGGAGTGGTATCGAAAGGGTGCCTTTGTGGGGAAATCTATCCAAGGCATCAGGTAGGAAAACACAGGAACAAATCTCTTGAGAGAAGACTTAAAAATATGTATTAGTTCATCATCATATATATATATATATATATATAAACATAATCCATATGTGGTCTTTCCAATAAAAACATGCAGCCATCATTTCTGATCAAAACACCATGTAGACAGTCTTATACTGAAACCATTCATAATTGCACAGACTATGAACATACATGTCATCATATAAATTTCAAGATAAAAGATATAACACTTATCATAAAAACACCAGGTGATGCAACTATTGAGAGGGGTGCTCGTTTCCACCCAACCATAGGCTCAGCGACTCTGAATGGATTTACCACTAGCCACCCCCGAGCTGAGACCACGATGTTGTGAGACTGAGTCTCTATTCGCCAGTGACTAAGAATGAAGGTTACTCTCCTTCTTCTCTGCTATCACTCACTCTGTAGTTTTTCCAGAGTTCTTCCGATCTCTCCTCCTCTTTCCCTCGCGTCTCCCCCTTGATCTCACACTCTTCCTGCCTTTTCTCTTTTCGGCAAGGTTGCATGTGGCAAGATCTTCCTCACGATGGTCAGGTTTGAGGACTCTACGGATGGGCGGTTCACCCCCATCCCTCATTACTCATGAGGAGCCATTTACCTACCAACATGGCAAGTGATTTAATTTGGGGCCAACAAGTCGCTTGTGGTTCTTCGGGCCAGTGAAGTCCAAATACGGTATTGGTTTCAGTGGAAGTTAATGCCACCATTCTAGGTGCCTTCCACCACCTTTCTTTAGCCATCGTGGTCTCTTTTTTAGCACATCCCCCTCTCAGTAGTCCTACAATATATATATTCATAATACTATTTACATTCATCGACCTTTTTCACAAGGTCAATTCACATAACACATTCACATTTCTGAGTTTGCCACAATACTTGGCCAGTATAGTTATTTTTACAGACTGGGGGAAATAGGGTGTTACAATTCCCTCCCCCTTAAAGGAACATCATCCTCGATGTTCTATCTATCAACTTGACCTACATGTACAGATGCAAAAAAAATTGGATATGCCCATTTCATGGCATCCTCCATTTCCCATGTAGCCTCATCTAGGCCAAAATGTTTCCACTGCACCTTGACCTATGCAACGGTTCAGTTCCGGAGAGGGGTTTATTTTATGTCCAGTATGCATTGAGGTTCTTGTAGAAATTCTCCCTCCGGTTCCACCTGGATCACAGACCAATCAATTATATGATTAGCATCATGTAAATATTTCTTCAATAATGAAGCATGGAAAACATTATGTGCTTTTACTATGGGAGGAAGTGCTAGCCTATAGGCTACAGGTCCCAATCTATATAGAACCTCAAAGGGTCCACAATACTGAGGTGCTAACTTGGCACAAGCTCCCATTTTTAGGGAACTCTTCCTGGGCCTAACTCTGAGATATACATGATCTCTTGTCTTGAACTCTCTTGGAGTTCTCTTTTGGTCAGCATAACTTTTCTGTCAGTTCTGAGTGGCCTTCAGGTTTTGTTTTATCTAAGTCACTTGTTGTTCCATTTCTTTCAACATGTCGGGTCCAAAATAAATCTTGTTTATGGGATTACTCCAGCTAACTGGAGTGTTACACGGCCTACCATAGAGGACTTCGAAGGGATTCATCTTTATGGATGCTTGGTAGCCGTTGTTGTAGGCGAATTCTACCAGTGGCAGGTAATCTTCCCACTTCTTGGGTTGATGCATTCCATGCATTCTTAACATATCTTCTAGTATTTGGTTCACTTTTTCTGTTTGTCCATCAGTTTGAGGGTGATAGGCGGTGCTAAACAGCAACTTGGTCTCTAAACCCGCCATCAGTGATTTCCAAAAGTTGGAAGTGAACTTTGTGTCTCTGTCAGACACGATCTCTTTTGGCATGCCATGCAGTCTAAATATATCCTTCATGAATACCTGGGTGATATATATTGCCTTGCAAGTCGATTTTACGGGGATGAAATGAGCAGACTTTCTCAATTTATCCACCACTACCATGATGGAATCATTTTGTTTGGTCAAGGTTGGTAATCCGGTGATGAAATCCATGGAGATGGTTTCCCATTTCCATTCTGGGATTCGTAGAGGTTGTAATAATCCTATCAGGTGTCAGTGTTCTTCTTTTATCTGTTTGCATTTTATGCATTTGGCTAGGTACTCAGCTATGTCTTTCTTCAATCCAGGCCAATAGAATAGTTTCCTAGTGGTCGTGATCATTTTCTGGTATCTTGGATGACCAGAGTAGGGTCTTTTATGTAGTTCATCTAGTATGAACCTCTTCAAGTTGTCACAATATGGAATGTATAATCTACTTCGGTAAGTGAGTATACCTTCTTCCATCATCTGGTAGTCTCCATACTTTATCCATGTGGGTTCTTGCTGCAGGTACGAGGTCATGGTCTAGATGAAGGGATCTGTTTCTTGTGCATTTCTGATTCTTTCCTTGACATCAGTCTCACAGGTGCTCACCGCAGCCAGGTGAATTGTTTTCATACTTCGGCTAAGGGCATCGGCCACCCAATTTTCTTTTCCTTTAATGTTTTTGATTTCGAAATCAAACTCACTAAGGAGAGTCATCCACCTAGCTTGTCTAGCATTGAGCTTCAGTTGGTCAAACAGATATCGCAATCCATAGTGATCTATCATAAGTACAAATTTTCTTCCTAGGAGGTAATGCCTCCACATTTTCAAGGCATGCACTATGGCAGCCAGCTCTAGATCATGGGTCACATAGTTGACTCTGTGCTCATTCAATTTTCAGGATTCATGGTAGACCACACTTCCTCCCTGCATAAGGACTCCTCCGAGCCCTTCCTTACAGGAATTTGTGCACACGAGGAAGTCATCTTCAGGATCGGCGATCTTCAGCATGGGTGCATGGGTCAGTAGATGTTTCAGGGTTTAAAATCTTTCTTCACATTTCTGTGTCCACAGGAATTTTGTCCTCTTCTTCTGGAGGGCATTGATTGGACAACCAATCTTGGAGAATCATTTTATAAATCTCCTATAGTATCCTGCTAATCCCATAAAGGATCTGATATCTGAAACATCCTTTGGGGTAGGCCATTCCATGATAGACCTGATTTTATCAGGCTCTACTGCTACTCCTTCTTCATATAGAACATGGCCTAAGTAATGTATTTGCTTCTGGAAGAATTCACATTTTCTCAATTTGGCATAGAGATGTTGTTCTCTTAGTACTTGCAACACAAGCCTAAGATTCTCTTCATGCTCTTCTCTATTCTTGGAGTAAATTAATATATCGTCAATAAAAACCAGCACACATCTGTCTAGGAATTTGTTGAATACATTGTTCATCAAGCACATAAAAGTGGCAAGGGCATTGGTTAACCCAAATGGCACTACCACGAACTCATAGTGACCATACCGTGTTCGGAAGGCAGTTTTATGGATGTCTTCACCCTTAATTCAAACTTGATGGTATCTTGACCTCAAGTTAATCTTCAAGAAAACAGATGCACCCACCAATTGATCGAACAGGTCATCGATCCTGGGCAAGGGGTACTTGTTCTTTATGGTTACCTTATTGAGTTGTCTATAATCTATACACAGTCTAAGGGTACCATCCTTCTTTTTCACAAACAGGACTAGTGCTCCCCATGGAGACACGCTAGGTCGAATATAGCCCTTATCCATCATTTATTTTAATTGCAACTTGAGTTCAACTAACTCGGGTGTGCTCATCTGGTAGGGTGTCCTGGACACCAGCACCACTCTCAGTGCAAGTTCTATCAAGAAGTCTATGTCCCTTCTCGGAGGTAGACCCGGTACCTCTTTTGGAAACACATCTCTATATTCTCTCAGGGTGGGGTGATCGTCGAGGCTTGGTTCGTCACCTTCGATTGTTTTCAACACTTGTATTTCATATAGGGGACATCCCTTTCTAACATGCTTTTTCATTTGCAGAGCTATTATTTGTCTCACTGAGACAGGTTTTCGGATCCCTTGAAGGGTTATCTTTTTCCCTTCTTTACTTACACATTCTAAGGTTTTATGGTAACAGTCCAATCTGGATTTATGGGCGGCTAACTAGTCCATACCAATCAACAGATCATACAATCCCAGGGGTAATAAGTTAAGGGTTGCTTGGGTGGGGAATTTACCCAACATCAATTGGCAAACTGGTATAACCTCTGCTACCCTTCTTTTGGTGCCAGTGGCTAACTGTACCAACCATGGCTTGGTATGTTTTTGTGGCTGTAGTTTACACTTATCAACAGCTTTAGGGGCTATATAACTCAAATTTGAACCAGGTTCAATCAAAACAGACACTAGATCGTTGGAAATCATACCTTCTATTTCCACCACTGAAGCTTGGTGGTCAGCCTAGTTATTATCCAAGGCTGCATAAATTTGTTGCACACTCATGGCCACATCATTGATGGTGGTAGCTTCCTGGATGTTATAAATCCTCCGATTATTCTGTTGTCGGTGTAGACAGTCTCTCAATAGATGTTCTTCCCCGCAACCCTAGCATTTCAAAGGTTCTCTCTTTGGGTTATCGGTCTTCACTGATATGGGTCCAAGGGTTTTATTTCCGCTCAAGGAGAAAAAATTATGTTGGTGCACACTCCAGGCTGGGAAGCTCATTCTTGGATTCTTCTTATAGTTCTTAAATCCTGGGAATTTAATCCCCTTTTTCTGAAATCTTGAACTACTCTTCTGCTTCCATCCTTCGCGAGGTTTTGCTCAATGCCCAAACTGTTCATGACAATAGGTTGCCTTTTCAATAGTGCCTTCTAGAGTCTTTGGCTCATAAAATTCAATTCTATTACGATAGTCCTTAGGTAGTCCACTGATGAAGCATTTAACCTTTGCCTTTTCCGCTTTTATATAAGGTACATACCTCAATAAATCGAGGAATTTGTTGACATATTCTCCTATAGTGAGTTGTCCCAGTTTGAGTTCATAAAACTCTTTGGTCTTCTAGTCGAAATATTTCTCCGACAAATACTTCTTCCGGAAGTATTTCTCAAATTGATTCCAGGACAGGGCCTCTTTGCGAACCCCTTTCACATTCTTAAGATCTTTCCACCAAATGGAATCCTTTCCTTTCAAGTTGAAGGTGGCCACTCGGGCCTTCAAATTTTCTGAAAAGTCATGGACTCTGAAATATTTCTTTAGTCCAAGCAGCCAAGCCTCTACTTCCTCTCCCTTTTTTATTTCACCATCGAAGGAGGGTGGTTTGGCTTTTCTGAATTCTTCGAATTTACAACCTTTGGAAAGATTTTTCTTCTTCTGTTTCCTTCAGGAATAGGAACTAGTTCTACTGCTAGAAGAGCCCTCTGAATCGCTCGCTTCCTTCTTAGAGGAATCGTCCACCGCTTGTCCTTTACCTCTGGGGTGGACCTTTTTCGAGGTTCTCCTCTCAGTGTGACCACTAATATGACCATGTTTCTAAGTTTCAGG
The DNA here is from genome assembly GCA_009831015.1 of Picea engelmannii. Taxonomy (NCBI): domain Eukaryota; kingdom Viridiplantae; phylum Streptophyta; class Pinopsida; order Pinales; family Pinaceae; genus Picea; species Picea engelmannii. The sequence goes on along the minus strand of ML790867.1, from coordinate 781,829 downwards.
TTCATGCTTCATTTGTCTTTGTAGATCGGATAAACTCTGCAGTAACACTACATTAATTTTCTGTTTTCTTTTCTTGTTCTTTCATCATCCTTTCATTGTCAGCCTTGCAGCTTTGTAATTTGACCATGAGGCTCCTCACAGTTTCATCTATATCTGGAGGGGTCCCTATTGCCCTCCTTTCGTCAGAATATTCATCTCTATTGTGGGAGCCTTCCCCCACCTCTTGGTGAGTCACCATTCTATGCATCTGTAGTTTCTCGTGGCTGATTGTCTGCTTGGGTGCAAAAGACAAACGCTGGTTGTTAGTCAATATTTAATCACATTCATAACCCACACATAATTCATATTTTCATTCACACTCATACACACAATCGGGGTTTTCATTTTGAACTTTGACCTTTTGATTTAAGAGGGTTAAGATGAGGGTTGCTCCTTTTAGGAGTGTTTTCGAATGGAGCTTCTGCGCAACTCATTCATGAGCCCAAGTAGGCCAAGTGTTGTGACCATGCTCTGATACCAATTTGTTACACACCCACTATGGAATCTAAAATTTCTTGGCCATTTCTTCTTTTCTCCGAGGAATAGGATTCCCCGAGTCCCTACGGGACCTGATATAGACCCTACCATCCCTTATCCGCACTCATCTGATCGGCGATTATGGCCACAGGCCTTATTGAAGGGTACTCAWCAACTTTTGTGATATGGGAAATCGTGATGTAGGTATTCCCTTGTTCATTTCGGGGTTTCATCCATCGAAATTTCACAGCTAGCGAATACGAGGAAAACTGGCCTTTGGGAGTCTCGGGCACCGAAAAGCCGAAACACCAAAACCATGTGTGCTAATCCATTTCGGGACTTATCCTATTGGTATTTCACGATATGGGAGGACAAGAAACTTGCCTCTAGATATCCCAGGTGCTGAAACACAAAAATATCACGCTTCTCTATGTTCTATTTCTCTGGGACTTCGCAAGTCAGGAATTCGGGGGATGCGATGACAGAAGGTCTCACATTGGGGTTTTCTGGGAGCTGAACTTCGAATTACTAACTCTAAACATACTTACATGTTTTGGGATTTCCGCCATCGGGAATTCGAGATATGCGATGATAGGAGGTCTCGCACTTAGGTTTCCCGGGAGCCAAAACTCTGAAACCTTAACGTACGTATAATTGTATAAATGTGTCGCTCAGTCCATTCTGGGAATTCGCAGACTAGGTTTTCGGAACTGGTGAGCATGAGAAAACTTACCGTCAGGTATCCCGGGTGCCAAAACACTGAAACGCCAAGGTTTACCTACGCTAGACCTTTTCAGGATCTCATACTTCGGGATTTCACGATGGGTAATGACAAGAAGTCTCGCTCCTAGGTTTTCCCGGGAGTCGAAACACCAAAAACTCATAGCTACTCCATTCTATTATCATTTCAGGTTTTCACGATGTGCGAGGACATGAGGATCTTACCCTTGGGTCTTCTGAATACCGAAATGTCGAAAGCACTGACCCAAGTCACATTATGCCATAACCGGATTTCACGATACCATAGGTCGAGGATTCACTCTCCTAGACTACCCGGGTGCCGAAAAGACGATACACCCTTCCATCATACCCTCGACCAGATTCAGGGTTTCAAAAATCAGAGTCTTGTGATATGCGTGGACAGGAGATCTCACACCTAGACCTTCCAGGAGCCGAAAATCTGAAATACAGACTCTTAAACCTGCGCATCTTATTTCGGGGTTTCTCCCATCGAAATTTTGCTGACCAAGGATTCAGAACTTGCGAGTACAAAGGGACTTGCACTTAGGTATCCCAGGTACCGAAATGCCAAAATATCCTATCTCATCCACTCCTTAAACTATTTTTGGGTTTCGGTTATCGAGGTTTTGCGACTCACGATGATCAGGGTTCTTCCCCTATGTCTTCCTGGGTACTGAAACACCGAAACGCTTACCGGAAGCCACGTGTCCCTATAAATGGACGGTCCAAATACTCCCATGAACCTTAGGTATCTACGGTCCTGATTTCTTCACTACTTACGAGGATAAAAGAAAAGGGGTTGAGGCATTAACGCCCTCGTTTCTTCCTCCAATCTAACGATCATGACTGACCTCAGGTCTTTCGACAGAATCTCATCCTTCAATCGATACTTATCCACATGCTACCGTTTTAGGATTTCGCAGGTCGGGGTTTCGAGACTCGCGAGTGCAAGAAAACTCGCACCTAGATACTCCGAGTGTCGAAACTCTGAAAACTCTTAATTTACCCCCACACTAATAATTCAGGATTTTGCAAGTCGGGGTTTCGAGACTTGCGAGTGCAAGGAAACTCACCCTTGGGTATTCCAGGTACCAAAATGCCGAAATGTTGAGGTCTACGAGGACCGTTCTCCCTCGTGCAAGGTTTTGAGACTTAAACTATAACATCCTTCTTCGGTTCCTCAGGTAATTTACACCAGGTTTTGAAGACCAGACTGGAAGGTCTTCTCGAAGGTAAGGGAGTGGTATCGAAAGGGTGCCTTCATGGGGAAATCTATCCAAGGCATCAGGTAGGACAACACAAGAACAAATCTCCCGAGAGAAGACTTAAAACTCTGTATTAGTTCATCATATATATATATATAAAAACATAAGCCATATGTGATCTTTCCAATAAAAACATGCAACCATCATTTATGATCAAAACACCATGCAGACAGTCTTATACTGAAACCATTCATAATTGCACAGACTATGAACATACATGTCAGCATATAAATTTCAAGATACAAGATATAACACTTATCATAAAAACACCAGGTGATGCAACTGCTGAGAGGGGTGCTCGTTTCCACCCAACCATAGGCTCAGCAACTCCAAATGGATTTACCACTAGCCACCCCCAAGTTGAGACCACGATGCTACGAGACTGAGTCTCTATTCGCCAGTGACCGAGAATGAAGGTTACTCTCCTTCTTCTCCGCTATCACTCACTCTGTAGTTTTTCCAGAGTTCTTTCGATCTCTCCTCCTCTTTCCCTCGCGTCTCCCCCTTGATCGCACACTCTTCCTGCCTTTACTCTTTTCAGCAAGGTTGTGTGTGGCATGATCTTCCTCGCAATGGTTAGGTCTGAGGACTCTACAGATGGGTGGTTCACCCCCATCCCTCATTACTCATGAGGAGCCATTTACCTACCAACCTGGCAAGTGATTTAATTTGGGGCCAACGAGCCGCTCTTGGTTCTCCAGGCCAGTGAAGTCCAAATACAGTATTGGTTTTAGTGGAAGTTAACACCACCATTCTAGGTGCCTTCCACCACCTTTCTTCAGCCATCGTGGTCTCTTTTTCAGCACATCCCCCTCTCAGCAGTCCTGCAATATATATATTCATAATATTATTTACATTCATCGACCTTTTTCACAAGGTCCATTCACATAACACATTCACATTTTTTATTTTTCCACAATACTTGGCCAGTATAGTTATTTTTATAGGCTGGGGGAAACAGGGTGTTACACCTATATTGAACATCGTGCAACAAATAAATCCTAAATGCATTCAGGTCGATGAAAGTAGTCTAGTATCACTTGAAGGTAAGTTACCTAACCATACCATTCATTATCACTCTTATAAATGTTAAAAATTTTGTGTGCTCATTTAACCATAGACAATATCACACTATTTTCAACAAACCATAGGCATAAATGCCACCCCTGAGCACTTTAACCTTTACTTAGAATAATTCCAACAAACCTACTCTAGAACCAATAGATAAAACCTAGCCACAATATTATTGCAATAGAAACACAATAACCATACAAAGATAGTGTACCTTATACCAAGAGAAGCACAAGAGAGATACCAAAAAGAATGTTGCATTATTCCTCCATACTTTCACCCTCTCCAACTGCAATTATTGCTCTTCGAACTTGTGCCCTAGCTGCCATTAAAGTTCCTCCTTAGACTTACACACTAGTTGAATGAGTGTATCAAAATGAGATAAGAACCTACCTATTTATATTGTCCTATCCAGTTGATTGGGGTTGACTTCTCCTTCTATATGCATCTATTACTTTATTATTATTTCTCTTGAGGTTGAATTCTATACTAGGTTTTTATAATATATTTTTGGTGGTTCTCTTGCTTCCAAAATATTCTATTCTAAGTCAAATATTACACATGGAGGTTAATACCTCCCGCAACTACCAAAAAATCAACACTCCCTCTTAGCTATGGAGGTATTAACTAAGATTTTTTTCATGTAATGGTTCCAAACACATCCATCCATATCACATGGCATGAGAAAGACCCACATAGTCTTGCAGACTAGTCTACAAGTAGAATCACTATAGACACACAATCTATCTCATGATCACATATATCATATCACGAGCATCACCATCATAGCCACACATTAACCATCTAGCTAGAAATCACCTCCAACATTATTGTTTGGCACTCTATCATAGAAACACCTCCAACACTATTGGTTGGCCTTCTAGCTAGTAACCTTCGATGCTACTGATCGACACTGTAACTAGGAATCATCTCCAACACTATTGGTCGGCCCTTCAGTTAGTAACCTTCAATGTCGCTGATAAACACTCTAACTGGGAATCATCTCCAACACTACTGGTCGTCCCTCCAGTTAGTAACCTCCAATGCTATTGATCGACACTCTAATTGGGAATCACCTCCAATCACATAGGTTGGCCCGCTAGTTGGTAACCCTCTGACACTACTGGTCGGAACTCCAACTAGTTTTCATAGTAGTATAACATGTGTACCAGAATATTTCACTGGAGTAGCAATATCTCATTGTACCATAATATTACACTCGAGTAGAAATATAACATCGTACCATACTATTTCACCGAAGTAGCCATGTGTACCAGACTATTTCACTGGAGTAGAAATATAACAGCGTACAAACTATTTCACTGGAGAAGCTATGTGTACCAAATTATTTCACTGGAGTAGCAATATAACAGTGTACCAGGCTATTTCACTAGAGTACCTATGTGTATGAGACTATTTCACTAGAGTAGCAATATAACATTGTACCTGACTATTTCACTGGAGTAGCTATGCATACCAGACTATTTCACTAGAGTAGCAATATAATAGTGTATCATACTATTTCACTGGAGTAGCTATGTGTACCAGAATATTTCACTGGAGTATCTATGTGTAACAGACTATTTCACTGGAGTATCAATATAACAACATACTAGACTATTTCACTGGAGTATCAATATAACAACATACTAGACTATTTCACTAGAGTAGCTATGTGTACCAAACTATTTCACTAGAGTATCAATATAACAGCATACTAGACTATTTCACTGGAGTAGCTATGCATACTAGACTATTTCACTCTAGTAGAAATATAACAACGTACCCAACTATTTCACTGGAGTAGCTATGTGTACTAGACTATTTCACTAGAGTATAAATATAATACATCATACCCTATCACAAGGGTACATCCTTCTGGACCACACCAAAATTGTCCCTGAAGTACTCAAACTTCACTCTTGATATAGGTTTGGTCAATACATCTTCTATATTATCATCTATAGTGACATATTTGAGCTTCACTGCACCATATCTATGATATAATGGTACCTGATATCGATATGCTTGGACTTTCCATGAAACATCAGGTTCTCCAACAACTTCACACAACTCTGGTTGTCACACCAAATACAAGTCACCTCTAACTCGAGATCAAAAAATCCTGCAAGAAGCTTCTAAAGCCACATTGCTTCGTTATTGAACCATGAGATCATAGTTGATCCCAAACTGAAGCAACATCCAGATGTACTCTTCCATTCTGTGACACTGTCAACTCAATCTAAATCAATATAGCCTTAAAATATTATCTCATGATATGATACATATCTAAGTCCATAGTCAATTCTACCTTTCAAGTACATCATCACATGTTTTCCTGCAATCAAGTGAACACATCTCAACACAACCATATACTAACTCAATGTGTTCACCGTAAAACATATATATGGCCTTGTGTTTGTTAAGTACATAAATGAACCAATCATCTATCTATACATGGTGGCATCCACTATCTCTGAAGGTGTATCACTCAATAACTTCATATTCGTCACCATTGGTGTAGGCAACCAATCACAGGTTCATCAAAGTAATTGTCTGGCATATCCTTCCCCAGGTGCCTACTTAAGCCCATACAAATATTTCTTTAATCTGTAGACATGAGACTACTTCTCATGTATCATGTGGATACTCTATGTACACTTCTTCTAGCTATTGGAGCAACTGTCTCATCGTAATATTCTCCCTCTTGCTGGGATAATATTCTAGCCACAAATCAAGCTTCGTACATATATATATTGTTATCTGCAACATGCTTGATTTAATAGATCAATTTGGAAGTCACCACTAACTTCCCTTATGGTCTCAGAAACAAGGAAAAATTTGTATCCTAGTCCTTCTGACTAGATTCCTCCTCTATCATTGAAACAAGGTAATCTTCCCGGGAGGTCTCATATCTCCTCAAAGCCTCTGAAGCTTTGATCTAGCCTCCTCAACTCATGGTTCCTACCTGACAATATTGGAATACGTCTCTCTCTTCCATCTAAATATGAGGAGGAATAATTTCTGAATGAAAGTCCCTAAGCCATTGAATCTCTCTAAGATCAGGCTCACTATGAGTCTCCAAGCTCCCTCTAAATTTTGACTCCCTCTGAGCCTATATAATCTTCATAGCCATATGTTCCCTCTATATGTGATGATTTCTTCTTAATTCTCCTATGAATGGTCCTAGGGAGGTTTCTCCTCCCTAATGGATCGTGAGGGATGAATCCCTTTGAATTTTATATCCTTCCGAGTTGTTACTTGGTGGGGTCGCCTACCTCACCACTAGTGGATCCATCTGCTCCTCATGATATGGCTTATCAATGCTATATATCTTTGCATCCTGCAAAGTGTCACGAGACCATGCTAGTATCTTCCTAGTTACTACAATGATTCTAGGTATGCCCATCTAGCTCTAGCAACTCTTCCTAATGATCTGAAAGGTTATAAACTGTACTAGAGGGATCTGTTTGGTCATCTTTGGAGCCTTCTACTAGAGGGATCTTGGGATAGTTTGTATCTTGCAAAAGTACCCTTCTTGTCAGAATATTTTAACTTCATCCTCTTTTTCTTCAGTACAAGGATGTATATGGTCATGTATACAAATTATTATTTGGATAGTCTGCTCCATGTCTCAAACTAGAGACCATCTAATATGTTTCCTCCTGCATCTATCACTATATATCCCCTCAAAGTTATCACATGTGACCTTCCTGAAAGAACAAGGGAAAAATATAGACAATAATAATACTCTTCTAATAATAAGAAGAACAATAATGAGAACAATCGTCATAGTAGCTCCTTCTCAGATCTATCACTTGTGACCTGCCTAGAAAAAGAGCCAAAATAAAAATGCAATAATAAGAAATCAAAACAAAAATCTTCTAGTGTTATGACCAATCATTCCTCCATGATAACCTTCCTAAGACAAGAGCAACAATAGCATAAGTATTTCCAATATAATAACATTTCCATAAGAACATATCTATGTTAACAAGAATAAAAGACAATTTCATGGTAATCATCATAGCATTACCAAGGTGACATGCCTGGAAGAAAAACAAGAAATATATCCTAGAGGATATATTAGTTCATCTTGCAACAAATTCAATAAGAATTTATATCAATAGTACTCACATGCTACCAAGTATTCATTGTATTTAGCAGTAATAGTGTTGATGGCTGCAGATATGTGAGATATTCTCCATCTTACAAACCTATGAGATGTGGATCATTGTAGCCATGTGAAGATATTCTCTAGCTTACAAACCTAAGATTAAGCCCCTGAAGTGGGTATGTGGTTCCTACCTAAGACAGATTTGGAATGTAGAGATGACCTCCTCCATTAAGAGAGTTGAGAAGACCTCCAGATGATTATCTAGTGGGAAAAGAAATCTGTTGAGTTAGACATGCCTCTGGCTGAGCACAAAGTGAACATGTGAAATCCCAAAGTGTTGGGTGCATCTTCCTAAGAACAGAAATGAATATGATTTATTATCCTCCTCTGATCAAGCAGAGTTTACGAGAAACTCTAGATGACTCTCATGTGTGAGGTAGTGAGAAAGAATATATGTTGAGTGGACGTGCTTGTGGACAAGCACAGGTGGACATGTGAAGAATTGGTTCTTCTATGTAATGTAGTGAGACAGAGATATGGAAATCCATATGGATGTTCCCCTAGTGGATTATCACTAGTGGGTGTATCATATGCCTTGCTATATTTTTCAAGAGTCAGACCTACATGTAACCCTAATTGTAATGTAAAGGGGTACAGGTCGACCCCACCTTATTGTGATTGGTAATTAATGTAAAAGATAATTAATATGGATAATATTAATTATATTATAATATAGTGAGGTTGGCCCTATTGTGCTAATAGACACTTCTTTTGATAGGTTTAGGTTAGTATAAGTAAAGGTAAATTCCCCATTGAGGAATCATATCTTCCTTGTGAGTTTGGAAATTTCAGCAAGTACACTTTCTTGGGAAAAGTGTGCACCTCTCTTGGGCGCTAGTCTTCCAGGGTTTCAACACCCTCTTGTGTTCTAGGGTTTATATTGGTGGTGAAGGTATTTATCTTGAGAAATATAGCAAATGATTTCACTGGGTTTTCTTCCCTTGTTGAGAAGGGTTTCCCAAGATACTTCTTGTGTTCTTGTGCATGGTGCTTCTTCTTGTGATCTTGGTTGCTGCAACATTTGTGGTTATGGTTAAATTCTAAAAATGGAATGAAATTCATGCTTAAACTTAACTATTGAAAAAACAACATGGGATTAGAGCATAGGTCTTGAAAGAATCCATTGCACAAGCATCCACCAAGTCTCAGCTCACCTTTTGCAGAACCATACGACCCTTCTAGGGTTTCCAAAAAATTGTGTACGAACCTCCTTTCAGTGGTGATTCATCCCTTAATACTTGGATGTTGGGGATACTTTTGGCATAGAATATTACGTCCTCCTCCAGCACATCTCCAAAATCTCTCAAAGTGAAATTCAGAGAAATTTTGATTTTTGGCCCTAGGGTTTCTAAGGTGCCGAAATTTCCTGTAGAATATTAATTCTAGGTTTCTAAAGAAACGTTCTCTTGAATCAACAAGCATATCTATGACACTATCAAGTTGATTTTTGGCATTCATAATTCCAATATAATCCAAGGTTGATAATTAAGCAAATCATTATTTTTTCAAAATACAGTTGGAAAGAATTTTCAGAAACCAATCAAATGTAGAACAAAGCATTAGTAGAAGATAGGCTTGATGGAGAAAGCAACTTAAACTCCTAGAAATCAAGGCTTCAAGTCACCCTTGAATAATATGACCTCTTGTATATGGTAACTAAAACCCTACCAGCCACAGCTACAGATATAGAGAAAAATATAAGAAAGGAAGAAGATGTCAAAGCAAGAAAATTAATTATCTACTCAGTAAGAGATCACCTCTTACCTCGTATTTCCAACCTGAAGACAGCCTATGAGATGTATGAAGCCTTGAAGGAAATGTTTGAAAGAGACAATACCCTTAGAGCTCTTACCTTAAAGATCCAACTTCAAAGTACCAAGATGAAAAAAGGTGACACAGTTTCCATCTTATTCATGAAGTTATCAGAGATTAAAGAAAAACTAGAGACCATCGGGGAAATCATGTCTGATAGAGAACTTTTCTTAACCACTCTCCAGAATCTTCCAAAATTGTGGGAGCCTTTCCTTCAGAGTATCAATGGAAGAGAAGATCTACCAACCTTTGATAGTCTATGGATAGATTGTACTCAAGAAGAACATATACTTAGAAATAGAGGAGTGGAAGATTCCTCAGAATAAAATCATGCTCTCGCACTTCACACAAAGAAAGGAGGAAAATTCAAAAGAAATTTTAGGAAAACATTTAAAGGTGAAAAGTATTCATCAAACCCAGGTTATCAAAGAAGAGATGTTTCAGAAATTCAGTGCTTCAGATGTGACAATTATGGAAACTATGCAAGAAACTGTCCAACCAAAAACAAGGGAAGACAATATGATTCCACCGCTGACATTGATCTAGAGCCACCTCAAAATAATGAAGAGAAGAGAGAGGAGAATTACTTCCTCTAAAACTAAAACATGACTTCAAACCAAGTAAATCAATTGATTTCAATTTTCTATAGTTGAGTGCATTTTTTAAATAAATCCCTAGTATGGGAGCCCTCAAAGACTTGGAACATTATCCATGGTATGAGAGTACAAACCATATTTAATTGATTATTATGCAAAAACAAGAAGAAACGTTGTCCTTAAAAGAAGAGATACCCATCCAACAAACCTAGATAATCTCAGATGGAGATTGACAGTAAGATGATACCTTCTCCCCCTTCAGTAGTTCAGAGGGAGACATGCATTATTCAAGTTGATCCAATTGCTCCATTTGATATGTTCAAAGATATTGCAGTAGGGAATAAAAGGCCTACCTAGACTCACTCTGTAAGAGGCAGAGAAACATACAAGCCCCTCAAGGCACATCTCGAGAAAGTAAAAGATATATTCAAATCTATACTTCAGTCATGAGCTACCTTATTGATGTTAAGCCTCCTTGTCTTAGAGAAGCCACAAGAGAACAGGTATGGCAAGATGCCATAACAAAAGAATACCAGTATATCTTAAAAAATGATGCATAAGATATTATTCAGGAAATAGAAGGGAAATCTGTAGTAACTTCCAAGTGGATCTACAAGATCAAACATGAAGCTGATGGAAGTGTTTAGAAATACAAAACAATATCTATAGATAGAGGTTTCTCACAAATAGAGGGAGTTGTCTATGATGACACACTTGATCCAGTAAACCCGTTACACTTCCATCCATACTACCATCCATGATCCAGAAACTATATCAGATAGATAAATTCTTGACGAGTTTGGAGTACAGCTAGAGTATGGTTGATCCAAACCTATATCATAACAATGTTGATGATGAAGTCATGATTTTTGATGACTTATTCAAGAAGTCTTGTTGTTGGATACAAGTAATCCTTGACTTCTGAATTTGAGATGAAGAAACTGAGTATGATGCACTACTTCTTGGGACAAGAAGTATGATAGAGGACCGATGAGATTTTTCTAAATCAAGGGAAATATACAGTAAGGATACTAAAGAAGTTCAAGTATGATAGAATACAAAATCCACCGTGATAAATTTAAAAGGAGAAGATTGATGATGATTCAGAAGAGATTGATCCACATTGGACCACTGATGTATTTGGTTAACACCATACTTTATTCATGCCATGCAGTGAATGTGTTTAGTCATTTCATGATTCAATCGAGACAAAACCACTAGAAAACAATAAAACATGAGGCACAGTTGGATATGGTCTAAGATATGCCTCCAGAGTGAACTTGAGTTTGCAGGAGATGCTGATTCAAAATGAACAGAAATTACAATGGAGTAGAAGAGCACATATGGTTGATGTTCTACCATGAATTTTTCCATGGTTTCCTAATGCATCAGAAAACAAAAATCTTTGTGGCCCTGAATACCACAGAAGCAGAGTATGTACCATTGAGTGTGCAAAGAAGTATGGCTTCACAAATTTTTGACAGACTTACTTGATCATGAGATGGATCCTATGATGATAACCAAGAGTCATTTATAAATCTCCTTGAGAACCCAATGTTTCCTGATGGATTGCAACACGATGAGATGAAATATTCTTATATCAAAGATATGATGCAGAGGAAAAATTGTACACATACATTACCTTCCTACACTTGAGAAGATTACAGACATATTCACCAAAACAAATTGGTGAAGAATTCCTTCTTAGTTGAGAGGAAGTATTGATGACTCCATCCAATAAAAAATTCAAAGTACATCTGTGTGAGACTTGGAATGATGAAGAATTCCTCCCTAGATGAGAGGGAGTGTTGATGATTGTAGCTATGTGAGACATTATCCAGCTTACAAACCTGTGAGATGTGGATCATTGCAGCCATGTGAATATATTATCCATCTTACAAACCTAAGAGAAAGCCCCTGAAGAGGGTATGGGTTCCTATCTGAGACAAAGTCGGAACGTAGAGATGACCTCCTCCATTCAGAGAGTTGAGAATAACTCTAGATGATTATCTAGTGGGAGAGGAGATCTGTAGAGTTAGAAGTGCATGTGGCTGAGCACAAGGTGAACGTGTGAAATCCCAAAGTGTTGGGTGCATTGTCATGAGAAAAAAAAATGAATATGATGTATTATCCTCCTCTGAGAAAGTAGGTTTGATGAGAAAATCCAGATGACTCTCATGTGTGAGGCAGTGGGAAATAAGATCTGTTGAGTGGATGTGCCTATGGACGAGCATAGGTGAATGTGTGAAGCATTGGTTCTTATGTGTAATGCAGTGAGCCAGAGATATGGACATCCCTATGGATGTGCCCCTAGTGGATGAGAACTAGTGGGTGTATCATATCCCTTTCTATATTGTTCAAGAGTTAGACCTACCTGTAACCCTAATTGTAATGTAAAGGGGTACAGGTTGACCCCACCTTGATGTGATTGGTAATTAATGTAAAAGATAAATAATCTGGTTAATATTAATTATATTATAAGATAGTGAGGTTGGACCTATTGTGCCAATAGACACTTCTATTGACAGGTTTAGGTTAGTATAAGTAAAGGTAAATTCCCCATTGAGGAATCATATCTTCCTTGTGAGTTCAGAAATTTAAGAAAGTACACTTTCTTGAGAAAAGTGCACACCTCTTTTGGGCACTAGTCTTCTAGGGTTTGAGCACCCTCTTGTGTGCTAGGGTTTATCTTGGTGGTGAAGGTATTTCTCTTGGAATATATCAAAGGATTTGGTTGGGTTTTCTTCCCTTGTTGAGAAGGGTTTCCTAGGATACTTCTTGTGTTCTTGTGCATGGTGCTTCTTCTTGTGATCTTGGTTGTTGCAACATTTATGGTTATGGTTAAATGTTAAAAATGGAATGAAATTCATGATTAACCTTGACTATTGAAAAATCAACAAATAGGACCTTTCAAATATTGTTTTCACAACTATAGTGTTTACTTGTAATGTATCAATTATCAAACTTGATATGTTCAAATTTTAGACTTATCAATTCAATCAAACCTCGAACATGGAGTCTTTTCTTCAAGAATGAGTGTTGTTTCTTTTATTTTGAGTCTCCTTCACTCAAGATGACAAGTATTCTCTCCAAACTATCCCATATACTAAGAAAATATGCTTTCTTGAAATAAATATGAATTAGAGAATATTATGCATTAAACTCTAAACTCTCTGAGATCCCTCTAGATCTACAATTCTTTCTTGGACAAAAGATCCCTTCTCCTACAAATACCCTTAAGATAGTGATAGATTTTAAACACATACAAGTACATACCTATGGAAAGAGCATCAAATGGCGACAAGCAATGAATAATCCTAAAACTTCAAGGTGCTCCCACTTGCAATATGAAGGTAGCTCGAGATTTTATAGGGTAAGCCACACTAGGAAAACCAAAAATTAGGCCCAACTCTTCATTAAAAGTGCCCAAGGAATTTGGGTTAGGGTTTGTTGTTGTGGACTAGAGGAATGGCGATTGGTATTGCAACAAGTGTTTCAACTAGCATTGCAACTGGTGCTGCAAGTGGCACTGCAACTGTCACGAAGAAACTACAACTGGTACTATAGACCTAGGGTTTTATGAGGAAACCCTATTTTTTTTATTTTTTTTTTAATTTCAGAATTTTGGAGATTTGATATGGGGGAAAGATGTTCCCTACTTAGGATACCTTCTTGAAGGGTTCAATAAGTTCTCAATGATCTTGACAATGGGGGAAAGTGAGGATCTTCCTTCCAGTAGTTAGACTATTATAAAGGAAACTAGATCTAATACCATGTTAAAATTTTGGTGTGCTTGTTTAACCATAGAAAATATCACACTATTGTCACCCAACCATAGGAATAAATTCCACCCGAGAGCGCTTTAACCTTTACTTAGAATAATTTTGGAAAACCTACTCCAAAACCAACAGATAAACCCTAGCCACAATACTACTGCAGAAAAAACACAATAACCATACAAAGATAGTGTACCTTATACCAAGAGAAGTGCAAGAGAGATACCAAAAAGACTGTTGCACTATTCCTCCCGACTTTCTCCCTCTCCAGTTGCAACTGCTACTCTCCAAACTTGGGCCCTAGCTACCATTGCAGTTCCTCCTTAGACTTGTGCACTGCTGAGTGAGTGTATCCAAATGAGCTAGGCGCCTTCCTATTTATATTGTCATGTCCATTTGATTGGGGCCAACTTCTCCTTCTAGATGAATCTATTACTTTATTATTATTTCTCTTGAGGCCGACTTCTCTCCTAGGGTTTTTAAATATCTATTTAGTGGTTCTCTTGATTCTATAATATTATATTCTAAGTCAAAGGTTACACATGGAGCTACCAAAACATCAACAATAAAATCATTAAAGAATATTTTGAACCAAAATCCAATGCTGCTAAATGTCAATTACTTTTAGCTTTGTTAAAATCTAGAAGTTTGATTGTTGTTAGGAGAACTTTAGGCATTAAAGAAGTCAAAAGTGTAGAAACAAGTCATCATATTGTTAGAAACCTTGTAGATTATTTTCAAACAATTGGTAAGAAATATCGTTCTAAAGACCACAATGCAACTTGATGTGTCTTGTCACAATCAATTGTTAGCAAGATCATAAGAAAACATTGTTTTATGCAACAAATCTCTCACCTCTTGAAATGAAATGTCAAAACCCTTAGAAAGTATTCTTATAGAATAGATAGCCTCGACACAGGTGGCCCAACAGATTTGTGGGCCTTCATTGGTAGGCTACCTCATTCTAACATGAAGTTAATTGGATCATTTAAGGGACTTGTTCAGGATTTATGGCATGAGAACACTAGTCCTTCTTCCAACCAAAAAGATGCACTAAAATTGAGAAGGGGATCTAGGTACCGTGAACCCCATATTAAACACTTTATTGAAATTATACATACATAATTGTATGGGAGATTCAAAATAGTACATAGTGCACTTAGATTGGGACAAATATCTTTCCATAAATGAAAGCCTTGTTATGTTTGAATAAACATAATTCATAACATAGGTTGTTGTAGATATCACATTGAGTACGGTTATTATTATCACACACACACACACACATATATATTCATGTTTTGAATAACACCCTTTTACAATAATTCTCAGTTATATTGTCACCATCGTCATATAGATATTTTGTTCACAACATCTTGTGTACAAGGCCAGAGGGTTTTACATTTTATCAAAAATCATGCTTAGATGGAACATTCCCCAGGTGCGGTGGAATGAAATTACTAAGAAAGTGCATCCATGTAATCGATGAGTATGAATTGGGGAGGAAGGAGGTTACCTTAAAAATATTTAAATATGTCACATATGATATTGATGGAGGACAGGAAAGAAAAAAGATACAATTGATTATTTCCCAAGTATGAGTTTGTGACTTCATGAAGGACTTCATCAAAAAGAGACAACATTATGTTCAGCATGTCCATGTGGCTCGATGGAAGGATGAGCATTTTAGAATATGCAAAGATACATTTCCTTTTAGTACTGGGTTATAAGTGGTTGATTTTGCTGAGAACTACACCCTTCAATCACAAAATGAGATTCAAATCCAATATTATCACTCGGAGAAATTCAACAGAATGGTCCATATCACATATAGGCATGGATCGGATAGTAATGAACAAAACATAGTTATATTGAAAGAGTATCACGAATCTATATAACTGATGATTGGTGACATGACTCAGCCTACGTACAACATTTTTTTTAGTTGTTCTACAATCACCTTAAGGAAAACAACATACATATGGATCAACATTGGGTTTAGTCATATGTTTGCACAATCCAATTCAAAAATGCTCGTGTATTTCAAAGGTTGTGTATATTGCTCGAAATTCGTCAAAGAAAAATTTCATAAAGATCTATGTGCACATACCTTTGCATCCATTACTTATCACTCATCTGAGGTTTTATGTTATCATGTCGAGAAAATTCCCATTCCTTCCTTTCCAATCATTATGAGATCTCCTTCTTAGTCGGCCTCACACACATCCCCTTAATTGCAAACTCTGGGTCTTGGCAATGGAACCATTTGTTGGCAATGTGCACGGTTTGTAAGACCCTAGGTTAGGTTTATCTATGATCAAAAAAACCCACCATACATCAACCCTTTTGGAATCATATTCTTGTGCAGATGAAGTCTCACCCGGGGTATCTATTGGGACTAGGAGAACCAAGCTTATGTGTTGGTTGTGGAGCATGATTATCTTCCTGATTCATAGGTCTTTGTTTTCAACCATGTTTATACCCCATGAAGACTTTACACCTCGAAAGAATGTACACTCCTCCCTGTGGGGGAGTGTGAGGGGGGATTTCCCCTCCTACGGGGTTCGGGGGTTTGGGGGCAAAGCCCCCCAAGGAAAAAATGCGTTGTAAATGTATATTTTAATTTCATAGTAAATATGGACCATTCATTATAAGGTCGAATATCTTACGGTAGAAGTTATGTTATGGGGTTTTTCCCTAGAAGGAAACCCTATCTTATGAGGGAAATGTATTGTATCTATGTATCATTGTGAATATTGTATTCTGAGTGAGGATATTGTGAGAGAAATAAGAGGAAGTTACAACAAGTGTGTTGTAGGTTGTATCCCTTCATTTGTTGGATAATAATAAAGGAAGGACCTGGCAATTTCTCTGGTGGACGTAGCCCACACTGGGTGAACCACATATATATGTGTCTCTATTGTATTGTGTATCTTATGTGTTTTATTTCCACATTTGTTTTATTTTATTGCTCTGTAATCCTATTTTTATAACATTGTGTGATATTGAGAGAATGGGAGGCAATCATTCGGTTCATTCTTTCTTATTATGTCAGTGTGCATAATACTTTCCTTATTCTTTGTTAACTTACTTCATGGTTCATATTCATATTATCCATATACTTTAGATTACTACATAAACTCATTTCTTTACCAATTATGATCATTTCACAAGGATTCAACATGAGGTAAAACTAATCTACTATGCAAGCATACATAATTCATAAGCAATCACATCAAAGATACATGAAACAATATTTAACGTGGTTCACCCAACTCTGGGCTACATCCACAATGATTGGCTTATTTATTATTCTTTCATTTAATGCTTCAGGATTGTGCACTGCACTTACATAGATGTATTATGGACATCTTCCTTTTATCCTAGCCTAGCCACTCTACAATGCAAGACTCTCTCTCTGCATCATCCATCACATTCTGAAACAATTTCCTTTCTTTCATGAAATAACAACAGTATATAACACAACAGAATAGAACTCAACCGGGGAACCCCTAATATCCCAACCCGTTACATATTTATACATCAAAATCTATGGCTTAAAACCCTACTTAGTTCCTCCTAAAAACCCATTAGATCACATGCCTAGTTCAGTTAATTGGTTGTTCAACTGCTTTCTTCTACTTTTCAATCTGCATGCTCATTTTTTGTTGTTCTTCTATTTTTGAAATGTTGGGATATCATCCTTCTATCATGCTTTATCCTCTCACTTTCTTCTCTTGTTTATCCTCTGTCGGATTTATTCTTCAGTTTTCCTTATTCTTATGTATGTGTGTTTTCTTGCTTCTGCTCACTTTCCTCCTTCTATGAATTGTCCTCCTGGATGTTCCTTAGCTACATGCTACCTAGCTTTCCTTCTTCTTCCGTGCACTTTTTCTATACTTACGTTTTTTCCCAAAACTGCAAAATTGTTACCAAAGCTGCCTTTCCAGCACCCTCTCTCTCTCTCTCTCTCATGCCCCTCCCCCTTTCCCTCTCTCTCTACCTCTTCCCAACCACTCTCTCTCTCATACTGCACCCCCT